>CM062811.1:225548224-225821210 GCA_031772625.1 Pinus tabuliformis | reverse complement strand
TGTACCGTTGCTAATCCCTCACGCTCAGTGCAGAGTAATTCTTTCAGCTTTTGACAACTAGTGACTTGTGAAAGCAATTGGATGGTCCAGTCCCTCTGCTCCTGGTTGAGTAAGTACCGCCCCCAGCGCGATACATGATGCGTCAACATGCACATGAAACTCGACGTCCCATTTCGGAAAGACCAATATAGGGGTTGAAGCCATCTTCTCCTTAAGCGTCTCCAGGCTTTTGTTGCATTCCTCATTCCAGCAATAAGTAGCATCCTTCTTCAGCAATTGTTCCATCGGAGCCATGATCTGGGCATAACTTTTGATGAACTTTCGATAGTAGCCTGTGTGACCCAGAGTGGCGCGTAATTGTTTGACACTCCGCGGCGCTTGCAGATTGAGTATGACAACGATCTTTGCCGGATCCACCATCAAGCCTTGCTTACAAACCACATGGCCCAGCAGGTTCCCGAACGGGACAAGGAAAGTACACTTCTTGAGATTCAACGCAATCTGGTGTCGGTGACAAGTATCCAACATTAACCGTAAGCTCGCTACATGCTTCTTAACTAGTCCAAACATAGTCCAATCATCTAGATAGACCTCTAAGAACTTGTGTATAAATTCTTTGAATGTTATTACCACTATTCGTGAAAATATCGCTGGCACATTCTTCAGACCAAAGGGCATCACCGTGTACTGAAAGCAACCCCATTCGGTGGCGAACATCATTTTACTCCTGTCTTCTAGCGTGATCTTGATTTGGTGGTATCCTGAGAACCCATCCGTGAACGAGTAGGCTTCCTGCCCCCCCCCCCCCCCCCCACATTTTCCAGTACCTCATCTGTAAATGGTGTTGGAAATGGGTCGTTCACGCAGGCATCATTGAGCTTCCTGAGATCCACGTAGATCTGAATCTCTCCCTTTTGTTTCTTTTCTTGCACAACCATTGGACTTACCCAATCAGACTCCTTGATAGGCTCAATGATTCCTGCTGCCAACATCTTGTCCAGTTCTTCGCAGACCTTTGCTTTATATTTTGGATTCAATCGGTAGGGCCGCTGCTTAACTGGTTTCGCGTCTGGCTTCAATGTTATCTTCATCACTCCCAAGTCCCCTAGGATCCCTTTTAGCTCCGTGATATTTGTTGGAAACAAGTCTCGATATTTGTGGAGAAATTCGATGACCTTTTCTACTGTAGCATTGTCCCAATAGTCCTCAAGCGTTGCATACTTCATCTCTTCTTCGGTTCCTATATTGACTTGTTTTGTTTTCAACGACACCATAATATCAGGATCTCCGATTTCGGGTCTGCGCTCCTCGTGGCTTCCCTTTGATTCCGGAATATTGACATTTCACGGATCATCCTCATCATCTTCTACCTGTACATTATAGCATGCAAGGGCTTGGCTCAGCTACTGTGACCAGTCGAGCTGCACAGGTTCTTCTGGTTCTATTGGCGTCTTGAAAATGGCGGCCTTTACCAGCTGGAGTGCTTCATCTATAGGGTCCATCCATTGATCTTCAAAGAGGAATGTCACTAAGAACCCTTCGCACAAGATATCCCACTCACTTGTGTCATGCCGAAGCTCTTCTTCAGTATACCAGTTTCTGGGAATGACATCTAGGTGTGATAGAATAAGTGCACCCATTTTGGCTGAGGTTCCTCTCCGTAGGATTTGGTCCATCTGGTAAGGTGCATGCACGGGTCATCATGTCCATCGTATTTCTCTATTATGTGTACTTCCGGCTTCCCAAATCTGATCTTCATCATATGCCTGCAGGTGCACCAATCCTCGAAAGTCCCTTCATGTGTTCCCCACCATCGCGCAGGCGTTGTGCGCAACGCCCACCTCATTGTATCAAACCGTTGGTGCTCTGGTACTGCGATTTCAAACTTGGTCAGGAATTCATCTATCATTGTCAGCCCATCATATGTCGGCAATTCTCGATCCTGGGCTTTTACGCAGTACAGAGATTTCATCATCATGTTACAATGCAGTGTGGTTACTCTACTCGACCTAGTGCGCCACTGCTCGTCTTCCTCATCTGAATCGGAAGTGCAGGATACTTCATAGCCTCAAGGTTCTATTTTCTACTGTCCTCCGTTGCATTGACCCATGCTCACTTTTGTGCAGTCATTCTGTAGCTACAATCTGTGTCATCGTTGCTTTCGCCATTGTGCACAGGTTCCAAATAGTGCAGTCCTTCAGTCGGATCTAACGGAATGACTACGCAGAGCGACTTTGTTTCAAATACCATTGTCCACTTCTTTAGGTTAATAACCCCGTTCATGTCGGTAGCCCAGTCTATTCCTAACAATGCCGGATAGGGCATACTTTCATCCATGAGCTCAATAACTTCAAAGTCCATCTGAGTACTTGCGCCGTCAAGGTCTACCGTAACTCCATTGTAGACTTACAAACGCTTTTAGAATGCTCTTCTTAGACACCCATTACATATCAGATCTCAAAATAATACCAAAACTTAGCTACTCTGCCCATAGAGCCTCACTCTATTTATACCTTCCCATGGATCGCGATCCATAGGCGGGCTGACTCAACTTACATTTCTTTACATTATTTTTGGGCAGACTACCCATTTGACTTTGACTTATTATAAATCATGCTCCGTGCATCTTGCAGAGTCTTTACCTTGCTCTTACCCAAAATTGCAGGCTTCGCGGCCCATACCCATTGCGCAGGGCTTCTTCTACCCAACAGTCCTCCAACAAAATCATCGTGACTCATCCTGAATCACTTGCCGGCGCGGCGAGACGCTCTGCCTTGGCTTCGCGGTTCGCCTCCCTTTGAGTGACACTCGTCGTCCTGTTGCTCCTTTGTTGTCTCTTGCAACGCTTCGTCCAACTCCGACTTCGTTGTTTCTCCCACTTCCTGCAACCGATAATACTCATTCTGCTCTACTCGATTAACACAGATGACACTACAACCATTTGAGAAGTGGGCAATTGACTTTGTGGGACCCAACGAACCACAAGGGAAGACATATGCGCACTATATCATCACTGCAATCGAATATTTGACCCGATGGGCGGAGGCACAGCCGTTTAAGGACTGCACGACTGTGACAATTGCAAAGTTTTTGTTCGAAAATGTACTCACAAGGTTTGGATGTCCCAAAATTCTCATGAGTGATCGGGGAACACATTTTCTGAATGAAACAATTAGCACGCTCACAGAGGAATTCCAGATTTATCACCAACAAAGTACACCATACCACCCGCAAGCAAATGGGACCGTGGAAGCATTCAACAAAATCTTGGAGACCGCATTGACCAAGGTCTGTAACACGCAACACAATGACTGGGACTTGTGCATCCCTGCTGTGCTATGGGCATACCGAACTACGTGAAAGAAGTTGACGGGCCAGACACCATTTCGGTTAGTCTATGGCAAAGAGGCTGTTATGCCTATGGAATATATTGTGCCTAGTCTACGGATCGCGACAATCACAGGTATGGCAGACCGCGGGGCTTTGGAGGAACGGCTCACGCAGCTAGAGGAACTAGAAGAGGAACAATTTTTGGCTGGGTTCCATTAGCAAGTACAGAAACAGTGTGAGAAAGCATGGCATGATCGCCATATCAAAGTGCACACGTTCAAGGAGAATGATTTAGTGCTGCTATACGATAGTAAATTTGAAAAATTCCCCAGCAAACTCCGAATGCATTGGTTGGGACCCTATGTGGTCAAGGAAGTTACCGATGGGGGTGTGGTTCAGTTGGCTAAACTTAATGGAGACCCCTTCCCGGGCCGAGTGAATGGCAGTCGCCTGAAGCTCTACACGGGCGGGTTGGCCGCCTGACTAACCATTCGAGGAACAGTCTCACCACTCCAACTAGTTGAAAGAGAGCGTGGGATGGTAAAGCAGTCTGGAGGAAGGCACGAGTACCAGGCCATGCATCAAGCTAGATCAGCGATAAGTTCACGGTCGCACGATCAGAAGTGCGCCGCTGCGTGGCTACGAAGAAAGGTGACCGTTTCTGTCACTATTCACGACATGATGTCTGCATTATGGCAAAAGGGAGCGGGCAGCGGGCAATTAAGAATGGAAGTACGAGTCAGATATGGCATGAGCCGCACAGATTTTACACGAAGACGCTAGAATAGGTGGGAATCAGTGAATTTGAAATTCGCATGGCTTATAAATCACCGAGGGGCATCCACCGGGTGACATACACTCCTGGAAAACATATACTACTAATCAATATTGGGCTGTTCATTCTCTCTGCACAAGGAGTACGTCCGAGGGTGATGATATGGCCACTGAAGAAGCAGGACTCTCTAAGGAGTATGGTGTTGATCTGCGGGGCATCCCACAGATGGCAGCATCAACGGTAGGGGATGTACCGGAAAAGGGGAGACACAAAGCAAAATTGGTCCAGATGTCGTCGCCCCGCCTGGGGGTTGGCCGACGAACTACAACAAAAAAGTGAAAGGATCGACAGATGGAGACCACAGGTAGATATGCATATAATAAGTTGGCTCTGTTGTCTCTTCAAAATTGGGATCTTACGGATAGCAGCAAGGGTCTTGCAAAATTGCAACACAGGCTGCAGCAGACAGTGCGAAGAGAAGATACAAAGGTCGGAAGTGACTGTGGTGGTACCAAGGGTTCCCGTATGTGGCTTCCCCACTCATGCTAAAATCCTATAAGGGCATCTTCTGTGTTAACTGAGCAGAGAAGAATGAGCATTATCGGTTGCAGGAAGTGGGAGAAACAACGAAGCCGAAGCCAGACGAAGCGTTGCAGGAGACAACAAAGGAGCAGCAGGATGATGAGCGTCACTCAAAGGGAGGCGAACCGCGAAGCCAAGGCAGAGCGTCTCGCCGCGTTGGTGAGTGACTCGGGACGAGTCACGATGATTATGTTGGGGGACTGTTGGGTAGCAGAAGCCCCACGCAACAGGTATGGGGTGCGAAGCCCGCAATTTCGGGTAAGAGCAGGGTAAAGACTTCACAAGATGCGTGGAGTGCGATTTGTAATAAGTCAAAGTCAAATGGGTAGTCTGCCCAAAAATAATGCAAAGAACTGTAAGTTGAGTTGGCTCACTTATGGATCGCGGTCCATGGGAAGGTATAAATAGAGCGAGGCTCTATGGGTAGAGTAGCTAAGTTTTGGTATGATTTTGAGATCTGATATCTAATGGGTGTCTACGAAGAGCATTCTGAAAGCATCTATAAGTCTGAGTCAGGGTTTTGGGTAGAGGATAGAGGCTCTATAGCTATGTGCATAGAGGCCTAGAAGAGTCTGCAGCGTTGTGTGCGGACCCCTGCAGCTGAGTGCACAGGGCAGATCTGGATGTAAGGGTGATAAGTGGAAATAAAGATAAGTTTCTTCTGAATTCTGTGTTAATTCTGAACTATCGCAACTCTATTCTTTTATGGTTAATGAAACTGTTTTGATCTGCGCATGTATGCTTATTGAATACTTGTGAATCGGGTTTAATCTTAATACGTGAACTGAATGAAAGTAATAAATGTTTGCTTAAAGACCCCAGTAAAAATAGATCTACGTTGAAATACTTCATTCACTAGATTAGATCTGTAGATTGCGCGGGGTACTCAGGATCCGCGCGAATTAAAGCGCAGCGCGAGGCTGCAGGATGGTGCGCAAACCTCTCAGACCACATCTAGACATCCCAAGGGTGCGGAAACCTGGTTCCAGCACCCTCCCCTGCTACCTCAGGTGAGACCTCAGTCTGCGCTTCGCGGGCTGTTGTCGAAAGGGCTGGTAGTTGCGGGATTTTCTTGGCTAAATAATTCTTTTGAACCTGGGTCAGGCCCATATAAGCCAATAGAGAGGTCTATCATTCTCAACCTTAAAGTAAAGGCTCATATCAATTTCACTTCTTGTAAATCCAAACTTCATCAAATAATTTTTGATCCTAT
The DNA here is from genome assembly GCA_031772625.1 of Pinus tabuliformis. NCBI lineage: Eukaryota > Viridiplantae > Streptophyta > Pinopsida > Pinales > Pinaceae > Pinus > Pinus tabuliformis. Next base: position 225,815,310 of record CM062811.1, on the reverse strand, counting down.
CATACTAAGCCCGAGGAGATTTCTTCAACCCATAGAGGGCTTTCTTCAAACTTCATACATGTATCTTATGATCTTGAACTTCGAACCCCTTAGGTTGTTCTACATAGACTTCCTCCTTAATTGAACCATGCAAGAAGGTGGTTTTGACATCCATCTGATGTATATTCTATCCTTGCGAGGCAGAAAGGGCTATAATCGAACAGATGGTGGTATATTAGGGAACTAGTGCAAATATCTCATCATAGTCCACACCGTCCTTTTGAGAGAAGCCTCGAGAAACAATCCTGGCCTTGAAATTTTCAACACTTCCATCATCCTTTCCTTGATCTTGTAGAGCCATTTTGAGGTGACAACGACTTTGTCCTTGGGTTGAGGGACCATGTCCCAGACATCATGCTTCATAATCAACTCATACTCATTGTTCATATCATCCTTCCAAACTTGGTGCTTCACAAATTCTTTGAGTGTGCAAGGCTTAGTTTGAACAATTGTGCTCATGGAAACTAAGTACCCTTGGTACCTATTCGGCTTCTTACTTTCACGAAATTTCCCTCTTGGTGCAATATGTCTCTCAGCATTTTCGAGAGTTTCCCTAAGCCGCGAGGGTATCCTTTTTGAGGAGAAGGGCTCATGAGGAGGTGGATCAATGGGATCCATTGGTCCTTAAACAATGGGCTTCAACTCATCTTGCTGTTCTCCCTACTTTGTTGTATCTGCTTCTTTGTCCTTCCTTCGAATAGGAAGGTTACTAATCTTCCCAAGGGAAGCATCTTCATCGAAGATGACATCATGACTTATCTCCACTTCTCTTTGACCATGCACATAGATTATATATGCCTTAGAAGTTTCATTGTAGCCCACAAATGTTCCTTTCTTCCCAGATGCATCTAATTTTCTTCTCTTTTCTTTCAGCACATGAAAATACATGGGGCTACCAAAAATTCTAAAATGAGAAACATCAGGTTTCTTACCAGTGAAAACTTCTTTGGGAGTTTTGGAGTCCAACACTTTACGAGGGCATCTATTTTGAACATACATGACAGTTTTGGAAACTTGTTCCCATAAGAACTTTGGAAGGCTTTGATCATGAAACATGGCATGAGTGGCTTCTATAATAGAACTATTATTCCTTTCAACAAAATAATTTTTCTCAGGAGTATATGTGGTAGTAGTCTCCCTCTTAATTCCAGCTTCTCTACAATAGGCATTGAACTCATTTGATTCATATTCGGTTCCATTATTGGTCCTCAATATTTTGATCTTCTTCTCTGTTTGATTTTTGACCAAGGCTTTGAAAGAGCGAAGCCATGTGAACACTTCGTCCTTCTTCTTCAAGAAATAAATCCAATTTTTGTGAGAGAAGTCATCTAAAAATATAGCATAATATAAGTATCCTCCCAAATATGTCACAACAAACATACCAGATAGATCAGAATTAAGCAATTGCAAAATGTCGGTAGTCTTGCTATCACTTGAGGGGAATGGTCCCCTTGTATGTTTTCCTTCGGAAGATCCTTGACAAATGCCTTCATGTTCTACTTTAAATTTGGGCATACCTGTCACCATCTTCCTCAAATTGGGTAGAGCCTTATAATGTAGATGAGAAAACCTCCGGTGCCATAATTCATATTGAAGAGATATGTCTCAAGGCATAGCTCCCAATGGGCTTCCTCCAACTTGATATAGGCTATCAACACTGAATCCAAGAGTAAATGCTTCTTTGAAACTTCTTTTCCAAACACTACCTTTCCATCAATGAATACCACCTTGAATCCTTTGTCCTCCATCGCCGAGATAGATACCAAGTTCTTCTATTGTTAATTTTGGTATTTTCTATGCTTAAGAGAAATATACTTCAGATTTCTTATTAGACCAATATCAATTTCTAGATTAGCAATCACATCAGCATGATAGTAAAATGCAGATAGAACATAAACATAAACAGTAGAAGACAAGCCAAGACAAGAGGACACAAGATGTGGCACCAGCCAGGGACAAACCCTAATGTGGGGAAACCCTTGATCAATTCTTCTTATAATCTTCAATAGTTCAACAGAGAGAGAGAGATAGTACAAATATAAAAAAAATGATATTTTATGATAGGAACAATAAACCCTAACCAGCAAAGTCAAAGTTGGTCAAACAGGTCAGATTTGACCTCCAATCAACTCGGTCAATAGCCCAGACAACTCAGCCTCCAACAACAAGGAGAAGCAACCCAAAACAGTCTGAAAATCCCTGTCAAACTTCGGTCAACAACAGTCAAGCCTGCGGCTAACCCTTGCACAATCAATGCTAGGTCAACAAGAGGTCAAGAAGGTTGTCCAGAACTGCGACCTGCCAAGGAGAGGCAACCTAACCCAATCCGCACTCAAGGAGAGTCAACGTTGGTCAAAATGCTGTCCAAACCCTCCTGCAGCTTCGGTCAAACTCAGTCAACGCTGCCCTAACAGAAAATCAGACTTCCTTCTTTGCACGTGTGAGAGGTTCTGCTCCAGCTATGCGTACCCAAACAAGAGAGGAGAGAGAAGGATGAATGGATGATATGATGAAATGAATCCTTGAGGTCTCCTCCTTTTATAGTAATGTTGAGGTTAAGTTGGGGGTGAAAAATAACTAATTTTCTTTCTGGCCGACCTTGACAAATTGTCAAGAATATAAATAACTTCATATCTCCATATATACATGTTGGAATCGGATGATCTTTAGATCAATACTACACCTCTCGAAGAGAGGAATCCAAGAAAAATATCATCTACCCCAAATAAGGTGACCCATATGGATTTTGGCCCTAGTTGCTAATTTTAACATCTTTAGATATGGTACATATAGTACTTCTTGTAGATGAATGGTGTTACCTTGATTCAGTTGAGGAGTAACATTCCCCACTCCCTTCATGGGATAGGTTGCGTTGTCCACAAGAATGATTTCCAAATTTTTAACCTTTTCTATCAGATTTGAAAAAGCTTCCTTATATCCAGTAAAGTACCTTGAGGCACCATATCAATCAACCAATTTCCCAAGGTATCTGGAGGAGAGGCAGTAGAGAGGTAATATATAAGATTAAATGATTTTTTGTTGTTATATACAACATTATATTCACCATACCTGGTGTTTCTTAATCTTTTGGGAGGTCGACCATTTCCATGTTGAGTAGCGGGAGCATTCCTTCTTCCTTTATTGTTGAATCTTCCCTTCCTTTGATTGTTGTTTCCCCTAAAATTGTTGTGGTTGTTGTTGTGTCATCCCGAGGTGTATCACTTCTATTAGTACACTCCCTAGCATAGTGGCAAAACCTATTACAAATGAAGCATCTTCCCTTCCTTCCATCTTTGAATCCGGTCTTCCTTGACATTGCTTCTTTGAACCTACATTGTTCTTCTTTTTATCATGAGCAGAGAATGCAATAGACTCATTCTTATTTTAAAGCATGTATCTCTCCATCATCCCTGTTTCTTCTTAATTACATCTAGATAACAATTCATCAAAACCTGGAATCCTGTCATTGTTGAGGATAATAGTGTTGAACACATGCCATTCACGAAGGAGACCTCCAAGGGAAATGAGAGTGAGCTCCCTATTAGCAATAACTTGTCCAATTGAAAGAAGATCATTTTTTATCTCGGTAATCCTCATGATTAGGATTGGATATCTTCACCTCTTCCCTTGTTTATGTCCTTCAACTTGTTTTTTAGAAAGAGGACTTGTTTTGAATTGCTAATTTTGGACATCCCAACCAACCTATCTACATCTCCTTAGATGTGTTCAAATCAGAGATGTATCCAACCAAATGCTTGTTAATAGAATCCATGATGATGTTCTTAGCTTTAACTTCACCTTTCTTGTACTTTGTCTTAGCGGCAACCGGTGCATTTGAAGGAGGTCCAGTAATATTTCCTTGCACATATTCCATAAAATCCTGCTTTTCCAAAGTCAAATCAAGAGACATCTTCCATGCATGATAATTAGACTTATTATTGAGCTTGTCATCAGGTTTGAACTAAGATGCAGAGGCCATTGAATCTTGTCCTTGTCCAACAAGTCTCAATGATTTCTCTTTCACTCTTGCTTGGGCTTTGTTTTCACCTCAACTCTAATACCATGTTAATTTTAGATAACTATGGTATGTTCTATGCTTAAGAGAAATTTACTTCAAGTTTTCTTATCAGCCCAATATCAATTTCTAGATTAGCAATCACATTAAGATGGTAGTAAATCCAGCTAGAACATATATAAAAAGCAGAAGACAAGCCAAGACAAGAGGACACAATATTTGGCGGATGCCAGGGAAAAACCCCAATGTGGAAAACCCTTTGATCAAGTATTCTTATTATTCTTCAAAAGTTCAGCAGAGAGAGAGAGTACAATATACATGATTCACTTTCCCAAATATAGTCAAATCTGTCTAGTCAAACTGCAGTCAACAGGACGCCTTAACCAGAAAGTCAACGCTGGACAAATCAACATAATTATTCCTCCAAATTAGTTTGGTCAAACCTAGTCAATTCACCCTCCAACAATAGTCCAAATCAGCCCAAAACAGTCCTAAAGAAATTGGTCAAACTTGGTCAACACACATTCAAACCTGCGGTTAAACTTGCTATGGTCAATGCTGGTCAAACATCACAAAAATCTTGGTTTCTATGCCAAAGAATGTGGCATGCCCAAATAGAAATACTCCCACAAAAATCGTAGTCAAACAAGGTCAAATGTTGCCCAGTCAATGCTGGTCAAACCTGCTACAATTTAGTCAACACATAAATTAGAAAACCCTAGTCAAACTCCACACACGTGGAGGAGAAGAAGTTTGCCTGAAGTTTGTACAAACCAATCAGATGAGGAGAGAGAGGGATATGTGTGAGATGATGAATGTCCAAATGAGGTAGATACTCCTTCTATTTATATGCTACATTGAGGGTGAAGAGATGTGACTTTTGTGCTTCTGAGCCTACATTAGGTTGTTGGCCGACCTTGACAATTTGTCCATAGAAGAAATAAATTCATAATTCTATTTATACATGTCAGAATGAGATGATATTTAGATCAATCCTACACCTCTTAGAAAGAGGAATCCAACAAAAATATCATCTCCATCATGTGAGCTGTCCAAGGTGGAGTTTGGCCCTAGTTTTTCAAATTTAACACTTCTCAAAGTATAAAAAGTTCTCTCTTCACACTATTTAATAAGACATAAAAAGGTTTCTCCTCCTCAACACTCAAACACTCCTTGTCTCCTCCTTGCACCTCTTGGGTTACTCTACAAAATAGAGTATTCAAATCGTTCTTATTACAAATAACGTTTATGAAACCATTCCTTTGTTTTTTAATTCAACCCTGAATAAGATAAGAAGACTTCGAATGAATAAGCACACAATCTTTCTACATAGGACATCTATGGGACTATTGTAGCAGCTACAACCACCCTTGAAAATTTTGGCCTACACCAATTTCAGAGCCTCCCTTGAAGAGTTTCATTTGGTGATTGCACACACTTGGGCTCACTCATGAGCTCGTGTGAGTTTTTACATTCTTCTTGCTTATTCATTGCATTCAAGTCTCTGCATGTTGATGTCTAAGTCATGCTTGCGACCATGTTCTAGCTATGCTCAAAGTCTTCACTTCGTATGTGTTTGTTGTGTTCACTATGAAGGCATCTGTCGCACTCACAAACAGAGTCACATTCATTTTCATGCAAGCATTGTCTCAATAAATGAACGATCAATCACGAGTGTCGCGCTTGTCACTTGCACCATCGGTCAGTCATGTTGAACATGTGTGTCTGGATGTTTTGGTTGTTCGTCATCAAGTCACGCCAATGTGTGTTCATATGATCACCTATGCATCTTTCAATTATTCACACACTTAGTCACTTTGGCTGAAGTTTTGATGACCAGACTCCCCACTAACACCCAGACCATCACCTTAATTTTGACTTGATCGAATGTCAACCAGAATAGCGCGGAAGCACCAAGCTAGTCCTTTCAAGTTGCGCTGTCCGCAAGCAACTCAATCAACACTCATGCTGGCCACTCGGACAGTCGGACCATGTAGTCATGCCGAGACTAACTCCCCTAAAAAATTGCATAGAGGCCATTGACCTCACCCTCTCAACTGACTGAGGAAATTGTGCAGACAGGCCAGACAGACACCAAGTGCCCGTCCCTATCTCCTTCAGAAAATTGCGTAGTTTTTCCAGTCAGTCATCTGGATGATTGACCAGCTACTCATCCAAGAAATTACACAGTGTTCATGAGCAGAACCTCTGTTGTCCAGCAGTCCACTCAACTCAGAAATTGCACAAAAATGATCAACAGGCTGACTTCCTAGCTTCAGTGCAATTTCCCCACTAGCAGCTCCTAGCAGCAGACTGCGAGTTCCCTTTAGGAATTATGCAGTTTCTTCTGCCAGTGATTGAGAATCCAACTGCTAGTTCCCTCTGGGAATTCTGCAGTTTTCCCTGCTAGTGACCCTAGCATCCAAATGGTAGTTCCCTCTGGGAATTATGCAGTTTTCGCTGCCAGTGACCCCAGTAGCCAACTAGCAGTTCCCTCTGGGAATTGCGTAGTTTTGGTTGCCAGTCTCCTGGGAAGTTCCCCCAGAAAACTGCACAATCCCTGCTTGTTGATCCTTCATGTAGCCCTACCTGTTCCTCTGGAAAATTGCACAAATTTGGTTGTCCAGCCCCTGCTGACTATTCGTTTTGGAGAATGCACAGAGCATGCTTGCCTTGCCTTCCTGTAGCCCGGACTGTTCCTCCCAAAATTTGCGCAATTTCTCCTCCCAGCCGAGCCAGACCCCGCAGATAGTCACTGTCGACTTAGATTTCCTGTCTCCATCACTCAGTGAATCTTGCGTAGTTTTCATCAGTAGTGCCCGGAGCCATCATATCGCATCATAGCCTTGCTGCCTCTCTCGGTCACCTGTATCCGAATGATCACATGTCATGGTAGACTAGGAGGTTTTGGATTTGATGTCGTCTCGTCATGAATGACTGAAGGTACAGGTACACCAAAGAACATGGCAAGATGACGAATGGGATTAACGAAGGGAGCACATGCAGAATGAAAGTTTCACCAATGGAAAAACGAACGAAGCATGCGAAGTGGATGAACGTGACGAACATGCACCTTCGCGAATAATCGAGGCTGTCAAGCCTTCCATCATTGCAAGCAAGGAACAACATGCTAAATCTTCATAAACCAAGGACTATCGAAGACTCCACACACTTCGCCATGTAGAGGTGAAGCTTTGATACACCATGAAGACATCCATCACTCAACAACACTGTAGCTTGACATGCACTCCAGCAGCAACACGAGTGTACCAACACTGTCATGTCAAGTCTTGTCAAGTCATGTCATGAGTCATATCGCCCACTTCTCCACTATTGGCTAACGTTGTCAATCAATGTGATGTAATGTGGAAGTCTAGGAGACCCACTTGTTGAACATAGAGTCAAGTACACGAAAAGTCATGGAAGTCGAATGATCATGAGGGTAGTCGAACAACCACAAGGGTCAGTTTCATCCTTTGGATATAAATACCCCCTCATTTGTACATGAAAAGGGATTTTCACCTCAGCTCCTCCCACATAGCCAAGAGAGTCTGTACTATTTTCTTTGAGGAGTAAGTAGTGGATCCATCGCCTCGCTGATGGGGTTAGTGATGTATGGTGTAACAATGTGTCTTGGAACTTTCACTTAATTTAGAATCCTGTTAACAAGTCAGCACGTTTTCAGACATGTATTGTATTTTTTGTAGGACCGATCTTTAACAATTGTAATGTATGTTGCTTTAACCTGTGTTCTGCATTTGAATTGATTCATTTGTTGTAATGCATAATCTATCAATAACGTGTTGTATATGCTGTTAATGTTGTCCCGTCCATGTTAAATTCTCTGCCAGACATCAGACAAACCTTTCACATGCACCTTGTTGTAACAACTGTTGCACTTGTTCGGACTGATCCATGAGTGTTGTACGTTTTATCTTACCTTGTATGTTGTGACTGTTGCATCTGTGTGGACTACTCTGCTGGAAGCTATGTATGTCCTGTTGTGTTGTGCATTCCTAGCCGAGTTGGGACTGATCCCTTTCAACCTAGAACCCACCTTCACCCTCTTCCCCTCATAGTGAAAGAACCATTGACACAAGTACACTTACACTCACCAGGCACGTGAGCCTCACTTCCCGAAGACAAAGAAGACCACTCTTCTGTGCTGACAAGCAAGAGTTGAGGCAAATCCTTAAGACAATGGCAACCGAGCCATCATACCGGATGGGACTCTCACACCAAACAGTGTGAGGTCTAGTTGGGAATTCATACTAGGGTGATCCCCTGAATGTTGGTGGGTCTAGCACCATCAACAAGGACCTAATTCATGTACCAACCCTAACCCTCCAAGTTTTAACGTGTCAAAATGTCTGTATTCCACAGTATCACAACAATATGAAAGCAAGATGACTCAAATATTTGAATCGTGTAAATAGTTCAGTCTCACAAGTATTCATGTTAACAATCCATCAAACAACCATAAGAGTGCAAAGAAATTGGAAAGGGTACTCCAGAATGAAAGAATCGAACTAAAGAAACTATGGCATTAATCTTATATTTTCAATCTTTCAAATAAAAAACTCACAACAAGAAGAAGGCATAAGACAAGCATTAAATATCTGTTTTCAAAATGATATTATATCCCGTTGTAACTATTTGAAGCAATAAACTATCATTACATAAATCTTCAAAAGAATACACATTCAATCCCAGATCTGGTCGACCACACACAGTCACAAAGCTCATTTGTTTCTTACACACATAAATAATGAAATCCACACTCCAATATTCATTCCAACGCACACAGGACTACCACTAACAAAGGGTAACGAGCTAGGTTGGTCAGGCCCTGGCCAACTAGCTCGTTCCCTTATGGAGAAAAGAAAGAATGATTAAATGTTAAAGACACATATATATAGCATTACAAACACAGTGAACTTAAACCTGACATTGGAGCGCTATATTAATAGGAAAACTCAGTTCAATACATCAAATGTTTAGTGGTCCAGTCCCACAGAGAGACCTGGCGATACCAACTCAAGCTTAATAGTATAGAAAAAACTAATGGCATCACTAACCTGATGCTTCCTGTAACCTAACTTATATAGAAATATTACAAATATTCATGGCCATAAAGGACCGAGAAAAATAGAAACAATTTGATAACAAATTACTAACAATGGGTCTTCAAACCAACTGCTTCTTAGGCGTTATGATCTGCATCTCCAGGAGGAGTTTCAAACTTCTTCATTTAGATAGGAGTTATGGTCTAGAATTTGTTTACTGGAGACTAGAAGTGAAAAGTGCACCACAAAAATCTCCAACAACTCATTTCATGTCCACGATAATGCTGGTGTAGGAACCCTTTGACCAGTGCAGGAATCTCAAAAAACAAGTAGTTGTCTTCACTGTCTCAATGAATAGCTGCCTCCTAATGTACCATGTGCCTTGAATAATTGCCTCCTAATGTACCATATTCACTTCATAACAATATTAATGAAAAATCAAGGAGTAAAAGACTTAGGGAAAACATTAATATGAACATTTTAGTCATTGAAAACTAATCTATGCAACCTTTTTTAAAGATAAGCAAACTTCCTACCTAAATTCACATAAATGCAATAGAAATGACTAGAAAATAGATTCATGAAGGTATTTAGGATTGTAAAACATAGGATAAGGTGGGGTTTTATAAACAAATTATAAGGTAATTCTTACAAATGATCTTACATCTGCAAAAAAACAAAACTTTAAGATCTACCCACCATTACTGCTGGATTTGGATGTTAATCCCAGTGTTTTTTATTTGTGCCTTCTTTAAATTCATCTTGAATCTTCTAGCTCGAATTCTTATGTAAGCCAAATTCATCCTCCACTTCTTGACCTGTTCCTTCAATTCTACCACTTTTGTAATTAATTTCTCATTCCTAATAGTTAATGCTGTATTCTGGGACTTGACAACTCGGTCTAGAATTTATAGGTATTTAATTCTTTGTTTCAACATCTGCACTTCTTTTTCTTTCTTGGACTTCTTTATGAATAATGCAAGAGGAACTGAGTCCTCTTGTTCTTCCAACCTTGGTTCTTGACTAATGGCCACAACTGCTGCATCCACAAGGAAACGAAAACTCTTTTTACCACCTTCACACTTCTTGGCATGAGTTGATGCCTTATCACTAGCAACTCCTTTATCTCCTTCAGTCACGGGCACTTCCTGTAAAGGTTCTTTTCCTTGACGAGTAGGAGCCTCTTGTGAGGAGTTTCTCTCTGCCAATGGGACACCATCTCTCTCTGGTATAGTCGATTCCATAACAATTTCCACATCTAAAAAATTTCCTTCCTGTGGTGATTCCTGATGAAGAGGAGCATGCAAAATTTTCAATAACTCTTCTCGTTATCATCTGAGGTGTTTTGGGCAACATTCTCATAGATGGCTTGCTCCTCTTTAACTTCTTATGTACTGATCCTTGTTTCTTTTCTTCTTGCGATTGAACAAATTTAGGGATAGATTTAGGTCTTTTAACTTCCTCTGTGTCCCCTTTAGGTTACTCTGGGATGATAACTTGTTTCACATCTCTAGACTGATGTAACTTAATAAAATCCTCTTAGGTAGAACCCATATTTTTCAATTCTTGACTAATTAATATTTTGATTAGTCCATAATGACATAGTTTATCACTCCTAGCCATTTTAGCCAAGCTATTCAACAAGAAATAAGGAAAATTGATAGAGTGACCAGACTCAAAATGCATCAGAAGAAGAATGTGATACAAAAGGGTTACCAAATACCTTCCCTCACATGTAAGGAACCTATAGAGTATATACAACAAATTTCTCCATTTCTCAACAATCTAATGCCTAGGGATGCCTCTTTTCCAATCGATCTGGTACTTTGCATCAATTAGAAACCTTCACCATGCTCCCTTTTCTACCTCTTCTTTCTTGAACCATTGTTCTCCAGTATTGGGTAGCTCTATTTCCTGCACAATGAATTTCTTTGTCAGCTCAAATTTCATAGTCCCAATACTGACAATATTACCATCAAACCCTCTCACAAAGGCTTTGGTCATTGCAGAATCAAACCCATTGAATTTATATAGAAATGGAAGCCACCATGCTTCCTACAAAATAGGTAAACTTGAATCATATTTAGGGGTTCCCTCCATTTCTTTAACTGAAAAGGGTTCCATTCTTACAAGAGCCATGATATCTACACACAACTGAAAACACAAAGGCACAAATTCAACCCTTAAATTCTCAATTTCCTATCGTCTAAGGTAAAGAGTGCGGGAAGGGCTCGTTCCTCTGTAATGTGTAATGCATACAACCAACCTAGAATATAATTATGTTTATCCAATATTTTCACCTCCATCTTGATCTCCCGACACTGATTACCATTTTTTCAATCATAATCCACTTACTACGAAGTCTGATTTGGGATAGTGGGACCAGGTAAAAATTATGATTCAAGGGAAGGACATGATTAACAAGATATGCATAGTTGCCAAAAATAACGACCCTGTCGTATTATCATAACAACACCTTGGGACTCCAAATAATGATAGGAATATTTAATGCAATAATAACAAAAAATGGGTGGGATTAGACCTTCATGACCATGATCTAGCCTAACTCATTACATAATATGAACTAGGAGAAGTGCTTTATAAAGATAAAGGTCACACAAATTACAAAATGACATGCCACATATTAAAGTACCACTATGTCATTCTACCTCCTTTGATTAATGATCAAGCCAAGTGTCACAACCATATTAATTCAGCTTTTCAAAATGATTACTCAAAAAAAAATACTATCTTTGTGCCATGAGGAGAAGGATCCACAATTAAGGCCTTTCCTGCACTTCTAGCATTGTTCCTACACTGTAACTAAAATATTCTTTGTATGCCAACATAAGTCAATTAATTACTGCTGACTGGCCAATTCTTATTACATAACTGCATTTTTTCCTTTTGTTTATGCTCAAAGGTGCTCAATTCCAGGGGCCAATGTTGCCACAATTCATATGTCTGTTCACAATCAAGTAGAGTTCTTGGAGAAAAAAATGACCAGAACTAATAATTAAAGAGAGGGAAAAAAGAAATGGGATAGAAATACTGTGAAAATAATGGGAGGGAATATTTGTTAGGGACATTAGATTTAAATCAAAGTAATAAATAATAGGGGGAAATAATAAAGGGGACAAGGGAAAAAATAACATAAAATAAAGGGAATAGAGGGAAGAACAGAAATGGGAATAAGGAATTATGTAGAAGAAAGGGTTGGGTATACTACATATATTAAGGAATTGATGAAGAATAAAGAGGGAATGTAGAATAAAATAGAAGAATGACAAAGTACTCTATTACGATAATGCCTTTGTCAAAAATAATGTTGTAACTTGTATAACCATTAACAACAATGAGACTTTTTATGCCACCTATATAAAATTCTAACATGCCACCTACCCTGAACTTTGATAAGGGCTATGTCTCTGCTGGTCCTTTATGCTACCACCAAGGGTCCCTGTAGAAACTTGCTTCTTCTCAAAAGTAGGTTAGTCATGCATATAAATTCAAGTGGAATCCCATTTTATTATAAAAGAATCTTCTTGTCAATAGGGTATTTTTCAAGCAGATCCTTACACAACTATGCCAACAAGTTGGTTTTCACAGTTATGCATTATATTTATATATTTTATAATTATTTTTAGTTTTCTGTTATTTTTTTATTTTTTATTTTTTTTACTATTCTAGGAAAAGAGCAGATTAAAAGATACTCATAGAAGGCAGGTATTCTCCCCTGCCTACCATTTTCAAATATGACTTTTTCTTAACTTTCCGCATACAATCTTCCTTGGTGCTGGGTTGAAGATACACTCTAATCCTATGTCCATTCACCAAAAAATAGTAAACTATTCGTCAATGGTTTTATGTCCACCGCTTCATTCTAAAAAACTTTGACCACTTTGTAAGGTCCCAACCAACGTGTATGAAGCTTCCCCTTAAAATTTTTGAACTTTGAGTCATAGAGGAGCACCCAATTACTTGACTAAAGCTTCTCTTTTTTATTAACTTTTCATACCATTCACTGCATTTTTGCTGCATGAAAACAATTTATTGTACATCATCCCTTCTTATCTCATCCAATTCACTTAATTGCAAAAGGATCTTCTGCTATGCCTCCGAGAGATCTAATCCCAATAGGATTTCAATCCCAAAAGTCTTAATCTGGAATTCAATTTTCCTGTACACCAACTCATAAGGTGTGTGAACCTGTACTATTTCTCCAAGTAGTTATGTATGCCCACAATGCTTCCAATAATATGTTTTCTGAATCCTTTTTTTGAAGATTTACTATTTTTGTAAGGATGGACTCAATCACCTTATTTGTAGATTCTACTTGGCCATTTTTTGTGGATGATAAGATGTATACTTCTTGTGTTGAATCCTATATTGATCCATAATTCCATTTACTAGGTTAGAAACAAACTGAGGTCCATTGTTAGTAGCAATTTCTCTTGGTACAACAAATCTAGTAAAAATTTCAGAAAATAAAAATTCAACAACTTTTTCAATAACATAAGAAACAACTCTATATTCTATCTATTTTGTCACAAAATCTGTACAAACCAAGATATGTATTTTTTTAAATATGTTGGAGTTATAGGTACAACAAAGTCAATTGCCCATTTTTCAAAGGGCTCTTGTTGGAAAATGTAACTAGGTTCGGTCTTCATTTAATGTGTTTGAGTCATCTTGTAATAAGAATAAAGTAAATAATTTTTCTTATTATTATTGTGACTTATTAAAGCACATGTTTCATGCTTGGGTCACCATGTTTTAGGTCAAAATCCCCATTGAGGACTTCTATCATTTATTATGAGTCAATAGAGTCATTGTACTTTTAAAGAGACCCTTCTTGGGCTTTGAATCATGTAAAAAGGTTAAGTATTGAGTCAAATATGATTTATGTATCCTCCACATCAAGTCGCCTAAGGACCATATTCAACCTCACATGGAGCTTATAAACACAAGCACTTCAAATTCATTTGGAACATACTCTCTCACAAGAAGTTCAATAGCTCTTGTAGCTGGGAAAAGTGAAAAGTCTGTTGTCGGGAAGCCGAAGTAAGTGCGAGTTTGGAGAAGTATAAGGAGAAAGGAAAAATAAAAATTTTGGTGCCTCTCTCTCTCTGTTTCATGCCTTGGATTAGGAGATCGAAGTCTTCCAAGTTTCACTGTTGCTGGAAGTTTCGAGTTGCCGGAAGATGTTGCCTAGTCAATGTTGCTGGAAAGGGGTCAAAATTCTGGGAGGATGATTTGGTGTGGAGGGAAGGTCTGGTTTTGGTCTAGGGTGAAGAGTCTCAAAGAATACCATTGAAAGGAAGAATTTCTTGACTGGGTTTTCCTATCAAGGGGGGTTTTTCCTTGGCATAGTGCCTACATCTGGTGTCTATTGTTTTATGTGCTACTTCTTTGGTAATTTCTTGATGAACTAAAAGAAAAAAGTTATAAATAATCATAATAAAAAGAAACATCACAAGTAATTATCTAGAATAATAAAATATTTCTGCCTTTTTGTCTTTTTAACGTGGTTTTAGAGCTTTGGTGAAGAAGGAAGAAAAAGGCAATCTCAAGCACTTGATCAAGGAACCATTCAAAAGTATTATCTCAGGGAAGGAGTCTACTATATTCAAGGAAGATGTATAACACAATCAAGGGATAGAAAAAACTTGAAGGGGCCTCTAACTACAGGTCTTGGAAGAAGAGGATTGACCTCATCCTTGAAAAGAACAAGGTACTAGACTTGGTCAAAGGAAAAGTAAAGAATCCTATAGAGGATTCTAGTGATGATAACAAAATGAAATCCAGGGAACTAGAATTGATGGCAAATACTCTTATGGTAGAAGGAATAAAGGACAAACTTGTCCCATTCATAGTTAACATCGATCATGCTCAAGAAATGTATGAAGCCTTGTCAAAGTTATTCACTATTATGAGCATTGGTCAAGTAGCAAGTTTGAAGAATGAGCTAACGACCACAAACATCATTCAAGAAGGCATAGTGGCATCCTTATTTGTGAAGATAGCAAGAATAAGGGATGTTCTTTTGGCCATCGATGAAATTGTTCGAGACAAAGAACTCGTGATCACTGTCCTATTAGGATGACCACTTACTTGGGGTGCATTTGCTGCAGGTCTTAACAGTTGGAAAGAAGCTCCCACTTTTGAAGAACTATGGACTGCTTGCAGTCAGGAAGAATTGAGGATCTCTCTAGTTTCCAATTATGAAGGCATTTGAAATACCTACATTGCTCAACATAAAGGAAATAAATCGAAAGGACCAAGGAAGAAATTTGACATTTCCAAGGTAGAATTATATCAATATCATAAGAAGGGTAACTACAAGAGTGATTGTCCCATTAATCCAAATAATAAGAAGAGAGATATAGATTATGCAACATTACTAAAGAAGGCGACCCAAAGGATGCCAAGCTCAAAGAATCTCACAATAGGGACTTACACTACTAAGTCCTTTGCTTGTAGCCTTATATATCTTATTTTATATTTTGATGTTTTAGAATTTATAAGTTTTTAACATATTTTGGAAAAGACATTTTTATTGTTTTCATAAGTTTGTAGGTATCCCTCAAGTTTTGTGAAGAAACTTCAACTGGGTACAAGAATATTCAAAAGGTGAGCTTCCCTTCAAATGTTTTTCTTGTGGTAGAGTTGGTCATTATGTTGCCAAATTTCCTCATAAAGATAACCATGACAAAGGAAAGGATTCTGCAAAAGGTAATAGGAAACAATTTGTTAATAGAAGAAGTTATTATACTCATGAAGATAGTGATGGCCTATCTAATAGTGATGAAGGTGAATCTGAACAAGATATTAAACTACTCATGGCTTATGAAAATGATGAGTTTATGGATGCCTTAGAAGAAGAAGATTTTCTTGAAGAAATCACTCAACTTAAAATCTATTTGGAAGAAAAGAATATGGTCATAGACACTTTGACACATCAACTCACTGAAAGGGAAAATCACAATGAAAAATTAGAATGTGAAGTAGTGGGTCTAAGAAAATAACTTGAGAAGACAAAATCTCTGAATCTTAGATTTGCTAAAGGATCAGAAACCTTAGATGAAATCATCAAGGTTCAACATTCTCCTCTTATAAAGACTAGTCTTGGATACACTGGAGAAACATCCCAACCAGAAAAGCCTTCAGCCATCACTAGAAGCTATCTTGATGCAGCAAAAACTAGTGAACAATGTGTCAATCCTCAGCAAAATCCTAAATGTACTCCCTAGGTAAATCATGCTCATTTTAATCCAAAGGTGAACATCAATAGAAGCACCAACCAAAAGGTTAAAAATACCAAAATATTTTATAATCACATAAACTTATTCTTTAATGGAAAATGTTTTTCATGCCATAAATTTGGTCATAAGGCTGCTCAATGTGTTGCTTACAAAACTATCATGACTAGAGAAGCAAGAAAACAAAGGAGCGTGATCGGAATCAAGAAGAGCTCTTATAATAACTTTTCTCCTCTTGAAGATGAAATTGAATGTTCATTTTGCAATAACTTTGGTCATGAAGAATCTGAATGTAGGAGAAAATTTTGGCCAACATATCAAAAGGAGCAAACATCATCCAACTCCAAGGTATGGAAAAAGAAGGAACTACAGTCAGAAAGATGTGGCATAGCTCTGTTTGCAGAAGGATAAGAAAATCAATGGTACATTGATAGCGGATGCTCAAAACACATGACATGTGATAAAGATAAACTCATTTCATACAATGCTTTAGAAAAGGAAAATAATGTCTCTTTTGGAAATGACACACCAATGTCATTAAGAAAGGTTTTGTTTATCTAAAAGAAAAGGTTAAAGTTGGAAATATTATGTATGTTGATGGTTTAAAGCATAACTTATTGAGTGTTAGTCAAATGTGTGATCAAGGAAATGAAGTTGTGTTTCGATCAAAACAATGTGTGGTTCGTGAGCTTGACACAGGAAAGACCATAATCAAAGGTACAAGAACTCCAAGCAATCTATATATAGTAAAAGGAGGTCAAGAACAATGTTATCTAAGAAAAACAGAAGAGAACTGGTTATGGAATAGAATATTGGGGCATCTAAGCTTTTCTCAGATAAGAAAATCATGTAGGTTCAATGTTGTTCGTAATTTTCCAGATATCATCATCCCAAAAAATACCATCTGTAAACCATGTCAATTCGGTAAGAAAACCAAAGTTCAATTCAATGCAAAGGAAGGATTAGAAAGTAAGCCTATTAAACTCATTCATATTGATTGTGTGGACCAACAAGGAAAAACTCACCTCGTGGAGAAGAATACTACATTTTATTCATTTATGATTTTTATAGAATGTGCTGGATTGGTTTACAAAAACATAAAGATGAAGCATTTGAAAAGTTTAAAGTCTTCAAATATTTAGTTGAAAATGAATTAGATCTAAAAATAAAATGTCTCAGATCTGACTGGAGAGGAGAATTCATATCAAATATATATTTTTAATTTTGTGAATAATATGGAATAAAGAGACAATTCTCTATTGCCAGAACTCCTCAACAAAATGGTGTGGTAGAAAGAATGAATAGAACAATTCAACAAATGGCTCAAGCTATGCTTGATGAGTCTGGAACTCTTGATACCTTCTGGGGTGAAGCTGCACATACTACAGTAAATATTCCAACAAAGCTAATGTATGTGTAAATAGTGATCCAACTCCACATGAAATTTGGTATGGTAAGCCTCCCACTATAAAACACCAGAGTTTTTGGAAGCAAATGTTTCATCAAAAACGCTATTGAAAAACTTGGTAAGTTTGAACCCAGAGTAGACGAAGGAATATTTCTTGGTTATTCATCTAGAAGTAAAGGATACAAATGTTATAACAAGAGAATTTGAAATTTTTTTGAATGCATTGATGTTGTATCGATGAAGCATGCAGAAATCCAAAACATGAGACATCAACAAAGGAAGATGATAATAATGAAGACGATGGATGCTTTCCCGTATCAAATCGAAATGATATAGAGGAAGAAACCAATGAAGCATAAGAAGAAGATACATCTAATAGGGAAAGGGATCCATCCAGGTATGTTCAAAAGAATCATCCAGAATCTCAAATTCTAGGAGGAAAAGGGTCTAGAGTATTGACAAGAAGAACTCTTGTAGGATCTTCTAGTCATCTATAATTATTGCCCTCCATAGAAACATAAAAGGTAAATGAAGCTAGCAGAGATGAATGTTCGGTTAAGGCCATGGATGAAGAACTTGACCAAATTGAAAAGAATGATACTTGGGAATTAGTTCCTAGACCTCATGATAAAAATGTTATAGGAACAAAATGGATATTCAAGAATAAGTTGAATGAAAATGGAGAGGTAATTAGGAATAGAGCATGGCTTGTTTGTAAAGGGTATGCTCAACAGGAAGGTATAGAATTTGGAGAAACTTTTGCACCTGTTGTTAGAATTGAAGCCATAAGAATGTTTCTTGCTCTTTCAAGTTTTCAAAAATTCAAAGTTTGTCAAATGGATGTAGAATATGCATTTCTTAATGGAGATTTAGAAGAAGTATATGTTGAACAAACAAAAGGCTTAATTCTAGGAAATGATGAAAAGCTTGTATGAAAACTCAAAAAGGCTTTATTGTTGGGTTGTGTTATATTCTTTCCACGACTAGCCTACGTAGTTAACCGGGGGGTTAGAGGGGGGGGGGGGGGGGGGGAGCCCCTGCTTCATTGTGCAGAGCCCCCCTATATTAGGTTGGGCGGACCTACCTATGGTTTTGTGCATGGTTTTCACACATGGTTTTGGACGCGATGTTTTCTGGTCCATGGTATTGGATGCTTCAGCATGTATAAATATGTATTGTAACATTGAAAGGAACATATGAAAAATCAAGCTGGTAGTCCCGGTTTTGGGATCCAGGGGAAAATCTCTGTGTATATGTGTTTTACGTGTTATGCTCTCACATTGTTTATTTTCTATGTTTTAGAATTCGTATGCAAGTAATTTCTATACGGGGTTAAAACCAACATTTGGTATCAGAGTTGTTTTGGCTTCAAGGGGATGCCTTTATTGCTGAGGGGTTTCGCTCGGGCCTGTGGTAGACCCTGTTCAGTGGGAGATCTGTGGGATCGATTTTGGTGGTGAAAGAATATGACGAGCAGTGGAAAGATAGAGATCGAGAAATTTAAGGGTTAGAGTTTTGAGTTATGGAAACTCAAATGGAGGATCTGTTGGTGGACAAAGATTAGTGGATAGCGGTAGATCTGGGTACTAAATCAACGGGAGTGTCTGATGAAGAATGGAAGAAGTTGGGTTAGAAGGCTAAGAGCAGAATACGATTGTGTGTCTCAGATTCAGTATTGTTGAATGTATCAGGGGAAGCTACGGTGAAGGCTTTGTGGGACAAGCTAGGGAATTTGTACCAATCTAAGTCTTTGGTGAATAAATTGTTCATACGGAAAAAACTGTATAAACTGAGGGTGAAAGGTGGAGTCTCGGTGACAGAGCATCTGAACGCATTTAATACCGTGGTAAGTCAGTTATTATCTGTTGATATTAAAATTTCAGATGAAGATAAGTGCATCAGTTTGTTGTGTTCTCTACTAGATTCATGGGATAGTCTGGTTATTGCAATAGGTAGCAATGCAACTACCCTGCAGTTTGATGAAATAGTCTCATCCTTGTTGACGGAGGAGATGAGACGAAAAAATATGAAGAGCTAGAATGGTGATGCCTTGCCTATATGAGGATGGTCCCAGAACATAAACAAAAATAAATCATCAAGTGAGAGATCTAAATCTAGAGGGAGATCTAAATCTCCAGGAAAACTTGTAAAGGTGGTGTGCTAGAAATGCGGAAAGGAAGGGCACTACAAAAGGGACTGTAAATATAAAGCTCCTGAAAAAGGAAAGGGATCTGATGATGCTCCTTTTGTAGAGGCAAAAACCACCTCATATGAAGGTGGGGATGTGTACTTGGCTTTTTCAAGTACACATGTAGATCATGAGGCATGGTTGATTGACTCAAGTGCATCCTTTCACTTCACTCCCCATAGAGAGTGGTTCTGCGAGTATGAGAAATATGATGGTGGTGATGTCTTCTTGGGGGATGATAGGAAGGCTAGAATTGTTGGTCATGGAAAAGTAAAGTTGAAGTTGCAAGGTGGAAGGGTTAGAACACTTCTGGGTGTTCTGCATATTCCTGCATTGGCTAGAAATCTGTTTTTTGTAAGAAAGATGCATGATGCAGGTGTAAAATAGTGTTCGAGAAGGATACCTGCAAGATGGTTCGGGGAGCATTGATATTGATGCGGGGAGTTCGGATTGGAATTATGTACAAGCTGCAAGGTAGCACTGTTGTTGATGGGTGCAACAGTTTTGTGGTTCATGAAAGTGGAGCATAAAATATAGTGGTCTCTGGAGAGAAGACCATGCTGTGGCATCAAAGGCTTGGACATATTGGAGAGAAGGGCCTTTGAATACTTCATGGTAAAGGTATGGTAGAAGGTATGAGTAATAGCTCTCTGGATTTTGATTTCTGTGAAAATTGTGTACATGGGAAGCAAAATCAGGTGAGTTTCCCCTCTGGTAGTAAGAGGGTGAAACAAATATTAGAGCTTGTGCATAGTGATGTGTTTGGACCTGTGAAGGTTCCATCACTGGGTAAGTCTGTGTACTATGTATCATTTATAGATGATTTCTCAAGGAATACATGGATATATTTCCTTAAGAAGAAATCTGAAGTCTTTGAAAGATTTAAAGAATTTAAGGCTCTGGTGGAAAACCAAACAGAGAAGAAGATAAAGGTGCTGAGGGCAGATAACAGTGGAGAGTTTTGTAGTAAAGAATTTGAAGAATTCTGTAAGAAGTGTGGTATAGAATGGCAGAAGACTACTCCATATACACCTCAACAAAATGGAGTTGTAGAAAGAATGAACAAGACATTGATGGAAAGGGCAAGAAGCATGCTAAGTGGTGCTAGGTTAGGACATGAATTCTGGGAAGAGGCGGTGGAGAGAGCATGTTACCTGGTCAACAGCTCACCTTCATCAACATTGGAGGACAGGACTCCACAAGAGGTATGGACTGGTAAGAAACCATCTCTTTCACAACTAAGGGTATTTGGATGTGATGAATATGTACATGTTCCAAAGGAGAAACGAACCAAGTTGGATAGTAAATCTGAAAAAGTGAATTTTTATTGGGTATAAGGATGGTTTAAAGGGTTGTAAGCTATGGAACCTAGTAATAAGGAAGGTTGTGTACAGACGAGATGTGGTGTTCAGAGAGGTGAAAGATGTTATTAAACATGAAGTCCATCCAAAGGAAATTCAGAATATAGAGTTTGAGGTTAAGGAGGAAGAATCAGACTCTACAACAGAGGAGGAATCAAAAGATGAAGAGCCACAAAATTTGGGTGTGAGAAGATCAGTTCGAGAAAGAAGGCAACCAAAAAAGTATAGTCCATATGCTTTTTGTTCAAATTTTTCTTTATCTATTACTGATGATGATCCCAGAACTATGAAGGAAGCAGTAGATTCAGAGGATGGAAAACTCTGGAAAGAGGCCATTGTTGATGAAATGGAATCTTTGCACAAAAATGAGGCTTGGGATGTGGTGGAGTTGCCAGATGGAAGGAAACCCATTGGCAACAAATGAGTGTTCAAGAAGAAGACAAATACAAAAGGAAAGGTGGAGAAATAAAAAGCTCGGTTGGTAGCAAAAGGTTATTCCCAGGTGTCAGGAATTGATTTTGGTGATATTTTTTCTCCTCTTGCCAAGTTAACTTCTATTAGATTACTTTTATCTGTTGTTGTTTCTTTTGATTTTGAGGTAGAATAGATGGATGAGAAGACAACATTTCTTCATGAGGATCTGGAAGAGGAGATCTACATGAAGCAACCTGAAGGCTTTGTAGTGAAGGGTAAGAAAGAACTGGTATGCAAGTTAAAGAAGTCTCTGTATGGGTTAAAATAGTCACCAAGGATGTGGTATCAAAAATTTGATACATTTATATGGGGACTTGGCTTCACCAGAAGTAAAGTAGATCATTGTGTGTATTTTATATTAATTAGTGATTGTGTTATTTATTTGGTCTTATATGTGGATGATATGTTGCTGGTTGGAAATGACAAAGAAATTATCTAAGATTTGAAGACCCAATTGTCCTCCAAATTAGACATGAAATATCTTAGTGCTGCAAACTATATTTTGGGTATGGAAATTAAAAGAGACAGGGAAAATAGGAAGCTCTGGTTAAACCAGAGGAAGTATGTCGAGACAATAATGTAGAGGTTTAATATGCAGGATAGTAAACCGGTGAAGGTTCCTATTCCTGTAGGTGTGAAGTTATCTGTTGAACAATGTCCCAAGACACAAGAAGAGGAAGAGGACATGTCCCATGTTCCATATGCTAGTGCAGTCGGTAGCCTAATGTATGCAATGGTCTGTACTAGACCAAACATTGCACATGCAGTGGGAGTATTGAGCAGGTTTATGTCAAAACCAGGGAAGGAGCACTGGACAACAATGAAGCGGGTTTTCAGGTATTTGCGTGACACTAGTGATTATGGTTTGTGCTACCAAGGAAGACCAGGATTGGACAAAGTGTTGGATATTCGTGGCTTTGTTGATGCAGACTGGGTTGGAGATCTAGATCAAAGAAGATCTATATTTGGGTATGTGTTTAACCTATTTGGAGGTGCAGTTAGTTGGATGAGTACGAAACAATCTATAGTAGCACTATCAACTATAGAGGTAGAATACATGGCAGCCACTTATGCAAGCAAGGAAGTAGTTTGGTTGTAGAGATTGTGTTCAAGTATGGGATTAGTACAGGGAGCTATAAGGATAGACTGTGATAGCAAAAGTGCAATTTTCTTGGCAAATAACCTTACTTACCATTCAAAGACAAAGCACATTAATGTTCAGTATCACTTTGTGAGGGATATGATAGAAGACAGAAAGGTGTTGCTGGTAAAGGTGGACACTTTGAAGAATACTGCAGATGCATTGAAAAAATCTGTGAGCTCTGAGAAGTTCTCTTGGTATCGAGAAACAATGGGCATTTCAAGGTTGGATAAATAACTAAGCTCTCCTGTGGCCCCCTGTGGAAAGAAAACAACAAGTGGGAGAATGTTGGGTTGTGTTATATTCTTTCCACGACTAGCTGATTGCGCAACGAGGGGGTTTGAGGGGGGTGGGTAGCCCCCCTCTATGGGGTCCAGGGTAGCGCCCTAGGATTTTTTTTTTTGGACCCTATATTAGGTTGGGCGGAACTACCTATGGTTTTGTGCATGGTTTTTGCACATGGTTTTGGTCCATGGTTTTGGATGCGATGTTTTTCGGTCCATGGTATTGGATGCTTAGGCATGTATAAATATGTATTGTAACATTGAAAGGAACATAATGAAAAATCAATCTGGTAGTCATGGTTTTGGGATCCAGGGGAAAATCTCTGTGTATCTGTGTTTTATATGTTATGCTCTTGCATTGTTTATTTTATATGTTTTAGAATTCGTATGTAGGTAATTTCTGTATGGGGTTAAAACCTACATTTATATGGACTGAAACAAGTTTCGAGGGCATGGTATTATCATCTTGACAAATATCTTCAACAACAAGGTTTCACAAAAGGATCCGCAGACAACAAATTATATACAAAAATTGAGAATCATAAATTGCTAATTATTGTTGTTTATGCTGATGATATCATCTTTGGCAGTAATGAAGAATCTATGAGTCAAAAAATCGCTTCTGTTATGCAACAAGAATTTGAAATGTATTTACTTGGAGAACTAACCTATTTTATTGGTCTACAAGTGCAGTAAACAAAAGATGGTATCTTTCTCTCACAAACTAAATATCTCAAGAAAATTTTGAAGAAGTATAGAATGGAAGATTCTAAATCAGTGTGTACTCCAATGGTAAGAAGATGTAGTCTCAGTTCTAATGATGAATCTCCTACAATGAATCAACCAGAGTACAAATCTATGATTGGAAGTCTTCTTTATCTAACAGGTACCAGACCAGATATCATGCATGCAGTAGGAATTATTGGAAGATTCCAATCCAATCCAAAGGAATCATATCTTTAGGCAGTAAAAAGAATATTCAAGTATCTCCAAGGAACTCAAGATTTCGGTCTATGGTATCCTACAAATACATATCTCACTCTTCATGCATATACAAATGTGGATTGAGCTGGAAATTTTGATGACCAAAAAAGAACTAGTGGAGGTGCATTCTATATGGGATCATGATTAGTATCTTGGTTCAACAAGAAAAAAATTCAATTACCTTATCTATAGCTGAAGTAGAATATGTGGTTTCTGCATCTTGTTGCACACAACTACTCTGGATGATGAAAAAATTACAAGATATTCAAATCACATGTTCTCCATCAATTTCCATTCTATGTGATAATACAAGTGTTATTAGTGTTTCGTAAAATCTAGTCATGCACTCCAAGACCAAGCACATACCCATTAAGTACCACTTTCTATGAGAACAAGTTCTTGAAAAAAAGGTTAAATTGGAGTATGTTCCCTCCAAAGAGCAGGTTGCTGATATATTTACCAAACCTTTCCCAGAGAAGCATTTGAATATCTCAGACAAAGGCTGAGAGTTGTTTCTGCCTCATCCTACTAATAAAACTAGTTTCAGAGGAATGTTTCCTATACACTAATTTCATGAAGAAGAGTCACGTATATATGCAAGTTGTTGTGCTTGTAGTGGCATATGTGTTTTTCTAATAGGAAAATAGTGGGTTAGACTCAAAATCAATTTTTGACATGGGTGTTCAGTCTGATATTGATGGTTACAATCTGATGATATGATTTTCTCAGTGATGTTTATTTGATTGATGAAGATGCCTTTATGAATGAATTGTTAACAATGCACAAGTAGCACAGGTTCAGGGGGAGCATTAGCCTTCAAAACATTATGCATCGTTGGCATCATGGTTGTTGAATTCAACTATGGTATTAGTTAATAATATCATTTGTTGAAAAGGTCATGTCAAGACCTATGGTGTAATAATATGTCTCTTTCTGTCATAGCCTATTATGAATGAGTCCTTTTGGACATATAATGTAATTTTTACCGCCACTATGCATGGGAAGGATGATATAATAATTGCAATTTTCAGTCATGTATGAACATTTGGTGTATCCCCAATTGGTTGGGTGATTGATGTATGTGTTAGAGTCGGTCTTGTCGCCCTCCATCAGTGATCAAAGCTCTTTGCATTTGCATTAGTAGGTGTCTCATCAGTGTCAATTTTTGCATCCCATTAGGCATGCCATAACCCTGATGGAGGAGCTGGTGTCTTTGTCCCCCTCTTGGCATTGCTGGATCAAGTCATTTCAGTCCTTAGTCACTTTCAAGCTTGTCTTGTCTTGTCTTGAGGTCAAATTCCTAGGTCTAGGGTTTTGGTCAAGATGGTTTACAAGGTCATGTCTCTGAAGGTCAAATGGTGCCCAGCAAGCTAGAGGGATGATTTTAAAGGTGTTTCTTCGCAAATTTCAATCTTGTACAGTAAATTTTCACCTTGGATTTAAAAACTCTGTTTTTAAAGCCAAGGTCATTTTTCAAATTTTGTAAAAAGTGATGAAATTTCAAAAAGCTTCCAAGGACAGTATGAAACCATGGCTCCCTTGCCAAGATCCCTCAGATGATGTCCCTGCAAAAAATATCAAGCAAAAGCATTAAAAGAGTCAATTTCAGGATAAAGGAAACCAAAATGGTCAATTTTATAAAGTGTCAAAGAGAAACATTATAAAGTGGGTTTGAGCATGAAATTATTTCAAATCAAAGCTATAAAGGCCCAATCTCCCTCCATCGACCCTCATTGTGCATCCAAGTTGTTTGCAAGAGCGATTGAGTGAGAGTTTGAGCGAATTTGGGAGCTGGACAGGCGCGCGACCCGTCAGACCAGGTGCGCGACCCGTCAGAGGCGCGCGACCCGTCAGCAGCGTTCCAGCAGTGTATTTCTTCAACGGGCACGACCCGTCAGTGGCGCGCGACCCGTTGGGTGAGGTGCGCGACCCGTCAGTGCCCTGCTTACCAAACCAACTGCAAATTTATCCAAGGACCCTCCGAAATTGCCAAATTGCCAAGGTAGGCTCTCAAAACTTATGAATGGTTGCTTGTTATGGTCAATGGGAATCTTAATGGAATTTTTAAAGGATCTCCATGTGCAAGAGAGAAAGCTCCATGTTGCTGCATATTGAATTTGTAAAATATACCTAGGGTTTTATGTTGTTTGAGGGTATTCCCCTTGTAATCATTTTCCCCATTTCCCATGTCATGTTCCTTGTTTTTCCATATAAATTTCTCTTTTAAATTTGTAAAGAAAAATCCAAACCCTACCCCTCTTCCCTAAAAAATGAAAAATTAAGCCCTAACCCTACCTCTCATTACTCATGTAAACAATGTATATAATGATGCATATGCAATGATGTTTGCAATGTTTTTCCCTTAAATCCCTTTTTATATATTTATTCCCATTTTCCCTTTGAAAGTGTCCCTCCCCTAACATTCCCTTCATGCTCCTTATCCCCCTTGAAACAACATACAAATCAGCATTTTACAAAGCAGAAACAACAATACATTTTGTCCACTCTGCTCCTTAAACAATGTCAGAAACCGAAACCTATGAGCAGAGTGATGACCAGGCATCAGCGTCAGAGATTGAGATACAGAGGAGGCCTCATAAGGGTGGAAAGGGTGGTCATCATAGGCGAGAGGAGCCCACCTCTTTGACAGATTTACAAGCTTGTCCTATGGCAGTCTCATGTTTCCAGTACATGTCTTGCTATGAGTTTTGTGAGAGGATCTCTTGGATTCAGCACCACAGAGAGTTGGCTCGCCTGTTTGTTTTACACTTGCATGATGGACATGTCAACTGTTGAGCTAATTTATGTTCCTAAACTAACACAATTATTTACTATCAATCCGGGTTGTTTATTCTTTGAGGCAAATTCACTATTTGTGAAGATCTAATATAACCAACCTTGAAAGATAAATGATTTAAAAGTTAAAGAAAATATATCTAATAACTCCAATTCAATCAGCTCAAAAGAGGAAACATTGAAAGAGTTCTTGAACTCAAGAAGTCTACTTCCACTTCAGTTATTATTTAATGAATTAGAGATTATAACCAAAAACTCAAGATGCATAAATCATACATGAAAGAGGCTCTTAACTTAAGAGACACTTAAAGTTTTTCATCATAACTTATTCATCTTAAGATATAAATCTAAATGGAAACAAACTATTTGCATGTAAACAAAAGAGACTAGTTCTAATTCACCATTTCATAGAGGGAATGCCCAACTTGAACACTTGTTTTCAAACTCAATTAGATGATGAATAAACCATTAAAAACTGAAATCAATCACTATTCATAACCATGAAGTAATCTGAAATAAGACTTTGAAAAACTAAAGCTACAATCAACCAGATTTGCAATGAAATGAATCTAGTCTAACTTGGAAGTGTACTTAGCTTGGAGTGGGGGCCCTCCACCCTTGCCTTGCACACTTTTGAAGATGATATCATAAGCTTTATATCAGTCAAACATCCATGTATTGAGCAGCAAAAATGAGAGTAACACAAGTCTTCAAATTAAGTCTTCAAACCAAAAATATTACAGCATAAAAGTATCATATGTCAATTGTGTTGAGCCATCAAAGTGTGGCTCTTAAATAAGGAGTTCATGAAACCAACTGAGCTAAAATCACTCTAACAAACATATCTACTCTAATCCACCTATCCAAGTTGAATCCAACTCCCTCATCCCAAGAAATATGACTAATATTATGGAATCCCAAAACAGCCCTATTTAGATGGGATTTCTGGATGACTAGTCATGATTGACTAGCTCCAAAAAGGCATAATAAAGCTCGTTCTGTTGGAACCAAGCATAGGTGGCTTGGTCCTAGTTCCCAAGCTTTCCATTCATGCATCCCATTCGTGCTGAAGTGGCCTGCATCCATATCAACCATGAAGTGATTACGGGAATTTCTGAAATTGCCAAAATTGCACTTAAAATCAAACTTTTATAAAAACTTTAGAAATTGACAAATTAAAGCTAAATACCTGATTAGACATCAAATATTCATTAAAATGGAATGGATGAAGTGAAAATGAAGGATAAATGGATAGTTAGGTAAGTTTCTCAAAGCAAAATAAGATCAAAACTGAGGCCCAACATCTCTCCCATGCTTATGATCAAGCATGTCCCCATGCTTGCTTGCTCCTCTTGGACCTTCTGCCCTCTGAAGTAGATGCTGTACCTGTAGCTGTTTCCCTATTCACACAATCAGATTCTGATTCCTGCTTTGCCTTTAACATTGCTGCTTTAACCTTTTGTTTTTCATATTTAGCTTTCCACATGTTTTTATCCTTTAACCATTGGAATGCCTGTTTGGAAAGCAATTCATTTCTCCTTTTCAACCTGCTTATTTCTTCTTGTAACTTTTCATTTGTTTTCATTAGTTTTGCATTGTCCTTTTTCTGTGCCTTATTCTCTGATTTTAATTCCTTTTCCACAATTTTGCTTATTTCTATCTGATCTGTTAAGTCTTGGATTTTGGCCAAATGAATTTCCTTTTCAAAATCCTGGGTGGTTTTCATTAATGATTCTCCCGCATCATTATCATATATGGAATCCCTTTCAAGGGGTTCTTGTGCTATATCCTGTTCTTCTGGTTTTCTAGGAGAATAAGCTTCTACTTCTTTTTCAAGATCAATAGAATTTCTATTCCTAGGAACAGACATAAAAGATGTTTCAGTCTCATGCATGGCCATATTTCTAGCTCTTGTTCTTGGGTATAGGGGAGAATTCATCATGCTTCTGTTTTCCTGCTCTACCTTGTCCTGTATATCAATAAGTTGTTCAGTAAAATGATTTTTATGCATGAATTCTTTCCATTCTAGGCCCTTTGATTTCACCTGGTATTCCACTAAGATTTTAATTAACCCCTGATGATAGATCTGTGCTGACCTTGGCCTATGCTCTTGTTT
The DNA here is from genome assembly GCA_031772625.1 of Pinus tabuliformis. NCBI lineage: Eukaryota > Viridiplantae > Streptophyta > Pinopsida > Pinales > Pinaceae > Pinus > Pinus tabuliformis. The sequence goes on along the minus strand of CM062811.1, from coordinate 225,786,176 downwards.
CACTGTTTCAATCATTTTTACAAGACTTTTGTACAGGAAATATGGTAAGTTAATTCTTTCATCCCCTTTGATATGCTGTAGTAATCTAACATGATATAAATGAGCAATGCTATATCCACGATCACATGTCAAAAACTTCTGAACAACCAAGACCAGTTCCCTCCATGGTTCATTGAACCACTCCCTGGGTATCCCTTTAGTTCTATCAAATGTCCCCTTTCGGTTCTTTTCAAGGAAGAAAGTCCACCCTTTCTCCTTGAAATGTAAACCTTTGTGATACTTCTCCCCTATCATCGATAACTCTAAGGCTTTGGACAAGTACTCTTGAGTTACTGGAACAATGATTTCTCCTACTTGAGTTTGGTCTTGACTGAAATTATTAATGAAATCTTTAGTTATCTGATCAGAATAGCCATTAAATTTCTGTAGAAATCCTATCATCCCTGACTGATACAGTTTTTCTACAGTTTCCTTTTCCCAGCTTTCTATTTGAAATTTTGGTTCTACCCGGTTTGTCATGATTTCTGTGAACCAATCAATATAATCCTCTGCTGTTACTAACTTCATTTTAACAAAAATTATGACTATTGTTTTTAAATGAAATTGTAGAAGCAACGAGGCTTACCTTCCTCCTCTGACTCAACTTTAATCTGTTTGACTTTGTCCTTTGCTTTAACCTCTGCTACACAAACTCTGTTTCAATTCCCTGTTTAAGGCACACAACACCTGAATATCTTCTATCAATACACTGTTCTCTGCTTGTTTTTGAAAAGTAAATACACATGCAGCAATAACCATGTTTTCTCAATCTCAAAATAACATGTGTTACTGTGTATTTAAACAAAAACTTGAAAAATTTTGCTCTCGGCCTCTCAACAGCTCTTCAAAAACATTCTCTGCCTATTCACAAAGAAAAAAAATGACTGTGTAATGCTCAAATTGCTCTCGGCCTCTCAAGAAATCTCAACAAAATTGACTGTAATGCAACAAATTGCTCTGGCCTTTCAACAAATTCTCAAAAAAAATGACTGTATAATCTAGCAAATTGCTCTCGGCCTCAATCCTTTTCATCATTTTTTTTTATAAAAATATGACTGTGTAAATACTGCACACAGAGTTATAAGCCTAGAGGACTAATCACATGCGCTCGGCCTCGTATTTCTTACTGCTAATAACAAATGTCAAACAAATTTTTTAAAAAAAACGCAGACTATGAAACACTCGGCCTCAAGACACAAACAATGCAAATTTCCGCATTCAACTCAGTTCTACAGTCAACATCAGGCATTCCTACGCATTTCAATTCTCTGTATATGGCATTAAAATTTCGATACACAGGGCGCATTAAGGCATGAATGCATTTGACTTATTTTAAATATGCACAATCTACAGCATTCCTCTGTTTTTATTTGACAATCCTTCTCGGCATATACCAATGCGTACTCGGTTTAGCAGCTCATACACATATAACAACGCTCAACAATCTGCTTCAATGCGTTCAACAACACATATGACAACACTCTGTAATTTAATGCGTCCTCTGTTCTGAGCAAACACGTATTCACATGCATATGACAAACATTCCATGATTTATGCGTTCCTCTGTTGGCAGCCAATGACAATTGCGCACAGCAAAAACGTATTCACATGCATATGACAGAGACTTAGCGCGCAGCAAACAAATGAAGGTTAAATGCAACAATGGTTTAACAAGCAGCGCTCATATATAACAACCCTTAGCGCTTCGGCATTCAAACTAACTCTCCGCGTTTGATGCATTAGATTCCATATTTAACTCAAACTCCTCTATCGTGTTATGCATGCAACATGTAACTTTAAATGCTGGGCGATTGACCATTGTTTCTACACCATAATCTACGCATAAATATCTGTTTAATCTATCCATACATGCTGCAGACTTGGGGTTATCCCGGTTTTAGTGTTACCTGACTGTCACTGGCCGCGTGGGATGCAAACAACACTTCAAATCCCTCCTTCCTCGGTCAGTCGAACTGGTGTCAAAGCAACGAAATCTGTGAGTTAATGGCGAAAACTTATCCCTATCTACAGTCGCCGAGCGAAATAAACTCGAGTCTTACCTTGTTTGCTTGCAAAACTCGGCTTCCCCTACTCATACGACTCAGATTTTGCCTTTAAAATCTCCCTCAACACACTCCTTTCTCCTTTTGCTATGTTTCGGCTTCAAACTCTGAGCTCTGGCAATGAGGAATGGTGGTTTGAACAGCGCAGGGAAGGTTTCTTATGACCGTTTCCTCACTGTACCCTGCGTTTCATTCGTTGGTATGTGTGGTTACATGGCCGTCCTCATTGACTCAGTCGCCCGACTGAGTCATGAGGATGGCCGTATGGTTGTTTCTTATGCATACCTTCCGCCGCTCCATCATCCAATACCCACAAACTGCCATAACACCGTGTCACCACCGTACCTGTGTGTTGGCCTGCGTGGTGCTTATGGTCTATCATTTTATTCATTGCTGCAATGTTTGTTGATTACGGCCACCGTCGTGCGCCTTCATTGCAACGACCTTTGCATATGGCATTTCATTACTTGGCCGCAGCACTGCTGTGTGATTATTATCATATGGCTGGTGCAACAATGTGCCGAAAACTATTCCTTTCATTCCATACGATTTACGCCCAAAGCTTATGGTTTTAACTTTATAACCTTTGCACTCTTCAATGTTATATCATAGTTATATCCATAACTTTGTTCAAATATAATCCTTTCCCACCATCGTATTTGAATGCTTACGGTTTGGTGATTTTGAAATATATATATGCCATAACTTGTTTAAACATCATCCTCTCTCACCATCGAATGTGAATGCTTACGGCCTCCACTTGTATCATTACATTGCGCCTTTATAACTATGTTATATGCACGGCCTCCACATGTATCATTCCATTGCCCTTTATAACTATGTTATATGCTTTTTGGTTTTTTGGATATGCGCATTTGGTTATATATATTCCTTATACCTCCATGTTATATGCGCAATACTTTATACCTTAATACCTTTGATATATGCGCATACTATATTCTTTTTCAACATCATTAGCTTATGCACATTTGAAAAATACTTTAGCGCTCTTATAACCTATGATGTATATGTTCAATGCTTTTATACTTTAGCGCATACCTTTTATAACATAGCTTTATAATTTTAAAATGACCATTGGGGTCATGTTTAAAATTATAATCATTCTAATGCTCTGAGTTCATGTGCAGGTGAAAGAGTTGTCCCAGTTTGATCTTTTTGCATTTAAGGAAAATACCTAGGGAAATGTATGTGAATGAAATGGAATATGAATAGGGAATGTGGGGTATATATTGGGAATGAATATCAATGAATATTTGTAGATACTAACTTCACTTAGATCAAAACTAGAAGTTTCTAAAAAAAATTTGAATTTCAAGCACAAAATGGCTATGAATATACTCCCTTGCTGTTGTTTGTACAGGTGGAATGTTGAATGCTGTTTGTACAGGTGGAATGTTGAATGCTGTTTGTACAGGTGGAATGGAATCCAAAATGTTGTGGATAGATGAAAAGTAGACTTTTATTACTGCTCCTTGTTTACTATGCTCCATTTCTTGAATTGTTCAGGTCCCTTTGAATAATGTTTTCCTTTCAGGTCCCTCTGCAATGCTTCTGATATATTATGTCGGCTCTGCTCTGGTTCTGCTGCAACTAAGTTTGCTTCAGGTCCCACTGCAATAATGTTTCATCTCAGGTCCCTCTGCAATGCTATTATGTCGGCTCTGATCTGGTTCTGCTGCAACTAAGTTTGCTTCAGGTCCCTTCTGTAATAATGTTTCAGCTCAGGTCCCTTCAGGTTCTGCTGCAACAAATTTGCTTCAGGTCCAAAGTGGACAACACAATCCCTTAGCTGTGGCAGCTAAAAGCTTGCTACAAGACTCTCCCTTGCTGAATGTTTGACTTGTCCTCAAGTCAATTGTGGTAAGGTCCTGCATTGAAATTGTGTGAGAATAGTAAAACAAGAATATAGAATTCATAGAGTCCAGGTTTCCCTGGTTTTCCCCTGTGAATTCAAGTTTGCATGGTGCCAGTTGCCTGGTTTTCACCTGCAAACCATTTATTTTTATGTTTTGTTTTTTTTTCATATATCTTTTTCTCTTTTTTTTTTTTTATGTTTGTTTTTTTTTTATTGTATATATTTTTATTTTTTCATATATATTTTTTTATTTTTCCGAACTGGAAGATGGCAGAGCCATAATTTCCAGTCCTGATTCTTCTACCAGTTGTTTCATGAATGTCTCTTTACTAATAGGCTGATGATAAACTTTCAACCTATGTCCATTTACAACAAATGAAGTGGGGTCCTGGTCAATGGTCTTTATCTTCACTGCTCCATTATCAAAGATCTCTTCGATTTCATATGGCCCTAGCCAGTGTGTTGTAAACTTTGCTTTGAAATCCTTGAACTTGGAGTCAAATAATAAGGCCCAGTCTCCCTTCTGAAATGTCTTTGTTTTAATGTATCTATCATGCCATTTCATTCTCTGTTGCTGTACTAATGCTGTCTGTTCAATTGCTTGTTGACGATGTTCATCCAATTGGTTAAGTTCCATGATCCTTTGTTGTTGTGCTTCAGTCAGGTCCATGCCCAATTCTGCTGCTAGTCTATAGGTTTGTATCTGAAATTCAATAGGCAGTAAGGCTTCTTTCCCATAGACCAACTGGTATGGACTAAAACCAGTTGTGTTTTTCCATGTGATTCTGTAGGCCCATAATGCATCCTTCAAATTTTCAGACCAATCTTTCCTATTCTGCTGCACTGTCTTAGTCATGATATTTTCTAAGACTTTGTTTGTGGATTCTACCTGACCATTTGCCTGAGGATGATATGGAGTAGACTTCCTATGCTTTATCTTATATTTCTCTGTCAAATCCCGCACTAACTTTGAGGTAAACTGTGTTCCTTGATCTGTCACTATTTGTCTTGGGACTCCATATCTTACAAAAATTTCTTCAAAGAGGAAGGTAACCACTGTGTCCTCTGTCGCTCTGCTCACTGCTTTGGCTTCCACCCATTTTGTTACATAATCTGTGCACACTAGTATGTACCTTTTTCCACTTGATGGTGGATTAATGGGTCCAACAAAATCAAGTGCCCACTGTTCAAATGGCTCAATGAGGACTTGCGGCTTGAGCGGCATTTCATCTGACATGATGGGTCTCCCTATTCTTTGGCAACTATCACACTGTTTGACATATGCCTTAGAATCCTTGAAGACTGATGGCCAGTAATAGCCCAGTTGCAGCACTTTGTATGCTGTTCGCTTGTCTGCAAAATGACCACCACATGGTTCGTCATGACATGCCCTAAGAATATCTAGTATTTCATCTTCACGCACACACTTTCTAATCATTAGATCTGAACCAGTATAAAACAAATCACCATTCACCCAGCTATATCTAGAACTTTCTCTAACAATTTTCTTTCTTTGCTTGCTAGTGAATTGAGTTGGAAATTTTCCAGATGACAAATAATTGGCAATATCTGCAAACCAAGGTGTTTTAACTGCTATGGCAAACAGATGTTCATCAGGGAAGTTGTCTATAACTGGATTTGGGTCTTCAGGTGATTGGATGCGGGACAGAAAGTCAGCCACCTGGTTTTCTTTACCTGGCCGGTCTTGGATTGTAATGTTAAATTCTTGCAATAACAGGAGCCATCTAGTAATTCGTCCATTAGTGATGGGTTTGTTCATCAAGTATTTTATTGCTGAGTGATCTGTGTGAATAAAAACTTGATATCCTGTGATGTAATGCCTGAATTTGTTTACTGCATGTATGACGGCTAACATTTCCTTTTCAGTGACTGTATAGTTTGTTTCTGCAGGTGTCAAATTCTTACTAATAAAGTATATTGCATAGTTGAACAAATTTTCCTTCTGCCCCAAAGAGGCACCTATTGCAGTGTCTGATGCGTCAGTGGAAATATGAAAAGGCAAAGACCAATTTGGCCCTCGAAGTATGGGTGCCACTGACAGCTTATCTTTTAAAATTTGAAAAGCATTCTGACAGCTATTCGTCCATTGGAATTCAACATCTTTTGCTAAAAGTTTAAACATGGGTTGAGCTATTTTGCTAAAGTTTTCTATGAATCTTTTGTAATAGCCCGCATAGCCCAAGAAACTTCTGACCTCCTTTTGAGTTGTAGGTGGCAACAGGTTAACTAGGACTTGAATTTTGGCTGGATCCACCTTAATTCCGGAGCCGGAAATATGGTGTCCCAGAACTATACCCTCTGTCAACATCATGTAGCATTTTTCATTACTCAATGATAGATTTGTTTCGATACATCTCTTCAAGACTTTCTCAAGATTGTTAAGACAATCATCATATGTATTTCCATACATTGTGAATTCATCCATATAAACTTCTACACATTCATGGACTAGATCAGCAAATATCGCAAGCACTGCTCTTTGAAAAGTTGCAGGTGCATTGCATAAACCAAATGGCAAAACATTATATGCATAGGTTCCCCATGGGCAAGTAAATGTAGTTTTGTCTTGGTCTTCTGTTGCTATTCTAATCTGGTTGTACCCACTAAACCCATCCAAGAAAGAGAAGTATTTCTTTCCAGCCAAAGAATCTAGCACCTGGTCAATGAATGGTAAAGGAAAATGATCTTTTAAGGTAGCTTTGTTTAATTCTCGATAATCTATACATACCCTCCATTTTCCATTTTTCTTTGGTACAACAACCAGTGGTGAAACCCATTGACTATCTGAAATAGGATAGATGAATCCAACATTTAACAGTTTTTGCAGTTCTTCTTTCACTATTTCTTTCATCATAGGATTCATTCTTCTTTGTGGTTTCCTAACAGGTTTAAGCTTATCATCTGTATAGATGTGGTGGATACATGTGGTAGGATGGATTCCTTGCATGTCAGTGTAATCCCAGGCAAATGCTTTTGAGTATTTCTGTAGTAATGCAATTACCTCTTGTTCTCGCTTTGATTGCAGCTGGTTTCCAATATTTAAATGTTTTCCAGGATGTACCTCAATTGTTTTGATTATTGGGTTGCTAATTGTGTTTACAGGAAAGATGTCTCCCAAAAAATTCTGCAAAGTTCGAATAGTACATGTTTCCTGAAAACATTGATTCAAAATTTCATTTGCAGCTTCATATTGAACTTTCCTAAGCTGCTCTGAAATACTTGGTTCTGAGATAAAAAGGTCCATCAGATCTTCATTCTCTTCTTCTTCTCTAAAATCAAAGAATTGATTAATACTTAAGACTGCTTTTGTTTGTTGCTTTTCCTGGGTTTCAAGTATTGATTCTAAAGAAGTGGTTTGTGCAGGTGAATAAAGAGTGACATGCTTCCTCTCATCTCCATGTGAAATTATCATACTTCCAGATCTGCATCCTATGAAGGCATCTGCAGTGGCTAACCATGGTCTGCCTAATATCAGAGGATGTCCTCCCAAGTTTGTCTTTGGTTGCAAGATCAAGAAGTCAACAAGATATTCCCATGAATCCAAGGAGACTATGATATCTTCTAACATTCCTTCAGGAACAACTTTAGATCTATCTGCTAATTCCAAGACTGTTGAGGTTGATCTAATGTTGTTTAATTGCAAAGTTTTCATTGTCTCCATTGTCATTACGTTTATAGTTGCTCCCAAGTCTATTAATGTGTTAGGTACAGAGAAATTGTTTATTGATATGGTAACCATTGGGATACCAGGATCAATATATTTTTCTATTACAGTTTGAGTAGACATGAGACTTGCTAATTTTCCAATGACTTGGATTGTTGCAGGATCTTTTTTCTTTCTTTCTTTCCTAATGCACAGTTCCTTTATTGTCTTTGCGTATATCGGTATTTCTTTAATGGCTTTTAATAAAGGAATCTTAACATATGCATTTTTTAACTCATCTAAGATATCAAATTCAGGAAGGGTTATTTGATTTTGAATTTGTTGTTCTACCAACCTTTCAGGATAAGGTGGTGTTTGTGTAATATTTGCTCCTTTCTGATTTTGTACCTTAGTTTGTGCTGTTTCAGATGATTCCCCTTGTTCAGCTGGTTCTTCTATAATTGGAGGAGAATCCTTCTTAAGTACTTTTACAGACCTTAAATGGACATCATCAAGAGGAAGAATTGAATATGCAGGATAATATGTTGTTTCCTCTACTGTATATGCAGTTTTGTCCGCTCTATTATTCGGATTTGCCACCGGTTGGGATGGTAATTGTGTTGGTCTGGGTTGATTTGAAGGTAATTGTAACTGCTGTGGTTGTGTTAACAATGGTGGTGGATTCTGCTGTTGGAATGGATATGCAGAATTCTGTTGCAGAAATGGCATGGATGAAGGATATGGTGGATATGAAAATGGTTGTTGGTACTGTTGCTGGTAATGTTCTTGATATTGTTGAGACTGTTGTGGCTGTTGGTTTCCATAACCATATCCTCTCCAACCTTGTGCAGGTTGTTGTGGATATTGTTGTGGAGGCCAAGCTTGCCATGGCATTGGAGGGGTCCAAGGATTATAAGATGGATAAGCATAATTTTGCTGAGGGACTTGTGGCTGATTCGGTTGTGGCATTCTAGGTGGCCATGGTCTTCTTGGTGCAACATAATAGAAACCTTCTGCTCCTTGCATTTCTTCCATTGAATTAGTTTGTAAGTCTTTTAATGTTACACAATTTTCAGTGGAATGATTGCCTGTACAAAGACAACACACTTGAATGCTATCTAAAGGACAATCTCTCAAAGGATGTTTCTTTTTACATTTTGAACAAAATATTGCTAAGGCTTGTTCTTGTTCTTCCTTTTTCTTGTTTGCCTTTAGCACATCGACTTGTGTTCCTAATGTACTCAAAAGATCTGTTTTGAAATTTTCCAATAGACTTCCTATTTCAGCCCTTGTTATCCCTCCTGCAGCTGACTTTGCTGCCTTAGAACTTACTTCCCTTCTTCCTGTTTTTGATCTCCCTCTAGAATACTTCTGACATAACTCGACAATTTCATCAAATGGAAGATTTGAAATATCTCCTTTACCCATTACATTTAAAATGTCAAGGTATTCATCTCTTACACCTTTGAGGAAGATTGTACGAACAATTTCTTGATTTAGGGAATGTTGTTTAGACTTCTGCAAATTATATGCAAACCGTTCTAAATATTCTTCTAGATTTTCATCTTCTTGTTGTGTCATTCTAAACACATCTTCCTTTGAATCTCTAGATCTACAATAAGGCTGATATTTCTTAAGGAAGACAGTCCGCATATCATCCCAGGAGGCTATTTTTTGTTCTCCTAAACCCATAAACCATTTTAAGGCTGCTGCTTTTAATGTTGCAGGAAAAAGACGGAGCTTATGGACATCATCAGTATAGCCATATGTTCTACATAAGATATCAAATTCAAACATGAATGAATCCGGATCTTCTGTAGAAATTCCATAGAAGTTTGGCAACACAGAAGGTGGAATGTTCTTCATCTTTACTTCTTCTCCTAGTATTGCACTTGTATCTATTATTGGGAAACCAAAAGTTGATTCTTGGTCAAGTCCATCTTCTTGTCTTTTCCTGTCATTTTCTTCCTTCCTATCATTTTCGTGCTTCCTTTCTTCCTCTCTCTTCCTCCATTCTCTTTCTTGTCTTTCATTTTCAGCTCTTTGTTCTTCATCATTAAGATGAACGGATCCATGTCCTTCTGCCATTGTTTGAGTTGTTTCAATTTCAGGTGGAGGTTCAAGTTGTGGGAAGATAGGAGGATCGATGGATGGAAAAACAACTTGTTTCCCTTTCTCCTTTGGTTTTCCCGAAGTGGAGAATTTTTGCTTTGCCTCCCAAGCTGACAAAGTTTGCCTTTCAATCAAGGTTAATCTTTGGCCACTTCTTTGTTTTTCAATCAGCTCTTCAATGATTGGATTACCAGTAACAGGTGTATGTGATGATCCTATCTCTACTTGTGGGGTTTTTTTGATAAATCTACCTTGAGGATCTCTAACTCTAGGCATAAAGAAACATAATTAAAGAAATGAAATGTAACTAATGTTTTTGTGTATTTTGGATTTTATCTCTCTATTGACTATGCCGATATTTGCCTCCCTGGCAACGGCGCCAAAATGTTGAGCTAATTTATGTTCCTAAACTAACACAATTATTTACTATCAATCCGGGTTGTTTATTCTTTGAGGCAAATTCACTATTTGTGAAGATCTAATATAACCAACCTTGAAAGATAAATGATTTAAAAGTTAAAGAAAATATATCTAATAACTCCAATTCAATCAGCTCAAAAGAGGAAACATTGAAAGAGTTCTTGAACTCAAGAAGTCTACTTCCACCTCAGTTATTACTTAATGAATTAGAGATTATAACCAAAAACTCAAGATGCATAAATCATACATGAAAGAGGCTCTTAACTTAAGAGACACTTAAAGTTTTTCATCATAACTTATTCATCTTAAGATATAAATCTAAATGGAAACAAACTATTTGCATGTAAACAAAAGAGACTAGTTCTAATTCACCATTTCATAGAGGGAATGCCCAACTTGAACACTTGTTTTCCAACTCAATTAGATGATGAATAAACCATTAACAAATGAAATCGATCACTATTCATAACCATGAAGTAATCTGAAATAAGACTTTGAAAAACTAAAGCTACAATCAACCAGATTTGCAATGAAATGAATCTAGTCTAACTTGGAAGTGTACTTAGCTTGGAGTGGGGGCCCTCCACCCTTGCCTTGCACACTTTTGAAGATGATATCAGAAGCTTTATATCATTCAAACATCCATGTATTGAGCAGAAAAAATGAGAGTAACACAAGTCTTCAAATTAAGTCTTCAAACCAAAAATATTACAGCATAAAAGTATCATATGTCAATTGTGTTGAGCCATCAAAGTGTGGCTCTTAAATAAGGAGTTCATGAAACCAACTGATCTACAATCACTCTAACAAACATATCTACTCTAATCCACCTATCCAAGTCGAATCCAACTCCCTCATCCCAAGAAATATGACTAATATCATGGAATCCCAAAACAACCCTATTTAGATGGGATTTCTGGATGACTAGTCATGATTGACTAGCTCCAAAAAGGCATAATAAAGCTCGTTCTGTTGGAACCATGCATAGGTGGCTTGGTCCTAGTTCCCAAGCTTTCCATTCATGCATCCCATTCGTGCTGAAGTCGCCTGCATCCATATCAACCATGAAGTGATTACGGGAATTTCTGAAATTGCCAAAATTGCACTTAAAATCAAACTTTTATAAAAACTTTAGAAATTGACAAATTAAAGCTAAATACCTGATTAGACATCAAATATTCATTAAAATGGAATGGATGAAGTGAAAATGAAGGATAAATGGATATTTAGGTAAGTTTCTCAAAGCAAAATAAGATCAAAACTGAGGCCCAACATCAACCTTGCGGGGGTGGACTTTACATTGACACCTGAGGTGATTGCACAGGCCACAGGGATACCTAGTGTTGGAGAGGTATGGAATAAGCGCAAGGTGTTGGACAGTGTTCATTTTGAGCCTTTTGTTAGACCAGCACTCATGCGACACTTGATAGGAGTGTTTCCCTTCAGATTTCTCAGGAGTGAGTATGCTCCCATCATGAGGCTCATCATGCTCTATTTTACTTGTGAGGGCAGATCTTCACAGGTATATTCATACCATATTCGCCTCTTGATGCACTTCACCCGAGTGAGGATAATGAACATCCCTGTTTTCTTCTATCAGAACATTGAGAAGATGGTGTCCATGATGCAGAGGAAGAGCCCGGCACAACACTACATGAGCCTTTACCATTATGGTTTGATTCAGCTAGTGGTGTTACATCAGTTGGCTCAGCAGGGTATCTCATGGGAGGAGTTCATCTCTCGTGAGTTTTTCACAACATCATCATCACCACATCCTGAGGTTATTCATGAGGAGGGAGGACCATCACAGCAGCATGACATCCCCGTCACCAGACATGTCAGCTCCTCACCTATGGTTACTTATCAGAGAGGCCAGAGGGCCTTATTTGCAGCAGCTCGGCTAGTACTTTCTCCACAGCATGTGGAAGGGGTCTCGCCTTCTTCATCGAATCAGCGAGTGTTATATCCACATCAGGTGGAATGGGCCTCGCTTTCTTCAGCAGCACAGGTACCAGGGAGGGGCAAAAAGCCCAAGATTGATGAGGGACCATCAGGTGTTCCGGACATAGAGCTTATTGATCTTGATGTTAGTTCTCCTAGCCGAGAGTCAAAGGAGATCATTCAGCACCTTAGAGCTGAAAATGATGCCTTGCAGAGGAGATTAGAGGGGGCACAATGGACCATCACATATCTCGAGCAGCGCAACAAACAGTTGGAGGATGAGCAAGCTCTTGATGAGCTGTGGAGGATTCGTAGTGACCGCATTTTGAACCAGAGAAGACCCGGTGATCTATTGCCCGCTGAGCGAGAATCCATGCTCATCCGGGTAAATGCACACTTGGAGAGGCTGTTGGCTAGGGCCAACCAAGAAAAGAAATTGCTGAGGAACATGAAGAATCATTATTGGGCTAGAATGCACGTATGCAAGGCAAAAATGAAGATGTTCCAGAGGCGGTTGGCGAAGGCACAAAAAAGGAGAAAGAGGCCTGATCCCCTTCATATCTTGGTCGAGGCTTCACTGAAGGACCAAGGCACTAAATAGCTTAGCCCCAGAACAAATCCCAAAAATTTTTGAGCATTTTGGGAAAATTTTGGTTTTTTCAGGCATTTACAGGTTTTTCCCCATTAACGGGTCTCACCCCCCGCGCGACCCTACATCATGGCAACTCTATTTTGCAAAAACTCAGCATTTCCAGATTTTTCATGAGAAGTTACATATGCTCATCAATGGACTTGAGATTTTATGAAGTTTTGGGCCTCCAGAAAGTCAAAAAAAAAAAAAATTGACTTTCTGCCACATTTTTGAGTTGCAGAAAGCAGTCTTGGGGGATTGCAATTTTGGAGGAGCAAATGACCACCAAATTCAGAAATTTCAGTTAGGTTGGAAAGTAGACTCACAGAACTTTCCAAAAAGCCTACTCTTGCTCAATTTGGCCAGCTGGAAGTGCCCCAAATATGGTCCCAAAGGCGCGCGACCCGTCAGACAAACTTTGCTAGATTTCAGTGTACAGCTCAGAAAAACGCAGTTTGACCCTGTTTGACTTTTTGGGGTGGATTATTACCTTATTTGATGTAATTATTGTACTTTATTGACACTTTTACTCTTATGTACCTCTTCTAGAAGATTCATTCATGAAAAAGGTGAAAATTAAATGAATGAATTGGTTTCCTAGCTTATAGAGGCAAGTTGTTTTGACTGCCTATTTTGTAGTGCTTAGTTTAGAAGTGGTTGAAACAACTCCTAGGATAGTGAGCTCGACCCATGGAGGCAGGGAAAGAGGTTAGATGATATATATTATGTACTTTCTTGCTCATTTTCATGGTTGGACTCTTGAGGGAGAAGCTATCATTGTATTATTCACTGTATCTCTGCAATTTTTGGCTAAGGAAGACCAGGGTTTTGCAGTCCTCTTTGGGATTCTTGTGGTTACATGTATTGATGGTGTGTTGTGTTTCTCTATGTACCTGTAAGTGTGTTATGTGAATCATTTCCTTTCTTTTCCTTCTGCACATTAAGCAAACGAAGTGTTAAAGTAAGAATTCATGACTGTCATGCTCTACTTTTAAGTTTGTTTAATTTCAATGTTTTCTACTGTTTAAGGAGAATTCAAAGTTATTGTTTGCTCTCCTTAGCTCCTCACCTATCATTCCTGACCATCCACCTCAATCAAAGGCATCAATACTGTCTCCTACCTCGCCCCAAAGAACCCCCTGCAGAAACTGTGTCCAATCCCCGCACCCAAAATTGCCATCCCTTCAATTTGCCACCAAAAACCCTAAAAACCCTAAATAAACCCTTTTGATCAGTTTACTAGCCTAAAATCAGTGTTACCCTATTGGTCATCTCATCCATTGAAGATCTCACCGAGATAGACCGGAGAGAGCCCTCTCCTGCCCCGTAGGGCTAGCTACGAGGCTAAGTGGTTTGATGTTGCCTTGAGGTTTACCTTTCTCAGCCTGAGGTGAAATGTCAAGCGCTAACATACTGGCGACCATACTGGGAAAAAGAAACTAATCGTCTGCTCATTGACGTGTTATTTCACAAGTCTTAGACGGAGCCTGAAGATACGCCAGGTAGCCTTCGAAAACGCTCTTGTTTTACATCAGCGTTAGTAGATAAACACTGCTTCAGTCAATCTTCGTGAGCTGGTGAACATAGCGCTTCATTGACACTTTCTCCCAGTATAATTGATTAACTCTAAGCCGTGGATGATAGGTTGAGAGTTTTCACAGGCTGAATGGTTTTTCTTTCCTAGTCTTTTGAGAAAAACAAGCTGGCTACTGATCCTAGACCTATTTTCAAATCTCATTCATGCCTAGCTATTTTTGATTATCTCGAAGATATTGATTTTGACGAAAGCTTTGAGTTGTCCTTGTTTAAAGCTAAGTCTGAAAGTGCGCTCGATTCTCTAGTCCTTGACCCTGATTTTGCAGCTGCTATTGAATTTGAGAGACATAACAAATGGGTTGAAAATTTCATCTTGAGACATCTCCAGACACGTGTTCAAGCTACTAACCTTGCTGATTTTGTTGAGAATATCTCTGATCATAGTGAATCTACTATCACGGCTCACGAAGAATCTTATCCTCCTTATGATTTAGTTTCACCTATAATCACCTATCCCGAATCCACAGTCGGTTCTCCTCCTACTCCTCCGACTCCCCCAACTTCACAAACTTCAGCTCCCCTTATTATAATCCCTGCTATCACAGCTCCTCCTCCTCATACTCATCCTACTCCCCCTCCTAAAGCAATGGCTGCTAGATTTGCCCCACTTGCTCTTCCCCAAAATCTTCATGATATGCCAGCCGATTATCAAAGTAAAATCCCCATGTTTGATGGCATTCCACAAAGTATTACTGCTCAGCAACATATTGACAAAATGAAAACTTTCTTCGATCTATATGAGATAGATGAAGAAGATGTTACCATGCGGTTGTTCATGCAAACATTTGGAGGAGAGGTTAGAAAGTGGTTTAGAGGGTTGACAGCCGAAAGCATTGCCACCTTGGAAGCACTTCAGAATCAGTTTTTAGATCGATGGGAAATCAGAAAGGATCCGCTTCAGATTAATGCCAAATACAATAACCTCAAGCGTAATCTGGGTGAGTCCGTTCAATATTACATAATCAGATTCAATACAGTTTATAATGCTATTCCCGATGATTTGAGGCCATCTAGAAAATCAGCACTTCTTAAGTTCTCGGATGGTTTTGATCTGGAGATGGCCTACTCATTGAGAGACAGAGATCCACCTACCTTGGAGGATATGCAGAAAATTGCTGTTAGTGTTGAAGCGAATTTGAATGATAAAAGAGCAAGGATGAAGGCCGAAAAGCGAGTCACAATCAAAGAGGAAGCATCCACCTCAAATCAGCTTCTTCGTGATGTTGAACAGATAAAGAGGGCACTTGAAAATGTTCGTCTTGACAAGCCGGAAACGCAGATCTGTAATCCTAATTTCCGAGTTGCACAACATCAACAATATAGAATCAAGCAGCGTGAAACAAAGGCACAAGAGGCAGCAGTTCAGCAGCAAATGAAACCTCCTTTTCAGCAGAATTTCGTTAGCCAAGAATCAGAGGACGAAGGTGATAATGTTGGAGAGGAAAATCACTTCTTCACTCCTGATGATCTGCCCACTTATATTACCGAAGAGGAAGAGCTGGTGAGTAATTCCATCATTCCCCAAGATGAGCATTATATTTTGTCAAACGATGCAGCACTTCAAGAAGAATCAGAAGAGTATCAAAGAGGGTATTTGCATGCTTTATCAGCGCAGCAAGGTCAGCAAAGGTAGTTGAGAAACTGAGTGATTCCCATAAATCCCATTTAGAAGAGAACAAAAGCTTCGACAAAGAATGGTTCTGTTGTCCCACAGAAAAAAGGGAAAGAAATAAGCGATCCTCCAGCAGGCCAAAGAAAGTGAGAAGGTTTCAGTTTTCAGTTTGGAGAATGAAATTGCAAAGTTGAAGATATCTATTCCCTTGACGGAAATCATGAAGAACAACACTTACCGAGGCCAAATTTCCAAGTTGCTGAATTTCGATCCAATGATAGACACGGTGAATGTAGAAGATGATCAGCCTGAGCTGATCTTTGGGCCCACTTTAAATGGTGAGTCTCCCGAGAGTGATGTTCCTCCGTTCTATATCAGTTTGCGATTACATGAGTATGTGCTACACAATGCCATGTTTGATTCGGGAGCTTCACATAATTTGATGCCCAAAGCGATTATGGAGAAGCGGGGACTTGACATCACAAGGAAGTATCATGATTTGTATTCATTTGATTCCAGCCGGGTGAAATGTATTGGTTTGATCAAGGACTTGGTGGTGAGTCTAGATCAAATCCCAGCAAAGAATGTTTTGATGGACGTGGTGGTGGCGGATATTCCTCCACGATTTGGCATGTTGCTTTCGAGGTCATGGGGAGCTAAGCTCAAAGGTACACTTCAACTCGATTTTTCCTATGCTACAATTCCAGTTTTTGGTCAGATGAGGAAGTTATATCGGGAACAAAAAATGAAATACATGATCACTGTAAGGAAAAGCCCGTCAATCATCCTGTAAATTATGTACAAACAGATTTAGAATCTTTTGTTTTGTTTGCGGATAATTTCAATGAGATAGATAATCAGTTAATTCAAGTACAAGATATACCAGCTATTACAGAGAATTTTAGAGAAGTTTTGAGGAAGGAAAGTGAAGAAAGGTCTGCTGTCATAAAGCCAACAACTGAAATAAATGGGCAGCAAATAGAAAAGGCATCAACATCACATTTTCAGCACTTAGAAGACGATGAGGATGGTCTTTGGACCATGAATTTTGATCGTGCGGTGGGCAGCGATGGTGCTGGTATAGGTGTGTGGATTCAAAGCCCATTTTCAGTCCAAAACCAAGTTCCAAGTAAGGTAAGGGTATGTTCATACAAATTGGCATTTGATTGTTCAAATAATGAGGCGGAATACGAGGTTCTTATTGCTGGTCTGAAAATCCTTCGGAAGTTGAAGGCAAAGAAGATAGCGGTATATGGCGACTCCGAGTTGGTTATCAAGCAGGTGAAAGGTGAATTTCAGGCCAAACACCCTCTTATGCGAGCATATCGGAATGTTGTCCTAGATATGTTAAAACTGTTTTCAGAACATACTTTGACTTGTGTGCCCCAGATTCAAAATGGTGTTGCGGATGCATTGGCAAAGGCAGCGAGTAATCTGAAAATACCCATGAATTCCAACAATAAGTTTGAGATATATGTGAAGCATCGTCGTACAGTTCCAGATAATCAAAGGTGTTGGCAAGTTTTCCAAGATGACAAAGAAATCAAAGATATTCTGCAAATTGAGGGTAAATTCGAAGATATCTCAATAGACACGGAAGCTGAAGGAGTAAATCAGATGGATGTGTTGCAGCTCAAGGACAATTACATTCCTAAAGGATTAGTTCCTTTGGAAGAGTTGTTCGATCAAGATGATGTATCCCACAAGCCTACTTTGAGGCCAACAGAGGAAGGTGTCAAAGAAGTGAATCTCGGGACAGCTGAGAATCCAAAGATGGTGAAGCTATCAAAAGCATTGTCGCCCAAGGTAAAGAAGGAATATATCAGATTGTTGTCTTCGTTTTCTAATGTTTTTGTATGGGACTATTCAGATTTGAAAACGTATGACACAAGTATCATTCAGCATACCATTCCTATAAAGCCAAATCAAAAGCCTTTCCGACAAAAGTTGAGAAGAATTAATCCTAAATTGCTGCCATTGATCGAGAAGGAAGTCAACAGGTTATATAAGTCTGGAATCATAGTGCCAATCTGATTTTCTGATTGGATTTCCAACTTGGTGCCCATGAGAAAGAAGACCGGTGAGATTCACTTGTGTATAGACTTCAGAAATCTGAACAAGGTGTCATTAAAGGACAATTATCCGCTGCCCAAAATTGATCATATATTGCAGCGGGTAGTGGGGGCATCAAGGATGTCATTGCTTGATGGTTACTCCGGGTATAATCAGATTTTCGTACATGAAGATGACCGTGATAAGACAACATTTACTACTCCATGGGGTACATTTCATTATGCCAAGATGCCGTTTGGATTGAAGAATGTTGGCGCCACGTTTCAGTGGGCAATGGACATGGCCTTTGCTAATGAGAAAGATGTCTTTTTGGTTGTTTATCTTGATGATCTGACCGTGTTTTCTAAATCTGATGAAGAGCATTTGTTTCATTTAACTAAGGTGTTTCAAAAGTGCAGAAAGTATGGTATCTCGTTGAATCCAAAGAAGAGCCTTTTTGCTATGAGTGAAGGCAAGCTGTTGGGCCATATTATTTCAAAAGATGGCATTCGTATCGATCCTGCACGGGTGGAAGCAATTCAGCAATTAGAGCAGCCCCGAAGCAAGAAGGAGATTTAGTCCTTCAATGGCAAATTGAATTTTCTGTGTCGCTTTATTCCCAATCTTGCCGAACATCTTAGAGAGATGACCAACATGCTCAAAAAGGACAACGAGCTCAAATGGACCGAAGAGGCGGTAAAGTCTTTCAACTTGGTAAAGTTAATTTTATCTTCAGCCCCAACTTTGATCAGTCCAGATTATACACAAGATTTTATTTTGTTTTCATTTGCTTCTGAGCATACGTTGGCAGCCGTGTTGATGCAAAAGAGAGATGGAGTCGAGAGGCCCATAGCTTTTTTCAGCCGCATCATAAGGGATGGAGCGCTGAATTATAATATCATCGAGAAGCAAGCATTGGCGCTGATAAAAGCTTTGAAAGATTTCCGGGTATACATATTGAATTCTCATATTTTAGCATATGTTCCCAATGCAGCTGTTAAGGATGTTTTAGTACAAACAGAACCGGAAGGAAGAAGGGGTAAGTGGATTGCTGCACTATTAGAATATGATGTGGAAATTAAGCCTACCAAGTTGATTAAAGGTCAGGGACTTGCTAAGTTGATGCCTGAAACAAATATTCATATCTTAGACATCAATTTGATTGCTGCCTTATCCGATGAAGACGAAGAAAATCCAGCTCTACAGGTATTAGATATCTTTGTTTCTTCTCCTTGGTATGCTGATATTGTATATGTGCTTCAAAATATGTCTTCACCCCCTGGGATGCCTAGAAACAAAGCTAGAACATTGAAGTTAAAAGCTGCCAAATTTTGTATCATTAAATCTGCACTTTATTGGAAAGACCCCGGTGGCATATTGCTGAATTGTTTAGTCGAAAATGAAGCTAAGACAACAGTAGAGGATTTTCATAAAGGTGACTGTGGGGGTCACTTGTTTTGGAATACCACGGCCAATAAGATTTTAAGAGCTGGTTTCTATTGGCCTTCTCTATTTTCTGATGTATATAAAGCAGTTAAGAGTTGTCATGAATGTCAAATTTTTCAAGGAAAGCAGAAATTACAGTCGTTGCCTCTCAAGCCCGTTGAAATCAGCGCACCATTTCAGCAATGGGGCTTGGATTTTATTGGCGAAATCCACCCAGCATCTTCCGGGTAGCATTGATGGATCTTGACCGCCACAGATTATTTCACGAAGTGGATTGAAGCCATTCCCACTCGGCAGGCCACGGACTCGGTAATTATTTCTTTTCTTGAGAATAACATATTGTCACGTTTCGGCTGTCCACATAAGTTGATTACAGATAATGGAGCAGCCTTTAAGTCGAAGAAAATGGTTGATTTTTGCTACAAATATAACATCAGCTTGGGGCATTCGACTGCCTACCATCCGCAAGGAAATGGGCTGGCCGAATCTTCGAACAAATCTCTAGTGAACATCATAAAGAAGTTGCTGGAAATAAATAAGAAGAGCTGGCACAAAAAGTTAGTAAATGCATTATGGGCTGATCGGGTAAGTCAAAAGAAGTCTATTGGTATGTCACCCTTTGAACTGGTTTACGGGATAGATGCAGTGTTTCCTACTTCACTTAGTGTTCCAGTGGCAAAGTTGCTGCAAGAAGCTAGTGGCGAGGAGGATCCTATGCAACGGCGGATTAGTCAAATGATTCATTTACAGCAGACACGAGAGGAGGTTCATCAAAATTCCCTTAAGTTGCAGGAGCGCATAAAGAAAATCTATGACAAAAAGGCCAAATCAGATGATTTTCAGATAGATGATGTTGTTTTGAGATGGGATGCCCGAAATGAAGACAAAGGGAAACATGGAAAATTTGACAACTTGTGGAAAGGTCCCTACAAAATTGCAGCATACCGTGGTCCAAATGCTTTTCTTCTCAAAGAAATGAACGGTGATGAATGTCTCGATGGGTCGGTGAATGGCCGACTGCTCAAAAGGTATCATGCTTGAGCATTTTCTGCTCTAATCACTCTCATTGTAATTACCATTTTACTTTTGTTCTGCAGCAAGTGTGAACTGATCTTCCATTTTTAGTTTGGGGCCAGCGGTGAAGGCTATATTTCTGAAGATGGTGATTAGTTGGTGTGAGTTTTTCGAGTTGTTTTAGTCAGTCTTTTTCTGTATAAAGTGAGTCGGTTTGTGTCAAAGTTAATTTAAATTTCAGTCAATGGTCAAAGTTAATAAAGTTGTCCAACTTTGGGTCACATGTGTAAATATTGACTCCATTGCCCAATGATGATAAAGCACTGGTCTGCTCTCCCAGAGGTCTAAGGTTCTTGGTACCTCCAAGGAGCTACCATCCCCATTGGAGCCAATGTTAGAGTCGGTCTTGTCGCCCTCCATCAACGATCAAAGCTCTTTGCATTTGCATTAGTAGGTGTCTCATCAGTGTCAATTTTTGCATCCCATTAGGCATGCCATAACCCTGATGGAGGAGCTGGTGTCTTTGTCCCCCTCTTGGCATTGCTGGATCAAGTCATTTCAGTCCTTAGTCACTTTCAAGCTTGTCTTGTCTTGTCTTGAGGTCAAATTCCTAGGTCTAGGGTTTTGGTCAAGATGGTTTACAAGGTCATGTCTCTGAAGGTCAAATGGTGCCCAATAAGCCAGAGGGATGATTTTAAAGGTGTTTCTTCGCAAATTTCAATCTTGTACAGTAAATTTTCACCTTGGATTTAAAAACTCTGTTTTTAAAGCCAAGGTCATTTTTCAAATTTTTGTAAAAAGTGATGAAATTTCAAAAAGCTTCCAAGGATAGTATGAAACCCTGGCTCCCTTGCCAAGATCCCTCAGATGATGTCCCTGCAAAAAATATCAAGCAAAAGCATTAAAAGAGTCAATTTCAGGATAAAGGAAACCAAAATGGTCAATTTTATAAAGTGTCAAAGAGAAACATTATAAAGTGGGTTTGAGCATGAAATTATTTCAAATCAAAACTATAAAGGCCCAATCTCCCCCCATCGACCCTCATTGTGCATCCAAGTTGTTTGCAAGAGCGATTGAGTGAGAGTTTGAGCGAATTTGGGAGCTGGACAGGCGCGCGACCCGTCAGACCAGGTGCGCGACCCGTCAGCAGCGTTCCAGCAGTGTATTTCTTCAACGGGCGCGAGCGCGACCCGTTGGGTGAGGTGCGCGACCCGTCAGCGCCCTGCTTACCAAACCGACTGCAAATTTATCCAAGGACCCTTCGAAATCGCCAAATTGCCAAGGTAGGCTCTCAAAACTTATGAATGGTTGCTTGTTATGGTCAATGGGAATCTTAATGGCATTTTTAAAGGATCTCCATGTGCAAGAGAAAAAGATCCATGTTGCTGCATTTTGAATTTGTAAAATATACCTAGTGTTTTATGCTATTTGAGGGTATTCCCCTTGTAATCATTTTCCCCATTTCCCATGTCATGTTCCTTGTTTTTCCATAGAAATTTCTCTTTTAAATTTGTAAAGAAAAATCCAAACCCTGCCCCTCTTCCCTAAAAAATGAAAAATTAAGCCCTAACCCTACCTCTCATTACTCATGTAAACAATGTATATAATGATGCATATGCAATGATGTTTGCAATGTTTTTCTCTTAAATCCCTGTTTTATATATTTATTCCCATTTTCCCTTTGAAAGTGTCCCTCCCCTAACATTCCCTTCATGCTCCTTATCCCCTTTGAAACAGCATACAAATCAGCATTTTACAAAGCAGAAACAGCAGTACATTTTGTCCACTCTGCTCCTTAAACAATGTCAGAAACCGAAACCTATGAGCAGAGTGATGACCAGGCATCAGCTTCAGAGATTGAGATACAGAGGAGGCCTCATAAGGGTGGAAAGGGTGGTCATCATAGGCGAGAGGAGCCCACCTCTTTGACAGATTTACAAGCTTGTCCTATGGCAGTCTCATGTTTCCAGTACATGTCTTGCTATGAGTTTTGTGAGAGGATCTCTCGGATTCAGCACCACAGAGAGTTGGCTCGCCTGTTTGTTTTACACTTGCATGATGGACATGTCAACCTTTCCGGGGTGGACTTTACATTGACACCTGAGGTGATTGCACAGGCCACAGGTATACCTAATGTTGGAGAGGTATGGAATAAGCGCAAGGTGCTGGACAGTGTTCATTTTGAGCCTTTTGTTAGACCAGCACTCATGCGACACTTGACAGGAGTGTTTCCCTTCAGATTTCTCAGGAGTGAGTATGCTCCCATCATGAGGCTCATCATGCTCTATTTTACTTGTGAGGGCAGATTTTCACAGGTATATTCATACCATATTCGCCTCTTGAGGCACTTCACCTGAGTGAGGATGATGAACATCCCTGTTTTCTTCTATCAGAACATTGAGAAGATGGTGTCCATGATGCAGAGGAAGAGCCCGGCACAGCAGTACAGGAGCCTTTACCATTATGGTTTGATTCAGCTAGTGGTGTTACATCAGTTGGCTCAGCAGGGTATCTCATGGGAGGAGTTCATATCTCGTGAGTTTTTCACAGCATCATCATCACCACATCCTGAGGTTATTCATGAGGAGGAGGACCATCACAGCAGCATGACATCCCCGTCACCAGACATGTCAGCTCCTCACCTATGGTTACTTATCAGAGAGGCCAGAGGGCCTTATTTGCAGCAACTCGGCGAGTACTTTCTCCACAGCATGTGGAAGGGGTCTCGCCTTCTTCATCGACTCAGCGAGTGTTATCTCCACATCAGGTGGAAGGGGCCTCGCTTTCTTCAGCAGCACAGGTACCAGGGAGGGGCAAACAGCCCAAGATTGATGAGGGACCATCAGGTGTTCCGGACATAGAGCTTATTGATCTTGATGTTAGTTCTCCTAGCCGAGAGTCAAAGGAGATCATTCAGCACCTTAGAGCTGAAAATGATGCCTTGCAGAGGAGATTAGAGGGGGCACAATGGACCATCACATATCTCGAGCAGCGCAACAAACAGTTGGAGGATGAGCAAGCTCTTGATGAGCTGTGGAGGATTCGTAGCGACCACATTTTGAATCGGAGAAGACCCGGTGATCTATTGCCCGCTGAGCGAGAATCCATGCTCATCCGGGTAAATGCACACTTGGAGAGGCTATTGGCTAGGGCCAACCAAGAAACGAAATTGCTGAGGAACATGAAGAACCATTATTGGGCTAGAATGCACGTATGCAAGGCCAAAATGAAGATGTTCTAGAGGCGGTTGGCGAAGGCACAAAAAAGGAGAAAGAGGCCTGATCCCCTTCATATCTTGGCTGAGGCTTCACTGAAGGACCAAGGCACTAAATAGCTCAGCCCCAGCACAAATCCCAAAAAATTTTGAGCATTTTGGGCAAATTTTGGTTTTTTCAGGCATTTACAGGTTTTTCCCCATTAACGGGTCTCACCCCCCGCGCGACCCTACATCATGGCAACTCTATTTTGTAAAAACTCAGCATTTCCAGATTTTTCATGAGAAGTTACATATGCTCATCAATGGACTTGAGATTTTATGAAGTTTTGGGCCTCCAGAAAGTCAAAAAACAAGCAAAAGTTGACTTTCTGCCACATTTTTGAGTTGCAGAAAGCAGTCTTGGGGGATTGCAATTTTGGAGGGGTAAATGACCACCAAATTCAGAAATTCCAGTTGGGTTGGAAAGTAGACTCACAGACTTTTCCAACAAGCCTACTCTTGCTCAATTTGTCCACCTGGAAGTGCCCCAAATATGGTCCCAAAGGCGCATGAACCGTCAGGCAGAGGCGCGCGACCCGTCAGGCAAACTTTGCTAGATTTCAGTGTACAGCTCAGAAAAACGCAGTTTGACCCTGTTTGACTTTTTGGGGTGGATTATTACCTTATTTGATGTAATTATTGTACTTTATTGACACTTTTACTCTTATGTACCTCTTCTAGAAGATTCATTCATGAAAAAGGTGAAAATTAAATGAATGAATTGGTTTCCTAGCTTATAGAGGCAAGTTGTTTTGACTGCCTATTTTGTAGTGCTTAGTTTAGAAGTGGTTGAAACAGCTCCTAGGATAGTGAGCTCGACCCATGGAGGCAGGGAAAGAGGTTAGATGATCTATATTATGTAATTTGTTGCTCATTTTCATGGTTGGACTCTTGAGGGAGAAGCTATCATTGTATTATTCACTGTATCTCTGCAATTTTTGGCTAAGGAAGACCAGGGTTTTGCAGTCCTCTTTGGGATTCTTGTGGTTACATGTATTGATGGTGTGTTGTGTTTCTCTATGTACCTGTAAGTGTGTTATGTGAATCATTTCCTTTCTTTTCCTTCTGCACATTAAGCAAACGAAGTGTTAAAGTAAGAATTCATGATTGTCATGCTCTACTTTTAAGTTTGTTTAATTTCAATGTTTTCTACTGTTTAAGGAGAATTCAAAGTTATTGTTTGCTCTCCTTAGCTCCTCACCTGTCATTCCTGACCATCCAACTCAATAAAAGGCATCAATACTATCTCCTACCTCGCCCCAAAGAACCCCCTGCAAAAACTGTGTCCAATCCCCGCACCCAAAATTGCCATCCCTTCAATTTGCCACCAAAAACCCTAAAAACCCTAAATCAACCCTTTTGATCAGTTTACTAGTCTAAAATCAGTGTTACCATATTGTTCATCTTATCCATTGAAGATCTCACCGAGATAGACTTGAGAGAGCCCTCTCCTGCCCCGTAGGGCTAGCTACGAGGCTAAGTGGTTTGATGTTGCCTTGAGGTTTACCTTTCTCAGCCTGAGGTGAAATATCAAGCGCTAACAGTATGTATGAGTCATTGGTTATAGGAAGGTCATACTCACATAGTTGAGCTATAGAGTCATGTTATTCCTTTGATAAATATTTCTGCAGACTCTCCATGTGCTCAGGGGGAGCATGTACAGTATAATGCATCTCGGCATGTACTAAGGGGGATAATATCTTGGTCCACCCTCTGCCCTTGATGTTAAAGGGGGAGAGTATCTTATTGTTGCTTGATATATCTAACAAGTTCTACAACTTGAAGTGATCAACACCAATATGGTTGCCATCAATTCGAAAGGGGGAGATTGTTCGCATTATGATACATGTGTTGTCCTTGATGGCACCCAAATACAGGCCAGTTTAGAATTGATAAAGGGCAACTCACATTGTAAAAAATATATTCATAGGTAACAAAGTAATGGTACAAAAGAATAGGATAATGGGACAAAGGATTACTGATCATAATCAAACAATTAAGGAAAGAAAATGGTTTAATTTGTATACATTGTTTACCCTAGTCCAAGTAGCGTATACACATGGGTACACAAAATAAAAAGAGCGTATACGTATACACGCAGTTTCACAGAAGGAAAAGAGTGTATGGGATGAAAAATTAAGGTTAAAGAATACAAAGGGTCCATACCATGGTATTAGCCCACAATATTGAGCAGAATAATAGTTACTTGATCCCGTCTAAAAATACCATAGATTCTAAGTGTGGTTTTGGTGAAAGGTATTGACAAAGGCTCTAGTATATAAGGAGCATAAGGTCAAAGGGCTAAGTGTGCAAGTGAAAGGGTTTTTCATGAATAATTTATCTGAAGTATATTTTGTGTTGTAAGGGCTATGGTTATGATATAGATATGAAATATCTTGTGCACCCTTGGATACAATGTTGGATCAGGATCATGGGACCTGAAATGACTTATAATTGTATGATCTGATAATGGATAGTCTAGATTTGATTGTTAACTCATATTTTATCCTTTATATATGATCTGGGTATATCTGAAGTCTTTAAAAAATGTGAAGTTATAATTCATTATTTGCTGATACGCTGGTTCACCTTGGTGAAGGTGCGTATACACGTAGGTTCAACACTTCCAAGTAGCGTATGCAAAGGAAGGGCTTGTTGTTTAGAATGAATGATCTATCCGATCAATGCTGTTATTTTACTGCTTGTCAATTCCATGTATTCATTAGATCTAAAAGTAAAACTGATTGTATAAGGAGATTGAGTCTGGTTGATTGATTGATTGAGTAAGAAGGGTGGTCTTTGTTGCTATCTACTTAGAACTCTGTAATATGGCAATAGATCTTCAGAATGTCATTGGTTGGTACAATTTTTGGTTTAGAGGTTTTATGATTCAATATCTTTAGAGATATATGCAAGTTGGGTTACCGAAAGTAGCATATACATGCAGGTTGGCTTCATTAAAGTAGCATATGCATTTTGACATATGATTTTTGAGGTTGCAGTTGATTCTGGTTATTGATGCAGTGTTCTGGGTTCAATTATGTGTTTTAGTTACAATGATCTAACCGTTCCAATTGATTGTTTGAATTTTGATTAAGTGTCGGTTGATTGGGTTTTTGAGTGAATGGTTGATTCAGTTGTATCAAAAATTGATGATTGGTTGATTTAGTTGTGTATGAGGTTTCAGTGATTATTTGATTCAAATGTGTTAGAAGTTTAAATGATTGGTTGATTCAAAAAGTGATGATTGGGTTTTAGTTATATCAGAGATTGATGATTGGTTTTTAGTGATTGGTTGATGCAGTTGTATTTGATGGTTGTATTGTAGTGGTGATTGATTTTGAGCTTCAATGTTACTGATGGGTCTAGTATGAAAATTTGATGAAACATGGCCTACTTATTGTGTTGATGTATACCAGGATTATCCAGTCTGAAAATTTATGAAATGTGGTCCCTAGAGGAAGAGTGAAGGTAGTAGCCTTCTGTAGGTCGACACCTACGTACTAGTAAACATATCATCCAATACAAGAGCTAGGGGGTTGGAGCTCCCTTCCAGAAGAAGCTGGAAACAGAGTGAAGGTTGTAGCCTTTAGCAGGTAGATGCCTTCGTATTGGAAAAAGTCTGCACCAATACAAAACTTGTAAACACTTTTTATAATAAGAAGATTGAAGACAGACGAAAACAATAGTGGTTTTTTCCCACATTGGGTTTCGACCTGAAAAATCTCGGTGTTCATGTGTGTTTCTTATGTGTGTTGATTTACTTTATTCTTACTACATATGTTTATTAATTAGTAAATGCATCACACTCTGATTTAAGACAATGAATTAATTGTTTATGAAGGTTAATTATCTATACACTGGTTTCATTCTTTATAAGCACATACATACACTGGTTGGTTTCTGTAAAATAATGTATACAGTTTGAAAAATAAAATCATTATTGTGAAATTTTAAATACTGATTCACCCCGTCAACCCCCCCCCCCCTTCACCCCCCCCCCTTTCAGTATTTTTCCCAACAACGACCTACCTCACATATTTTAGTACTTCAACTTTACATGGATTTACTGCCACCCTCTTTATTCTAGATGGTAATTTCTTCTTTTATTTCAATATAAACACCCATTCTCTAGAATCAAAGTAGTATATTAGTTGTTTCCCCCTTATGGATCAACCTCTGGTGGAACAATGGGAAGCATTACCACCCATTGATTTCATCAGTCCCTCTAATGTTCAACACTAGCATAGTTTTCACATCAACGGTGTATCATACTGTAAAATAATTGTAGATCTTTCGTTTGGTCAGAGACCCATGCACTCAAATTGGACTCCCTTCAACCATTCCTTTTGAGCAATGCATGGGGGAACTCATCACAAACGTTTGTTAGAGGCATCCTAAGGGAGAAAGTAGTTATCTTCTTTAACACACAAGACATTAGTCTCTTCAACATTTGTTTGATGAGATTCATTCACGTGTACTTATAATATGATAGTCAAATTCATGATCATGAGCATGGGACATGCCTGCCTCGTATAGACATTTTTTGTATAAAAATTATATTATTATGGTGTTACTTAATTCCTTTGTAAGGATTTCTTCTATTCTCTCCTCATGTTATCACTTAGAACTAAAATTGATATATGTAACTTTTCATCCTAGCCCGATGACAAAGGACAGTGCTAGTTTATTTTTGTTTTAATTTTCTTCCCTTAGAATCTGAAGTTTTGAAGAGTTTTTGAGTCAAGTTATTCTCAGCTTCCATTGGTTCCCCTCCATCTACCATTGTTTTATAGCCACCTGTTATCTTATGTCAGTCACCGTGCCTTTTTGTAATTTCGCAGCGCAATCATGATTAGGCAGTTTCGCAGCGCAATCATGATTAGGCAGTTTCGCAGCGCAATCCTGATTAGGCAGTTTCGCAGCGCATCATTCAAATTTAAAACTGACCGCGCTGCGAAATCATGGATTCGTACATTTCGCAGCGAATCTTTCCTGAAATGTCAAATCCGTTAGGTGAGTCACAGGCTGTGTCTTCTCATGTCAGCTCATGTACCCCTCTTATCACATTTCACCACTCATTGCCACTATCACCACCACTAGATCTGTTGATACGCATGAATCATCATTTCCAAGAAAGACCATCGTGCATAAAACTTAATGATGGTCGTAAGTCTTGCATGAAATGACAAATCTGCAAGATTACAACTTGAAAGATTTTAAACGACAAAATTTAAAATTCAACTGCAAAGATAATCAAGCGAGGCTGATAATCAAGTGAGGCTGAATTCAATTAGAAGCTGAATCACAATTCCAACCGGAGCTGGTAGTCATTGTTTGCGAAGATTTGGAAGAATCAATGGAGAAAAAGGAGCACAAATCCGGCAAATGTCTAAGGACTGAACCTGAAGGCTTAGATATAACGCTGAGAAATAAAGAGGTGGAGAAAGCATTTAAAAAGGCCGGGTGCTGGAATTTTTGCAAAAAGTTACAAGGAGGGCACGCACAGGTAACTAAAGAATTTGCACTTAACTTCACAGGCTTGAATTCAAAAGTAGCCATGATAGAATTGCAGGTTTCGCCAGAAGTGATATCTACTGTGACAGAGATCCCACGAGGACAAGAGCAATGGTTTAAAAATTTCAAGTTTGACATGAATCCTTGTAAGGAGTTTTTGAAGGATGAATTTGTAAATGAAGATTTAAGTAAGGCAGTGCCCAGAAGTTATGTCAAAGAATATTATGCTCATTTACTCACCTGCATACATAAATATCTGACTTGTGAAGGAAGGTATAACAAGGTTTACTCTTACCATTTTAAAATCTTGCATTTCACCGGGAAGGTCTCCATAGACTTACCTTTTTACCTTTTCCGTAGTTTGAGTAAGATGTGTGATAAGGTACAGTTGAGGAAAGAGGATTGTGAAACCTCTTTGTTTCATCATGGTTTGATCAAACTACTGGTTCTAGATGGGCTCCAAAAGGTAGACAGAGATTGGAATTCATTCATTTTTATGGCTGGCTTCAAAAGCCAGACTGGCCTCACTCCTCAACCTGCTAGAGATTCTACAATAGCTGAGCTCCAAACAGAAGCAAGAGCTAAAAGAGTTCCAAATTCACAAGTAAGAAAACAAGTGAAGCCACTCATCATCCAAGATCAACCTCAACAATCAACTAAAGAAAAAGCTCATGGTAAAAAGATTGTACCTGAAACAAGCACATCTGAAGTAGTCTCAAGGATAAGAACAAGAAGCCAGATGAATAAGGAAAAAGGTAAAGCTGTAGCAGTCGAAGAAAGTCCAGTGTCCAAGGGAAGTTTAAATGCCTTATTACAGGCTATTGACTTTGAGCAGTCTCTACCAGTTCAAATTGAGTTGATACAGTCAGAAAAAGAAAGCACCAAGAAATCCAAGGCTACAAAAAGGCTTAAATTTGATGAGCCAGCTGAAGACTTTGTTTTTAAACCTAGAAGACCTATGACAAGGAGATTCCAGCAAGTACAGGAAGCACTGTCAAGAACAGAGGAAACAGGGGAAGGGACACAACGTTGGCAAAAGAAAAACACAGGCAAAACAGTCATCACATCTAAAGAAGATAATATAGCAGCCATGAAGAGCCAATTAGAATCAGCTAAGCATGAGATCGCCAAATTGAAGAAAGCTGTTAGAAGACATGCAATCATACACGCAAACTATTATAAAGCTCTATGGAAAGGGAATGCAATTGTAGAAGCCCAGATGAATTCAGTGGTTGATGGCCATTCACAATTTCACACCTGGACAGTACCAGCAATCAAAGAAGCCAAGTACATCAGAAGGATCAATATGCAACTGAGATCTGGGAATAAGGTTATGAAGAAACAAATTGAAGAGCTGAAGGCACAGTTAAGCCAGCTTAAAGGACCTGCTAAATGAGTTTTCATTTCAAGTAAGATTCTGTTTCAAAAATTTTGATAAGTTTGCTTGATCTTATCTTTCTGAAGAAATCTAAATCCCTATTTGGCCTTTGGAAAGTCTAAAGAATTTTTTGGCAATCAAGCACTCGATTAATAAAGGTCTCAGGTTAAAAACAAGCTGTTTTAAATAACTCAGCAGTTTCGTAGCGCGCTATGAAACTGCTGAAAGTGATGATTTCAACATAAATCAAGCAGTTTTGAAGTTGAAGCGGGAATTTTGAAAAGGAAATATATATAAGGCATATAAGGCATCATCTGAAACTATTAACATTAAACCAGGACAAGACAGGTGGTGAAGATATGTATTCGAATCCAATTTTAAATTTTTTGTCATAAAGTGAACATATTTACCACAGTTCAAGATATTTCATAACAGCTTGGTGCCTTCACACATGAAAAGGGTGGCCAACACATCATGGACGTGGCAATCTGTTCTATTTGGGTAATCAAAGATAAAAGGCATGCTTCTTTGGATTCGAACATTTTGAGGCAAACCAAGGACCGACAAACAAGGGTAGTTTCCTATGTTTCAGGGCAATGGAAAAGATGTGTCATTAAAGATCAAACATGGAGCCTTGAACATCCATTACAGCCAAACTAAAGGGGAGCAGATGTCAAAGAACGAGAACCATTGTAATCAAGGCTATTATTAGCATAACACGGTGTTAGAATCCTACTTGATTTAGATCTCTAAAAACTCCAATCAACACTTTGTTGTATTTATTAAGTAGTTAGAGTTTAAGAGTTGTCAGTAAAAAGGAAATATATATAAGGCATATAAGGCATCATCTGAAACTATTAACATTAAACCAGGACAAGACAGGTGGTGAAGATATGTATTCGAATCCAATTTTAAATTTTTTGTCATAAAGTGAACATATTTACCACAGTTCAAGATATTTCATAACAGCTTGGTGCCTTCACACATGAAAAGGGTGGCCAACACATCATGGACGTGGCAATCTGTTCTATTTGGGTAATCAAAGATAAAAGGCATGCTTCTTTGGATTCGAACATTTTGAGGCAAACCAAGGACCGACAAACAGGGGTAGTTTCCTATGTTTCAGGGCAATGGAAAAGATGTGTCATTAAAGATCAAACATGGAGCCTTGAACATCCATTACAGCCAAACTAAAGGGGAGCAGATGTCAAAGAACGAGAACCATTGTAATCAAGGCTATTATTAGCATAACACGGTGTTAGAATCCTACTTGATTTAGATCTCTAAAAACTCCAGTCAACACTTTGTTGTATTTATTAAGTAGTTAGAGTTTAAGAGTTGTCAGTAATAGAAGTAGTTTTCGAATTCCCCTCATGCTGGAGGAGGAATCTCGATCAGTTAGAATAAGAGCTCTATATATAGCTGAAACAACAATGTAATCAGGGTTGGAAATTTTATGGAAAAGCTGGTATTTGGCCTATGTAAGACTCATTTTCAGTAATACATACTTGACTTTACTTCTCAGGATTCATGAAGGATTTCTTATGTTCAGAATATGTGATATTGTCCTTTTCTTAATTCTTACAGTGGTATGGATGTATAATCACTCAGAATTCACTGAATGTGCTCTGACTTCCTGTATACATTTATAAACTGTGTGGTCCCATATGAGTTTATGTTCTGAATGTTTAAATGTTGAATGCCCTGACTTCCATGTAAGATTGAGTTCATTGTTATATTGAGGTGTTGTTGACTCCATAAGCCCAATGGATAGTTTTGTTTAATGTGTTTCCACCATTCATATTTTTCACAGTTGTTCTATAAGAGTTAGCCATCTTATCTTTAATCAAAATCATTAATCCATCAAGAGAGAGCCCTCTCAGGTTGAGGAGGCTAAGCCTCAGCCTAAAGTAGGTTGAAATAGTTACTTAGAGTCAACCTGACCAGCAGCCTATCAGGATCTGATTTTGAGATAACATTTTGGTGCGTCTGCCGGGAGCCTGAAGATTATTCATTCCCGAAATCATGAAGCTGAACTTCTGAAGGTAGCAGGAGCTCAAAAGGTTTTCGAGGCTGCATTCTACCTTGGTGACTCCATACAATCTTAAAGTTAAAAAGGTGGCTTCGAGAGGAAGATATACAAGGAGTAATCCTGACCCAGATCCACCTACTCCTGTGGATAATCCAAACACCATCTCAAGGAGCAGGCAAAGATTTCCTGATATACCAGGTACTTCATCTTTTTCGAAATCTTTGTTCCCTGAATTTTCTAGAAGTCCTGAAGATAAAATTGTAGATGATAAAATTCATGAGGTATTGTTGAGGTCTGAGAACGAAGAAGAACTTATTGGAATTATTTTAGATTTACAAAAAAGAGGCATTGATACTTCATCCTTAGTGTCACAAAAAGATAAGGAAGGGTTTTGGGAGGTTGTTACTTCAGAATTACTGTTAGAAGAAGAAGATTTGAATCAACTCAAAGAGCTTGATCCTTTTGAAGTTTTGCTTAAATCCAAAACTGGTTTACCCCTCCCAAATTGGAGTTCCTTTGTCAGTGGTTTGCAAAGTCCAAATAGTCCTTTTCGTACTAATACTTTATCTTCTGCCTCTGCTAGCCCAAATAGTCCTCAGACACTATCTCACACTAGTTCTGGTCACACCGGTCATACAATACCTATTATCACTGCTCCCCCATTCATTATGGCTATACCTGCTAGGTATGCTCCACTAGCTCTCCCTGCTGTTTTACATGATCTTCCTAGGAAATATGCTGCCAGAATTCCAACATGGGGAGGAGATGAAGATATTACAGTAGAGGAACATGTGGATAGGTTCAATGATTTTGTTGACAGAGAAGAAGTGGATGATGAAGATGTAAAATTAAAATTGTTTGCTCAAACTTTCATTGGGGAAGTGATAAAATGGTTTAAAGCCCTTGGAGCCGGAAGAATTCATAGTTGGGTAGAATTTGAAGATAGCTTTCTAAGGAAATGGGGAAACAGAACCAACCCTGTCCAAGCCCTTACTGAATATAACAATCTTAGAAGAGCTCCAGAGGAAACTGTCCAAAACTTCTCTAAGAGGTTTAATAAAATATACAATTCTATTCCAGCTCATTTGAAACCTCCTGGAGCTTTGGCACAGTTGAGATATGCTGAATCATTTGATTCAGATTTCTCTCTTTTACTCAGAGAAAGGGAGTCTGCCTCTCTTGCTGACATGCAAAATGATGCAATTAAGGTGGAGGTGAATATGATGGCTGCTAAGAAATCAAAGATGGCAAAGACTAAGCTGAAGGAAGAAGAGAAACCTTCTACCTTTGCTTCAGAAGACAAGTTTGAAACAATGATGAAAACCATGGAAAAATTGATGGACCGACTAGCTATTGGGAATGCTTCTGCTCCTCCAGCACAGCAAGAACCTCAATTCAGGAACCCTCAGTACAGAAGACCTTAGAATCAACAAAGGCCAAGAGACAACAGAAATTAGCAATCAGATCCTCCAGTGAGACCTCCCTTCCAACAAAATTTGGTAGATGAAGAAGATGAGCCTGAAGTCCCTGAGGAATCAATCCATTGTTTTGATGAAGAAGTGTCAGGGATTTTCTTGACTAAGGAGGAACATGATGAGTCCAGTATGATAAAATCAGGAGAAGAGCCTTCAGATTTTTTAAAGGGCTATCAGCACGCTATCTTTGAAATGCAAAAGCAGTACAATCTTAGGAATAGAGATGTTCCTATTACAACAAACAAAGCACAGCCCAAGAAGAATACCTCAAGGACAATTGAAGATAAAAAGGAAAACTCAAAGGTGGTTGAAGGTAAGGATGATTCTCCCCTTGTCAAAAAGGATGTTCAAATTCTTTCTCCTCCTAAAGAAATTGACAAGACTACTTCTGTTTTTAATCTTGAGAACGAGATTGCAAAAATTAAGATATCAGTCCCTTTTAATGAAATTCTCAAGGTAGACAAATACAAAAGCAAAATTGTTGAAATGTTTAATTCACAACCAGGAGTGGCTGATATCCTAAATGTACAAGAAGATAATCATGTTATCTGTTTGGGTCCAAGACTTGAGGATGAACAAAATGAAGAGTTTCCCCCTTTCTACATAAGCATTAGCATTCATGATATGACTCTACATAATGCTATGTTAGATTCGGGGGCATCACATAATCTCATGCCTAAGGTAATCATGGAAAGACTGGGGTTAGAGGTAACTAGGCCATATAAGGATTTATTTTCCTTTGATTCAAAAAGAGTCCAATGCATTGGTTTGATAAAAGATGTTGTTGTGGGGCTCACACAAATTCCAGCAAAAACAATTGTTATGGACATTGTTGTTGCAGACATTCCACCGAAGTTCGGGATGCTTCTTTCAAGGTCATGGGCAGCAAAAATCAAGGGCACAATGCAGATGGATCTTACATATGCTACCATCCCAGTGTTTGGTGAACAAAGGAGGTTGTATCGCGAGACAAGGATGGCCTACATGGTAAGCAGCAAAGACAAGCCTCAGAATTTTCCTATTTATTCATGTGATACTGGTCTTGGATCAACTATCCTTTTCAATGAATCAGTTGGAAGAGAATCACAAGATGAACCTGCGGAAAATCAGTGTCAAGAAGGTCAGCAAGGAGATGAAAGAGACATCATGGGCTGCTGGTCATTATACTTTGATGGATCAGCAGGAAAAGAAGGGGCAGGAGCTGGGATTTGGATCACTAGTCCAACTGAAGAAAGTAAGTTTCTCTCATACAAATTAAACTTTGATTGTACCAACAATATGGCTAAGTACGAATCTCTGATTTTAGGTTTGGAAGCCTTGATAAAATTGAAAGCTAAAAACATTGTTGTTTGTGGAGATTCTGAATTGGTAATTAAACAAGTAGAAGGTGCATATCAAACTAAGGATGCAAGGATGAGAGCATACAAAAACTTAGTGTTGGAGATGTTGGAAAAATTTCAATCCTATTCTTTTAGCATCAAAACTAGAGATCAAAACTCTATTGCAGATTCTCTTGCTGTTTCTGCCAGTCTCTTTATCATTCCTAAACACTCTTCTGAAAATTATGAAGTGGAGGTTCGCCATAGACCAGTCATACCAGATAATATCACAAATTGGCAAGTTTTTGAGGATGATCAGCATATAAGGAACTTCATTGAATTAAAAGAAGAGTTTGAACACAATCAGATAGATCAGCAGAATATGTTAATAGAGTCAAAGGAAAGTTCTGAAGTCTTACAATTACAAAACAACTTAATTCCTAAAGGCCTCATTCCCCTTGAGAAATTATTTGATCAAAATGATGTGTTCAAAGCACCAAGACTACAAGCTAATGAAGAAGAAGTAGAAAACTGCAATTTAGGAGACTCGGTTGTGCCTAAGATAGTCAAGATTTCAAAATTCCTTTCAGCTGATATGAAGACTAAATATGTTGAGATGATGAAAAGATTCATTGATGTTTTTGCATGGAGTTATGCTGACTTGAAACAATATGACTCTTCAATCATACAGCATACCATTCCTATCAAGCAGAATGAAAAGCCTTTTAAGCAGAAGTTAAGAAGAATTAATCCTCTTCTAATGCCACTGATTGAAAAAGAAGTGAAAAAGCTCTTTGATGCTAAAATTATTTTTCCAATCAGATTCTCAAATTGGCTTGCTAATTTGGTACCAGTCAGAAAAAAGAATGGAGAGATCAGAATTTGTATAGACTTCAGAAACTTAAACAAAGCTTCATTGAAAGATAATTACCCCCTCCCCAAAATGGATTTCATTCTGCAGAACATTGTTGGTTCACAAAGGATGTCTATGCTTGATGGTTTCTCAGGGTACAATCAGATTCTTGTTCACCCAGATGATCAGGAGAAAACGACCTTCACTACACCATGGGGAACATTCATGTATGCAAAAATGCCATTTGGCCTCATGAACGCGGGAGCCACTTTCCAGAGAGCAATGGATATTGCTTTTGCTGAAGAAAAGGACAAATCAGTGGTGGTTTATCTTGATGACATCACAGTTTTTTCAAAAAGGGAAGAAGACCACTTAAAGCACCTTGAAAGGATCCTACTGAAGTGTAGGAGGTTTGGTATTTCTCTAAACCCAACCAAAAGTATTTTTGCTTTAACTTCTGGCAAACTGCTTGGTCATATTATTTCTGAAGAAGGAATTAGGATTGATCCTAATAGAGTTAGTGCAATTCAAAAATTAGATCTACCAAGGAGTAAGAAGGAGATTCAATCCTTTCTTGGGAAAGTTAACTTTGTTAGAAGATTCATTCCTAATTTTGCTGAAGTTGTCAAGAACATAACAAAGATGTTAAAGAAAGGAGCAGATTTTAAATGGATAGTTGAAGCAAAGAAATCATTTGAAGAGATCAAGAAGGCACTTACTCAAGCACCAGTACTTATCAGCCCAGATTTTACCAAGGAGTTCCTTATCTTCACATTCGCTTCTGAAGACACAATTGCTGGAGTTTTACTGCAAAAAGGAAGTCAAGGCACTGAACAACCCATTTCTTTCTTTAGCAAGACATTAGCCAATGCTGAATTGAAATATAATATCTTAGAGAAACAAGCCTATGCATTGGTGAAAGCAATTAAGGATTTCAGAATCTATGTTTTGCACTCTCACATTGTTGCCTACGTCCCAAATGCTGTTATAAAAGATATTCTTACAAAAGCTGATCCAGATGGAAAAAGGGGAAAGTGGATAGCAAAACTGTTGGAGTATGACATTGAGATCAAACCCACAAAGTTGGTAAAGGGTCAAGGCCTAGCCCAATTGTTGACTCAGTCAAATTTGGACTGTATTGATATTAATTTAAGCACAGAAATCTCAGAAATTTATGAAAATGAAGAGGAATTGGTCCAAATAAATGAGAAATTCTTGATCTCAGAATGGTACAAGGATATAGCATTTGTTTTGCAGCATAATAGAGCTCCTGATAATCTTTCAAAATCCAAAGCTCGGTTTACCAAATTGAAATCTCTCAGATATTTTGTGTATGACCAAAATTTGTTTTGGAAAGATGCAGGAGGAATATTATTAAACTGCCTCATTGAAGAAGAAGCTGATAAAGTAATTGATGAGTTTCATAAAGGGGATTGTGGAGGACATCATTATTGGAAAGCCACTGCAAACAAGGTCTTGAGAGCTGGCTATTTTTGGCCAACTATGTTTAGAGATATCTATAAAAAGATAGCCACATGTCATGAATGTCAAGTGTTTGAAGGAAAGAGAAAGCTTATGCCACTACCCTTGGTTCCTATTTATGTTGAAGCACCTTTCCAGCAGTGGGGATTAGACTTTATAGGGGAAATCCATCCTCCTTCATCAGGACAGCATCGCTGGATTCTCACAGCCACCGATTACTTTACAAAATGGATAGAAGCAATACCCACAAGGCAAGCAAATGATTCAGTGATTATTTCTTTCTTAGAAAATAATATATTATCAAGATTTGGTTGCCCAATTAATATCATTACAGACAATGCTCAAGCTTTCAAGTCCAAAAGGATGATTAATTTTTGTCATCAGTATCACATCTCCCTTGGACATTCCACTGCTTATTATCCACAGGGAAATGGTTTGGCTGAATCATCAAACAAGAGCCTTGTGAGAATCATTAAGAAGCTGCTGCAAGAAAATAAAAAAGCTTGGCATTTGAAATTGAGATATGCTTTGTGGGCTGACCGGATTTGCACAAAGAGGTCCATTGGAACATCACCATATGAGCTAGTATATGGGGCAGAGGCTATATTTCCAACATCCCTTGGAGTACCAGTAATGAAGTTGATTCAAGGACTAGAAGAGGAACCAAATGCTATACAACGAAGGATCAATCAGCTAATATCTTTGCAAGAGAAAAGAAATGAGGTGTTTGACAGTCATCAACAAAACCAGAATAGGATCAAGAGAGCATTTGACAAAAAGATCAAAGAAGTTACATTCCAGATCCATGATAAAGTCTTGAAATGGGAAGCTAGAATTGAAGAGAAAGGTAAACATGGTAAATTTGAAAATTTGTGGAAAGGGCCATATCAAATTTCTGCTTTCCATGGGAATAACACCTACATTCTACAAGAGATTGATGGAACACCGTATGCTGGAGGACCTGTTAATGGCAGGTTCCTAAAGCATTACAATTGATTAAATCTCTGCCAAGTTTCTCACAACATTGTACATAACCGTTTTATTAGTCTTTCTTTGTTGCAAATAAATGACAAGCTGAACAGGAAGCTCAAGCCCGAGGTGAAGGCTCACAAAGCTAGAAAAGGATGCTTGTCAACTCCATCTATGTTTTCATAAATTGGACAAAGCACTGGACATACGAGTTCTTAGTGTACTACAGGAGCACACTATCCCAAGTGGAGCCACTGTTATCACTTAGAACTAAAATTGATATATGTAACTTTTCATCCTAGCCCGATGACAAAGGACAGTGCTAGTTTATTTTTGTTTTAATTTTCTTCCCTTAGAATCTGAAGTTTTGAAGAGTTTTTGAGTCAAGTTATTCTCAGCTTCCATTGGTTCCCCTCCATCTACCATTGTTTTATAGCCACCTGTTATCTTATGTTAGTCACCGTGCCTTTTTGTAATTTCGCAGCGCAATCATGATTAGGCAGTTTCGTAGCGCAATCATGATTGGG
This sequence comes from Pinus tabuliformis, assembly GCA_031772625.1. Classification (NCBI taxonomy): domain Eukaryota; kingdom Viridiplantae; phylum Streptophyta; class Pinopsida; order Pinales; family Pinaceae; genus Pinus; species Pinus tabuliformis. The sequence goes on along the minus strand of CM062811.1, from coordinate 225,746,902 downwards.
CAGTTTCGCAGCGCAATCCTGATTAGGCAGTTTCGCAGCGCATCATTCAAATTTAAAATTGACCGCGCTGCGAAATCATGGATTCGTACATTTCGCAGCGAATCTTTCCCGAAATGTCAAATCCGTTAGGTGAGTCATAGGCCGTGTCTTCTCATGTCAGCTCATGTACCCCTCTTATCACATTTCACCACTCATTGCCACTATCACCACCACTAGATCTGTTGATACGCATGAATCATCATTTCCAAGAAAGACCACCGTGCATAAAACTTAATGATGGTCGTAAGTCTTGCATGAAATGACAAATATGCAAGATTACAACTTGAAAGATTTTAAACGGCAAAATTTAAAATTCAACTGCAAAGATAATCAAGCGAGGCTGATAATCAAGTGAGGTTGAATTCAATTAGAAGCTGAATCACAATTCCAACCGGAGCTGGTAGTCATTGTTTGCGAAGATTTGGAAGAATCAATGGAGAAAAAGGAGCACAGATCCGGCAAATGTCTAAGGACTGAACCTGAAGGCTTAGATATAACGCTGAGAAATAAAGAGGTGGAGAAAGCATTTAAAAAGGCCGGGTGCTGGACTTTTTGCAAAAAGCTACAAGGATGGCATGCACCGGTAACTAAAGAATTTGCACTTAACTTCACAGGCTTGAATTCAAAAGTAGCCATGATAGAATTGCAGGTTTCGCCAGAAGTGATATCTACTGTGACAGAGATCCCACGAGGACAAGAGCAATGGTTTAAAAATTTCAAGTTTGACATGAATCCTTGCAAGGAGTTTTTGAAGGATGAATTTTTAAATGAAGATTTAAGTAAGGCAGTGCCCAGGAGTTATGTTAAAGAATATTATGCTCATTTACTCACCTGCATACAAAAATATCTGACTTGTGAAGGAAGGTATAACAAGGTTTACTCTTACCATTTTAAACTCCTTTTGCATTTCATCGGGAAGGTCTCCATAGACTTACCTTTTTACCTTTTCCGTAGTTTGAGTAAGATGTGTGATAAGGTACAACTGAGGAAAGAAGATTGTGAAACCTCTTTGTTTCATCATGGTTTGATCAAACTACTGGTTCTAGATGGGCTCCAAAAGGTAGACAGAGATTGGAATTCATTCATTTTTATGGCTGGCTTCAAAAGCCAGACTGGCCTCACTCCTCAACCTGCTAGAGATTCTACAATAGCTGAGCTCCAAACAGAAGCAAGAGCTAAAAGAGTTCCAAATTCACAAGTAAGAAAACAAGTGAAGCCACTCATCATCCAAGATCAACCTGAGCAATCAACTAAAGAAAAAGCTCATGGTAAAAAGACTGTACCTGAAACAAGCACATCTGAAGTAGTCTCAAGGATTTGAACAAGAAGCCAGATGAATAAGGAAAAAGGTAAAGCTGTAGCAGTCGAAGAAAGTCCAGCGTCCAAGGGAAGTTTAAATGCCTTATTACAGGCTATTGACTTTGAGCAGTCTCTACCAGTTCAAATTGAGTTGATACAGTCAGAACAAGAAAGCACCAAGAAAGCCAAGGCCGCAAAAAGGCTTAAATTTGATGAGCCAGCTGAAGACTTTGTTTTTAAACCTAGAAGACCTATGACAAGGAGATTCCAGCAAGTACAGGAAGCATTGTCAAGAACAGAGGAAACAGGGGAAGGGACACAACGTTGGCAAAAGAAAAACGCAGGCAAAACAGTCATCACATCTAAAGAAGATAATATAGCAGCCATGAAGAGCCAATTAGAATCAGCTAAGCATGAGATCACCAAATTGAAGAAAGCTGTTAGAAGACATGCAGTCATACACGCAAACTATTATAAAGCTCTATGGAAAGGGAATGCAACTGTAGAAGCCCAGTTGAATTCAGTGGTTGATGGCCATTCACAATTTCACACCTGGACAGTACCAGCAATCAAAGAAGCCAAGTACATCAGAAGGATCAATATGCAACTGAGAGCTGGGAATAAGGTTATGAAGAAACAAATTGAAGAGCTGAAGGCACAGTTAAGCCAGCTTAAAGGACCTGCTAAATGAGTTTTCATTTCAAGTAAGATTCTGTTTCAAAAATTTTGATAAGTTTGCTTGATCTTATCTTTCTGAAGAAATCTAAATCCCTATTCGGCCTTTGGAAAGTCTAAAGAAGTTTTTGGCAATCAAGCACTCGATTAATAAAGGTCTCAGGTTAAAAACAAGCTGTTTTAAATAACTCAGCAGTTTCGTAGCGCGCTACGAAACTGCTGAAAGTGATGATTTCAACATAAATCAAGCAGTTTTGAAGTTGAAGCGGGAATTTTGAAAAGGAAATATATATAAGGCATATAAGGCATCATCTGAAACTATTAACATTAAACCAGGACAAGACAGGTGGTGAAGATATGTATTCGAATCCAATTTTAAATTTTTTGTCATAAAGTGAACATATTTACCACAGTTCAAGATATTTCATAACAGCTTGGTGCCTTCACACATGAAAAGGGTGGCCAGCACATCATGGACGTGGCAATCTATTCTATTTGGGTAATCAAAGATAAAAGGCATGCTTCTTTGGATTCGAAAATTTTGAGGCAAACCAAGGACCGACAAACAGGGGTAGTTTCCTATGTTTCAGGGCAATGGAAAAGATGTGTCATTAAAGATCAAACATGGAGCCTTGAACATCCATTACAGCCAAACTAAAGGGGAGCAGATGTCAAAGAACGAGAACCATTGTAATCAAGGCTATTATTAGCATAACATGGTGTTAGAATCCTACTTGATTTAGATCTCTAAAAAATCCAGTCAACACTTTGTTGTATTTATTAAGTAGTTAGAGTTTAAGAGTTGTCAGTAATAGAAGTAGTTTTCGAATTCCCCTCATGCTGGAGGAGGAATCTCGATCAGTTAGAATAACAACAATGTAATCAGGGTTGGAAATTTTATGGAAAAGTTGGTATTTGGCCTATGTAAGACTCATTTTCAGTAATACATACTTGACTTTACTTCTCAGGATTCATGAAGGATTTTTTATGTTCAGAATATGTGATATTGTCCTTTTCTTAATTCTTACAATGTTATGGATGTATAATCACTCAGAATTCACTGAATGTGCTCTGACTTCCTGTATACATTTATAAACTGTGTGGTCCCATATGAGTTTATGTTCTGAATGTTTAAATGCTGAATGCCCTGACTTCCATGTAAGGTTGAGTTCATTGTTATATTGAGGTGTTGTTGACTCCATAAGCCCAATGGATAGTTTTTTTTAATGTGTTTCCACCATTCATATTTTTCACAGTTTTTCTATAAGAGTTAGCCATCTTATCTTTAATCAAAATCATTAATCCATCAAGAGAGAGCCCTCTCAAGTTGAGGAGGCTAAGCCTCAGCCTAAAGTAGGTTGAAATAGTTACTTAGAGTCAACTTGACCAGCAGCCTATCAGGATCTGATTTTGAGATAACACCTCACAAGGCACTCTTTCTTAAGAAGTCACAAGACTAACCATTAGGCACAATAAAACGTGATGTATTTCGGCTATACATTTTCTCCTAACCTCATACATTAAGGGAGAACTATTATAATGGAAAAATCATACACATAATTGTACAAGTTAGGTTATTCTCAACATAAAAAATAAGCATGTACATGTGTGCTAATTTCTACTAGAAGCATCATGGAACCCAAAAATCAAAGGTTCTCTAAAGATCCATTTAAAAAATTAGTTCACATGAGTGCATAAAGAAATTTTTGCATTGAATGCATTGTTATTTATTTGATAGCTACATAAATTCTATGAAGTGACAACTGAGCATTTTGTTGATCATGTTTGATTAATGGGCCAAAATTCTCTGATACGTCAAGATAGGTAGCCCATTTTCAATCCTTTCAAGCCTTAACATGGGAAAGAACATATCTCCTACCAAACTCCCATCTCATTAATGGGAAAGGAGGAGCCATGATCTGATTTTGAATCTATAAATAGAAGGAGAAGGAGATATAAAAAGATAAAGAAGTGAATTCATTGTTATGCTACCAAAAATTTCCCAAGTAATCAACATTACTTTTCCAAAGAATTCCCATTTTGAGAGTTTTTCTACAAGCTTATTTGAGAGAGAGGTGCTTTGCAAAAGGATTGGAGAAAGGAAACTCATTTTTGAGAGTTAGAGAGCATGAGTGCTCACGATAGTTCTTTTCAAGTGTCTTCATACTTATCATATTGTATCTCTACCAACAACTAATAAAGAGGATATTTTTCTATTCTCTTATGTCTAGTTTGTTTCTTGTTTTTCTTATTTTTCAAGTGTGTGAGTCATACTTTGTTCTCCCATTGATTACATTGCATCTATGTTCTATGTATAATCACTAAAAATCATGATTGTCGGCTTCCTTGTAGGTAATAACCAAGCTACAAAGAAACAAGGAATTTGGGACACCATTGCTCTAAATTTCGTACCAATGGGGGGGGGGGGGGGTGGTGTGTGGAGGGGATGAAAGGATGTCGATTATGATACCTAAACAATGAGGAGGTGAAAAATAAATGATGGAAAAAATATTTGGCAAGGAAGGGGACGAGTCTTTGTGGGGGAGGATGTCTGACACCTCTCTTAACATCTAGTGGACACAACTTTTTCATTTTCTAATATTGGGTTTCTTTGAATCCTTGAGGAGTGGACATACCAAGTGTCCAACACCTCTCTTAGTCTCTGGTAGATATAAATTTTTCATTTTATCATGTTGGGTTTCATTGAAGCCTTGAGGAGAGGGGAGAGGAATAAAACTACAAATAGTTTGGGCACTAAGGGTTCTTACTCTCTACAAAGGTTAAGAGAGGTTTTAGTCACTTGGTAATTTAGACACATGTTTGGACACACTATAGGAATTGGTTTTGGTACGGTCATATAGGGCTAGGGAAATATGGAGGTTCCTTAGGGATAGGAAGTTGGAAAGGTTGTTCCTACTTGGATGGGTGGAAAATTTAGTCATGTAGGTTTTGATGGTCATGGTAATGGAATCCACTTCAAGGACCTAACAAAGTCCTAGGTACTTTTTTTGGTGTTGATTTTTTCTAAGTCAATTTATGAATATATTGTATGTGGAAAGAAAATAAAAATGTAGATTTACATGCTTGCGATATGCTATTAATGAAAATGAAGATATAATTTAAATAAGAAATACATAATTTCTTTATTTTTTTCATTTAAAATAAAAACCTAGTTATAGAGACCCCGATTTTGAGACCATCGTTGGAAGGCCTCACACGTGGTATCAAAGCCCGGATTCAAAATATTAGGTCTAAACCTACCTACACAATTTGTTTCCTCTCTCATCTTCATATTTCCATCCTTGGTATGCTTTTAAAGACCCTTACCTAGGAGTCAAAAAAGGAGCAAAGAGAAAACATTAATATTTTGATGATAATGAAATAATAATAATAATAAAAGAAATAATAAGTTAGGAATCACAAAATTATAGTTCAAAATATAAGCATCAAATTAAGTAGGTCTATTATTTGAACTAAATTAGACTTATTTATATAATGAAAAGCATATAATATGGCTAAAATTTATATTTAAATGAAAAAAAAATCAAATCCATTTAAAAGATATGTCAATATAATTTGTTTCAAATTCATAAAAATAGATGTAAATATAATTTGTTAGCATTGAAAGTATCCTTCAATTTAAATTTTGAACTATTTATCACTTGCATATATACAAGCCTGCAATGCACCTAGAGTTTATCTTTGTGTTTATAAATAAATTTCATAGCTCCAAGAAAAATAGTAACATGTGCATCATGTTGAAAAATGTGCAACAAGAAATGTTAAATTTAGAATGTGATAAAATTAGCATGTCTAAAAATAGCAGTTGGCCAGTGAGGTCACTGGCCACATTGGGTGAGAGGTGAAACTGCTAAAAATAGAAAGTTCTAAAAATAGCATTTCTGGGTCCCTTCTTATTTATAGTAGTCCCTAGTCTATCTATAGGAAGTAAAATTAATTTTGGTCTTAACAACAGTTGGAAATATTTTTTTTTTTTTTTTTTACAAGATCGTCTACTCATATATTATAAAAACTGCACTAGGCAGAAGATGTTACATAAGATGCAAGGAGAGGAATTAGAAAAGAAGTCCAAAATAGGGTCGCAGCCCTTGGCTTCTGTGAGTTTAGCTTGAGGAAAATATGTTGAAAGAGATATCTGCTATATTGTCTAACAAACAGGCCGTCGATAAGGCAAAATTTGCTGGTCATGAGATTAACTCCAAAATTGGTTCACTGTGTCCTCCATCTGGTCATCCTTCTGCTGCTCCTTTTGGCTGTCCTTTGTGGAAGCCTCTGCCTGCATGCTCTCCGTGAGGCTTTGAATATGTTTGATGGCCTCCTCCAAATGCTCACACTTTTCCTTGAGGCCCTCGATTTCCTTCTTGCGTTTTTCAAGCTTTTTGCGTTTGGATCTGCTGTCAACTATGAAGTCCTCACGAAGTTCGTTGTGGTGCTTAACGAACCGTGCAATCATAAAACAGTGCTCTTTGCACAAGGTGCAGGTATCGTTGCCTAACACCCTGTCCAGGGGGTTTGCACGTTGCGCCTCTCCCCCCTGGGCCTCTTGCTGTTGTCTGTTATCTGCCATTACTGAGTGTAAGCGAGTTAGTGACCAAATGACTAAAAAAAGACTTGTTAGATACCTGAGCGCTGTGGAGATGGCTGAATGATCCTTAATGCTCTGATGGCTGTCACGCTGATTGCTGTAGAAACGGTCAAGAGGGAGAGACCACTGATAGCTTCCTCTGAGTGAGCTGCTTCGCTCAGGATACACTGCTTTACCAAATTGATTCTGATGAAACAGGGAAGAGTTGAAAAGAGAAGGGGTCTGAGGGGAGATATAAAGGAGCGAGAGAGTCCTGTCATGATGAGGAAGCGAGATATTTTTTACCGGGAGAGCAGAGAGCGGATCCATCTGCAGATTTTGGAGAGAGACTTCGAGAGTGCGGATGAGACATTTACCAGAAGGGTCAGAGGGAAGATCACGAGGAAAATGGGAGTATGAAGATCCGAGATCGGGGTAAGAGGGGAACAGCGGCGAAGTGAAGGGGAAGGGAAAAACGTTGTAAGGGGAGCCGGGGAGGTGATTGATTTTAGGACAAGTTCTGCAGGGGCTATTCTAATGTGCTGTCTGACATTTGGATCTCTTATGGAATTGCCATTTCATAGATTCTGTCATTCTCTCTGACTTGTCCTTGAGGCCGATTGACTGCCTTGCTCGCTAAGGAGTCCGCCTCAGCGTTGTTCTCTCTCAGCACGTGCAAGAAAATTACTTCTCCCAAATGTCTGATGTTGTCTATTGTCCTCGTCCTGATGTTATTGAGGCTTTCTTTGATGAACTCCTTCCCTGTGGTCATGGATGCGATGATGATGGCCGAATCCCCAAGGATTATGGCGTTCCTCAAGCCTAACCTGTGCAGAATTGAGGTACCTAAAAACAAGTTGTAGGCTTCGACTGCGTTGTTTGAGGCGTTCCCTAGTCCCCATTCGTAGCTGCAAATGGGGATCCTGTTATGATCTTTAATTACACCACCAGCTCCTGCACTCCTGGGGTTGTTCTTTGAAGCTCCATCGAAGAGGAGGAGGGGGCGTTTCTGAGCAAGAATCCAGTTGCTTATCTCTTCTTTTGCTCCCCTGAGTTTCCAGTTGTGGTGCTTCTGCGGTGCTTTGAGCTGAGGGGGGGGTCCTTGAGAGTGACTGATGTTGAAGTTTTTATACCAGTCTCTCTCATTTTGAGTCCATCCTTGTTGGTCTGGGAGAGCTATTCGATTTGCGCTAATAGCTTCTGAGATACCTGCTATTGTTTTTGCAATGATCTTCTCTATTTTTGGCTGCCCATTTTTGAAAACATGATTATTCCTAGCTAACCAAATGTTCCAACATAACGTGGCAGGGATGCATTTCCATATTCTCATAAGATTATTCTTGCCTTTCCTGGAAAGAGGGTAATATTTCTTCCAATTTTTCTGAAGGTTGTGCACCTGTTCATAGCTTCCTCTGACTTCCAGGGGGCTGACTATCTGTTTCCAACAGCTTTGAGCGAAGGGGCAACGAAGGAAGGAATGATGGATGGATTCCTCCTCTGCTCGACAAAAGCAACAAATCGAGGGGCCTTGAATTCCTCTCTTTCTCAGATTTTCGGCTGTGAGGATTTTTCCTTTTAGGAGAGCCCAGTTAAAGTGTTTTACTTTTGGGATGCATTCGGTCTTCCAAGCAGCTGTGTGGAGGTGCCAATTAACTGTGGGGATCGTGTTTTGCAGAGATTTATATCCTTCTTTCACTGTGAAGCTTCCTCCACAGGTGTCCCAAATGTATCTGTCATCAGTCTCCTTGTTAGTTGGGGCAGAGCCAGAGAGAGAGAGCCTCAATTTGTGCCATTGGTCTCTGAGATCCAGAGGAAGATTGAGATCCTTCCAGGCAAGCCATCTCTGTTGAGTCCAAGAGGAAATGTCAAACAGAGTGGTTATGTCTCGTTCCTCCATCCATGCTTGTAAAGGTCTGAGTTCTTGGTACGAATTTCTTGTGTTGGTGCCCATAATTCTATCAGACCATATTTTGATATTCTTTCCGCTGCCTGGGAGTTTGGAAACATTTCCTCTGAAGTGGGGTAGAACTTTTTTAATCAGTCTCCATACTGGGGTACAAGGCCTGTCTGCAATTGGGTCATTGAGTATGTTGGAATTTGGACCGCTGAGGTATTTTCTTTTTATTGTCTCCACCCACCACGAGCCTTTTCCTGAGAGGATCTTCCATATCAGCTTGAGTCCCAGGGCCTGATTGGTAAGACTTGGGATTTTTATGGATAAACCTCCTTTTTCATAAGGAAGAGTGACTTGATCCCAGTTGACGAGGCTGAATTTCTTCGAATCTTGTTTTCCTCCCTGCCAGAGAAAGCTTCTCATAATGAGTTCCATATGTTTATGGATGCTGGCGGGTGCCATGATTACCACATATTGATAAATTGGGAGGCCTGAGAGGACAACCTTTATGAGAATGGTTCTACCAGCAAGGTTTAGCCATGAGACACCCCAGCTCTGAAGGAGGCCTCTCATCTTTTCTATGTGTTTTGTCCAGACCTCTCCTTTGATGTGTTCTTTTTCCAGAGGCAAGCCCAAATAAGAAAAAGAGCTCCAGCTTCTTTGAAGAGGGATGTCTAGAATCTGAGAAATTCGTTGTTGGATCTGAAGGGGGACATTCCATGTGTAAATTTTGCATTTTCTGTTGTTCAATTTACCCCCAGAGACTAAGAGAAAGGCGTCCAGAACTCTTTTGAACCTCCTGGCCATCAGACTGGAGGCTCCCCCTATTAGCAAAGTGTCATCCACGAAGAGCGAATGATTTATTTCCTTTATTCCTCTTTCAATGCGGATGCCCGTGATTTCTTTTTTGCTGCGAAGACTTTCTAGGTGGGCGCTCAGGGTCTCGGCCATGAGGATGTAGAGGAAGGGGGAGAGGGGGCAGCCCTGCCTTAGCCCCCTCGTACTTCTGAAGTATTTGCTGGGGCGACCATTGATCAAAGGAGCGGTCCATGTATTGGAGATGCACCCGATGATGATGCTGACAAAGTTGGAGGAGAAGCTGAATTTTTTAAGCACTGCACTTAGGAAGGAGTGGTCCACCCGGTCGAATGCATTGGCCATATCCAGTTTAATGATCATTCCCCTCTCTCCTCTATTGAGGCTGCTGTGTATGGATTCCTGAATTAGAATGACGTTGTCTATGATCTGCCTGCTTAGAACGAAACCGCCCTGATTCTCAAAAATTAAAAGAGGAAGGTATTTCTTTAATCTGTTGGCGAGAATTTTTGTTACAATCTTATATGAGACATTGCAGAGTGATATGGGGCGGAATCTGTCGAAGGTTTTTGGGTTAGCTTCCTTGGGGATCAAAGCTATGTGAGAGGACTTTGTGTTTTCCCCCAACTTATGATTTCTAAAGACGTTCTTTATCATTCTCACAAAGTCCTTCTTTATAGTTTCCCAATGTTGCCTGTAGAATGCCACCGTGAAGCCGTCCGGCCCCGGGGCCTTGTCTTGCTGCATGCTGAAGGTGGCCTCTCTGATTTCTTCTTCCGTGGGGTCTCGTTCCAGCTCCTTATTGTTATTCTCTGTTATTTTGCTCTCTATTATACTGAGGAAAGCCTCGCTGATATAATGTTGGGGGTTTGCTGTGAGAAGGTCCTTAAAGTGATTAAAGGATGCGCTTTTTATTTCTTCTTGTTCCTTCAGCTCGCTCCCTTCAACTTTGATTTTGTCTATTTGGTTGCTGGCTCTTCTGATCTTAATACTATTGTGGAAAAAAGAAGTGTTTTTGTCCCCAGCCTTCAGCCATAGGCAGCGGGATCTTACTCTTTGATCCTCTTCCTCGACGCGATTTTGTCGATAAAGCTCCTTGTACAGAGTTTTTTCCTTCTCAAGATCCTTAGCTGTGTATTGGGTTTTTTCTTTTTCTTTGTGCCAGCGTTCCATCTCTGCTAGCAGTTCAGTTTTCTTTTTCCTATCTGAGATTGCCTGCTCCCTCGCCCACTGCTTTATGACTGTCCTGAGCTGTTTCAGCTTTGTTTCCCATACGAAGTAAGGCGACCCTATCACTTCTTTAGACCAGTGGTTTTGGATAAGGGTGCGGAAATCTTCATGGAGATCCCAATTTTTGTTGTATTTGAAAGGAAGGGGGCCAAGGTTTATTCCTTTGTCCAGAATGAGGGCCACAGGCTTATGGTCCGAAGCTGTACCATGGATTAAATGGCTCTTGATTGTGTGAAAGTTGCCTGCCACACCTTCCTGTATCAGGAACCTGTCCAGTCTCTCCTTGATATTATGTGTGCCTGATCTCTTGTTGGACCAAGTGTATTTTCCATTTGACAGAGGGGTGTCAATCAAATTAAAGAGCTGGATAATGGATTCTAACTTATCTCTTGAGGGGTCTGCGTGGAAGCTTCCACCGTATTTTTCTTCCACGTTCCTTATAAGATTCATATCTCCCCCAAGAATTAAACTGTTGCTTTGGAGAACGGTGATATCCTCTTCTATGGTGTTCCAACAACTGGCTTTGTCCCTGTAATGATTGGGCGCATATATGTTGTATATGTGGTAAGTTTCCTGCAAGCTTTTACACTTTAGGTCTGTTCTGATCCACCAAGTGCATTGGTGAGAGTTTGTGATTTCCCACTTGTTTTTGTTCCACAGTGTTCCTATTCCTCCTGATGCCCCATCTGAGCCTTTGGATAGACCTGTAAAATTTTTGAAACGTTGCATTTGGTGAAGAAAGTCCTGCTCGGTGGTTTTGGTCTCCTGAATTAGAAGAATGTCTGGCTGTTCCTGGTTAAGTAGATCCTTGATTGCTTTCAGCTTTAAGGAAGAGCCCATCCCCCTACAATTCCAAGAGACCAGATTCATTATTTACCGACTGTGGGGTGGGATCCGGACTTCTCCTTTGTTTTTTCACCACTTCCTTTTAGCCTGCCTAAATATGAGTCCATGGGTTGCTGGGTTCCAGTTGCCATCTCCTTTGCTGCTGTTTCGTCCCTGAGTTCTTTGTTCGTTTTCCTGCCAACTTTTCTCGGAGGATCGGATGGCTGGTTGGCTTCTTTAGCTTTGTTTCTGGTGAGGATTCTTTCGATGGTGGGTGGGGGGGGATAGGAGGGTTTGAACAGGGAGAGGCTGGGCGAGGGGATTGGGGGGGGGAGGAAGGGGTTTCAGCTGCTAAAGATTCGAAGGGGTTGGAGGTTGAAGGAAAGGAAGAGGGAGGAGGAGGGGGAGGAGGGGGGGGGAGGCTTGAGGCCGGAGGGGCTGTGGAACTGGGGCCCTGGTTAGAGGAGGACTTTTTCCTTTTGACTTGTTCCCATGATCCCTCTGCGATTTCCTCATTATTTTCTACTTCTTTTGCTTTTAACTTGCTACATCTATTTGCAAAATGACCATACTCGTGACATACCTTGCATTTGAAGGGTAGCTGTTCGTAGTCCAGCTGTTGTATGTGCATCCATTGATCCACCTTGATCTTGATGGCTTTTGGCAGCCCTTTCCCTAGGTCGACTTCAGCGCAGATTCTTGCGCATGCGTGCATGTTCTCTCTTGGTTCAGATCTGTCAATGTATTTTCCAACTGCGTTGCCGATGGATTTGACTGATTCATCCCCCCAGCAGTGAAGCGGCAAATGGGGGAGGCGCACCCAAACAGGGACTGCGTTTGGGATGTCCATTTCCGGATCGAAGTCCGGGGTCCATCTGTTCAAATAGAGGCCTCTTGTGTCCATGAAGTAGGGGCCATCGCGGAAGATGAGATTCTTATCTTCTTTTGACTTGAACAGAAAGGTGTAATATCCGCGACCACAGAATCTAATGGCGATCTTTCCCTGTATCATTGTGCTCCAGTTACGCTCCACCCATTTTTGAACAGTTCTTGGGGATGGCCATAACCCAGTAAACTAGCCAACAAGGCCTCTTTCAGCCAGAGCTATTGCCGATTTCCTTGGCAGGGATGGGGGGAGATTCACTTCAGGTATTTCATCCAACTTTTTAATGAACTTTGTTTGAGAAGGGCGAGGTCTGGCATCAGAAGGTTCTGACAAGAGGGAGGCAAAAATTTCCTCTTGGTTCTCTACAGCAGGGGGAGGTGAAGCGGATCCTGCCATTGCAGGCCCGCTGAGAACAACAAGGGGACAAACCGTCAGGCAGCAGGGCCCCGAGTGGGTCCACGCTGATCAATAGGCTCCGGGAGGTGGAACGCAAAGGCCCGACCAGGCAAAGCCTGGGGCCGAGGGCAGAGGCGCACGGGAGGTTCGAACGGGAGCAGAGCGCCGGGCAGCTCAATCGATCAGCCAACAACAGTTGGAAATATTAATTAGTTAATTCAGTTGAGTTAATTAGTTAAGGAAATTTGAATTTGAAGTCTTTGTGAGCATGCACATGAGTTGTCCCACTGATTGAGGAATTTATCCTTAATTTCCTCCACTGATTGAGGGAATAAGTATGAGTTCTATAATGAGAGAATCAATTGACTTAGCTCTAACTAGTCAAGTCCAGTTAGATTATTTTAACAAGTTGTTAAAATAATAAAATATAGTTTTTTAATGTTTGCATGCATGTGACAACTATTATTTTAGATAACTGAAAATTCACTCATGGATAACTGTTGCATGTCAGTTCTGTCAGAGACCCAGTTGAGATCAGATGTGGGGTGTACTATCAGATGCTTGGATATTTCTAGTAAGTATTCCTTGCATGGAGAAGGATCTATTATAGGAGATTGGAGGACTTGTGGCCTATATATTGAGGCTTAGGTTGTCTATGATCTATATCTTCTGATTACAGAGAGAGCAGGATAACTTTTGAGTTGATTCTTTTTGTATGTTGTTGAAGATCTCCACTTGATTGATAATACATGGTTGGGGTTTTATGCTGGTGCTTTCCCCTGGATATATCTTGTGTTATGTGTGTTTGATTTCTCCATATCAGTTATATGTGTTCTTATTTATGTTTCTCATGGTTGATTAAGCTTCTGCTAAATTGTTTGTAGAAGTAGATCAAGTGTTTTGCTTTAGTACATTGCATTATCAGGTTGATCTACAGGTGGGAAATTTATACATGGTATCGGAGCTAGCTGATTTATAGAGAAAATTCTACATGGTATCAGAGCTAGCTGATTTGTAGAAAAATTCTACAAAATTCTACATGGTATCGGAGCATAGGTGATCAAGCAAGAACAGTATACTGAGAGGAGATTTCAAAGTTTTGAGTTTTGGGCCGAGAGTTTGCAGAGCAGATATGAAAATTTTTGTACAAAATTTTCAGAAATAAATAGAAGATTTGGATTCCTTGCAGAAAAATACCCAAAATAAAAAAAAAAAAAATCGGTTGAATCGGAGTTCGGATGAGGGAGATATCATTGATTTAAAATCAGCTCATTTTCTAGAAAATTTCGTGACGGCGGGAAAGTGGAAATAGATTGGTGTGCTAGCCAAGAACCTGTATGCACTTGAGGTACAAGATGCATGCAAAGCCTTAAGGAGCAAGGCAAAGGTTATAGACTTGGTGGTTGAGAGGGAGGGAATATTACCTCTCAACATGCAGAGCCAGAAGAAGTCTCAGACGATTGTGGAGGAGCCACGATTGGTGCAGTAGCTTCAGGAGGTTGTGGAGCAACCACAACAGGGGAAGCTGAGTGGAGATCGAGTAGAGACATCTACTCATGCAGAGACCTCCAGTAGGGGGAAACTTCGAACCAGGTGGGCATAGGGATCGCATGCAGCCATACCTCCAGGTAGGAGGTGGGGTGATGTAGAGTGATTGTCCCAAGGAGGAGGGGCAGGATCCTTGAGGTACCCAACCTCTTGGATGAGACCTTGTTACAGGAACCCCGATGTGGAGTAGCAAGAACTGACTGATTGAGTAGAGATAGATGTGGATGGAGCGGCAGAGAGAGCGACAGTGCAGGGAATCCCAGGACAACACATAGCTAGCAGGTTGTAGCAATGCGAGAGGCACAAGTGTTTTCCATAGTGCTAGGTGGCACAAAGAGGTGTGCAATGGTGCGAGATGCATGGAGATGTTGCAGTAGTGTAGATGTCAGAGAGGGAGAACTTTTCAGAAGCAGGTAGAGCTTCAACATCAAAGTATGTTCCTAGCTCAACAGAGTGGTCAGTTGGGAGTGTTTTTGTTCCAAGTGTTGTTGGAGCAAGTGGACCGGGTAGATGTGTTGCATGCAGAACATTCCAGAGTTACAGGATCAGGTTCGAGAGAAAGCCTTTCTTGTTGAGAGGGAGTGTTGAAAAATGTGCAACAAGAAATGTTAAATTTAGAATGTGCTAAAAATAGCATGTCTAAAAATAGCAGTTTGGCTAGTGAGGTCATTGGCCACATTGGGTGAGAGGTGAAACTGCTAAAAATAGAAAGTTCTAAAAATAGCATTTCTGGGTCCCTTCCTATTTATAGCAGTCCCTAGTCTATCTATAGGAAGTAAAATTAATTTTGTTCTTAACAACAGTTGGAAATATTTTATAATTAATTTAGTTGAGTTAATTAGTTAAGGAAATTCGAATTTGAAGTCTTTGTGAGCATGCACATGAGTTGTCCCACTAATTGAGGAATTTATCCTTAATTTCCTCCACTGATTGAGGGAATGTGTATGAGTTCTATAATGAGAGAATCAGTTGACTTAGTTCTAACTAGTCAAGTCCAGTTAGATTATTTTAACAAGTTGTTAAAATAATAAAATATAGTTTTTTAATGCTTGCATGCATGTGACAACTATTATTTTAGATAACTGGGAATTCACTCATGGATAATTGTTGCATGTCAGTTCTGTCAGAGACCCAGTTGAGATCAGATGTGGGACAGTGTACTATCAGATGCTTGGATTTTCTAGTAAGTATTCCTTGCATGGAGAAGGATCTATTATAGGAGATTGGAGGACTTGTGGCCTATATATTGAGGCCTAGGTAGTCTATGATCTATATCTTCTGATTACAGAGAGAGAAGGATAGCTTTTGAGCTGATTCTTTTTGTATGTTGTTGAAGATCTCCACTTGATTGATAATAAAAAGTTGGGGTTTTAGGCTGGTGCTTTCCCCAGTGATATATTCTGTGTTATGTGTGTTTGATTTCTCCATATTAGTTATATGTGTTCTTTTTGATGTTGCTCAAATTTGATTATGCTTCCGCTTAATGTTTTGTAGAAGTAGAACAAGTATTATGCTTTAGAACATTGCATATATCGGTTTGTTCTACATGTGAAATTTCTACACATGCCAAGGAGCATGCACTTTGCCAATGTTCATACTCTTGTTCTCTTAGTCCTAGTGAGCTCCTTCACATAAGTCAAATCACTACATTTGTAAAGTTCAAAGCCCTTAGGGTAGGTGTAGCTAATTTTTTTCTAGGCACCCACCGTGGGGCTCAAATTCATGACCATAAAGTTAAGAGCCTTTTTCTCTACCAATTGAGCTAGATGGAATCTACCAAGTTATAATACCTAAGCAGGGATATGAAAATAGTAGTAAAAGCCTAAAAAATACAACTCTAAAGAGAACAATGGAGAAAATAAACATAATTTGAATGTTGTACTCATTTTATTGTGGGATGGAAGCATTTCTATTCCTCCATATGGCTAACACAAGGCTTCCTCAAGCATTATGTGCCTTACTTCCCTTATCAAAGGAGGCAAGGGATTGGATGTAGGTTAGGAAGAACTTTCACAGCCTTGTATATGTTTTTGATGAACCCCGATGTTTATTAAAATATTAATTCAAATAAAGAACACCAAAATTAGGTGACTGGCTCCTAAGAAACACAAAAATTCATTCAACTAGCTATCGAAACCTCCAAAACAATCTCATTTCCAAGTATAACCTTGACCAAAACAAACCAGAGAGTAGAATATTTCTATTGTTGATTTCTAGGAATAAACATGTGACTATTATTGAGATAAAAGTAGTATAACAAACTTAGATAATGAAATGTAATATAAGAAAGAATGGAGAGATAAAATTCATGGGCATAATTATTCTAATTAGTCCATAAAAAATGTTATTCTATTATAATATTTCAAAAGTAGCATGATAAAGGAAGATACTCATGTGTTAAGGATACTAGAAAAATTTGTTACAACTAATCCATCAAGCATGACCAACAATCAACCCCTAGAATAAAAGGTTAAATTTTAGGACATCTCATTTAGAATTTGAAATGGTAAGAATGAGCGATTTGGTTCAAAAACATAGTGATTCCATAGGAAATCGTTTTTATATTTTGTACCTCTAATAAAACCGTTGCTTGATACATTTGTGCAGAATCAACAATATTTGATGAGGAAGTGACGATATTGAAGAGGCTCGTGAGTACTATCCACCCCAAATCTAAAAAGTGTCCTTCTTCACCACCAAAACTAGGGTCTCCCTCCCCTACATCCATGGAATTAGGATAATTTTGAGGTAAAAATGAGGCTCAAAATGAAAAATGTAATAACAAAATGAACTTTAAAAGAACTGATAGGATTCAAGATGATGATGTCATCCCCAGGGTAAAATATTTTGGAAGGAAGATAATAAAAATACCTTTTTAACCATATTTTTAACTTATCTCGTTATAAGTTTACTAGAAATTGAAGTGTGGGAACTCATTGGATGTTGAATTCAGTTCTGCATCCAATGAGTACCAATTGGTGATACTTTTGAGTAGACTCAATAAGAAAAAAATTCATGTCTTTTCAATTTTTCTCTATGTGAGTCTACTCAAAAAATTCTCAAGTGGGTATTCATTGCATGAAATCAAATTCAACATCCAATGAGTTCCCACACTTGAAATTTTAGTAAACCTATAAGGAGATATGTTATGAAACTAGCTCAAGAAAAGATAGAAAAGATAGAAAAGATAGATCAACGCCTTAGAATTCAGCCTCTTCGAGGGGGCAACCTCCTTTACATTACATAAATGAACAATTCTTGGATGATACAAATGAAAAGATCTCCTTTCTATATATAGGAGTCTAAGGGATCATAACATAATCAGAGCCGACATAACAATAATAATGTAAGGGCACAATAATAACAATAGTGGGCTTCTATGGGGCACAATAGTAACAATATGGGCACTACATGGGTACATCAATATAATAAGTGGGTTATACTAATAACAATAAGGGGTTACACTAGTAGTATAGGGGCCTAACATGTCCCTCTCCTTCAAAAAGCGTTGTCCTCAACGCTTGAGTAGTTCTTGATGCTTCTGTATAAAATTCTTGTCCTCCCATGTGGAATCTTTAGCAGGTAAGTTTTTCCACTTGATGAGATACTCTGAAATTGATCGATTTCGTAGCTGTTGGGTTCTTGTTTCTATGACTACTCCAGGTTCTAATATGATTTTTCCTTCCTCTTCAATTTCTGGTAATATTTTTTGAATTGGGATCTTTTGCAACTTTTGAATAACTAGCCATACTTCTTCATCCTTCTTCCATTAATTCCTTGCTTCGTTTATCTAATTTTGTTGGATAATAGAAATAGCACAAAAAAATGCTTCCACATCCTCATCCTTGAAGAGTCTTCCCATTCGGTAAGGTCGCCATTTTCTAAGTGCATGTAGTATTGACAACATTTCCTTCTCATAAATAGCTTGCTTGAGATGTAGCAGTAAAAATACCCAATCACCTACATCAAAACATTTTTCACTACGATGTTGATCTACCTGTTGTTTCGTTTGATTTTGCACCGAAGTGGCATTATCCTTTAAAAGTTTGAGAACTTGTTGTTGATGCTCGATGTGATCTTTCACTACTTGAACCTTTTTCTTCTTGATATGTCCTTCTATCTCTAGAGTTTGAGGAGTGGTAATTTCTTCCAATCCTCTACAAGATATGGTCAGATTCATTTCTTGATGCTCGATGTGATCTTTCACTTCTTGAACATTTTTCTTCTTGATATGTCCTTCTATCTTGATAGTTTGAGGAGTGGTAATTTCGAACAATGAATTACAAGATATGGTTGGATTCATTTCTTTTGTCTCGATGTGATCTTGCACCTTTTTCTTCTTGATATGTCCTTCTATCTTGAGATTTTGAGGAGTGGTAATTCTTGCCAATGCTTTACAAGATATGGTCTGATTCATTTCTTCTTTCTCTGAGGTGGGGTCTTGGCGTATATCTTCTTCTTTTGATGTTTCTTGATCCTTTTCTTCCTCCTCTTCATATTCCATGTAAAATAATTTCTTCTCAGCACACTTATGACCTTTAGTGCATTTTCTATCACAATTGTAACAAAGCCCTTTTTCTCTTTTTTCTTCCAATTGTTGTGGTGTAACCCTTGTAGGTTGTGGAAGGCTAGGAGAAACGACACTTCCATCTTTATAGTTGTGAGGGGTATGCTTCCTGGTTTCCATAATTTTGCTTTCCACTATGTCACAAAGCCCTTTTACTCTTTCCAATTGTTGTGGTGTTGCTCTAAAGAAGGTGTTGCTCTAAAGAAGTTGTTGCTCTTTGTATCCTCATAATGTGCTATCATTTCCTCTGTGAAAATTGACCACGTAACAAGTTGTTTACGAGAACAAAGCCCTTCGTACCATAAAAATTGATCTGGTTCTAAATATGAAGATGCAATACATACCTTTTGTAACAATTTTACACCATGTATATCAAAATATTGCTCCATCTGAAGTATCCAATTTACCGGATCCTTGCCATCAAACTTCCTCATCTTGGTTTTTCTTGATTTTAGGAGCTCAATCTTGAAACGACTGTAACTCTGTACTTTCAAATCTTTGAGTTCTAAAATTTCAACCTGTATTAGCCCTCTGTGTCCTCTTTCCAATTCCACCAATCTGATCCCAATTGGATTCTCCAAGGAAGAGTTATACCAAATCTCCCACAGTGACCTGATTATAGACTAGTTTAGTAGAGCGAACTTGTATGATGTGCCACGGGTCACTGTTTCAACCTTTGGATCTAAAACCTGCATACAAGAAACTAAAGTCCGTTCTCTTTCTGTACCTTCTTACGAAATTTCCATCTGATCCCTAGAGAAAAAGTTATGACGATTTTCCCCAAGTCACCTGTTTGGAATGTAATTCAGGAGTCTACAAAACGACCAACTTCCTCAGATCATATCTCCACAAATATAGCGCGAAAAGCTCTGAAATTCGGACCCGAGGTTCAGCGTGATTTCTTATCAAATGGGTTTTTTTTGCAACTTCTGAAACATCTCAGAAAAAGAGTTATAGCGAAAATTCCACAATACCCTGTTTGGAGCAGCGAAACCCTAGAATCCAAAGCTCTGATACCAAATGTTATGAAACTAGCTCAAGAAAAGATAGAAAAGATAGATCAACGCCTTAGAATTCAGCCTCTTCGAGGGGGAAACCTCCTTTACATTACATAAATGAACAATTCTTGGATGATACAAATGAAAAGACCTCCTTTCTATATATAGGAGTCTAAGGGGTCATAACATAATCAGAGCCGACATAACGATAATAATGTAAGGGCACAATAATAACAATAGTGGGATTCTATGGGGCACAATAGTAACAATATGGGCACTACATGGGTACATCAATATAATAAGTGGGTTATACTAATAAAAATAAGGGGTTACACTAGTAGTATAGGGGCCTAACATGATAAGCCAAAAAATTGAATTAAAAAAGGTAGCTTTCTTTATTTTACTTTAAAAATCCACAACTCTTATTTTATTATTTTTAGTATTATTTTATTATTTTCCTTAAGACGCCCATTTTAGGCCTCAAAATTCGCTTAGTGGTTTCATTGATCACATTTCCAACGTTCTTGCAAAAATTAATATCAAAACTCCATTTAAACTCCACACTACCCTCCAAATTTTTTTTAGATCTACCAAAGACAAGTTAGATCCTATGCTAGGCCTATGAGCATCAAATCCCTTGCTCATGTGGAAAAGCATACATGGGCCAAATAAGAGATTCTCTAAGGCTCAGATAAAGAGCATATAGCTGATAGTCACCATAACTGAATCTCAATATCAACTATAGCTAAACATTCCTATCATTCTAATCACATAATCAATTTTTCTGAATTCAATATTTTGTTGGAATTATGGCTAATGTGTTGTCCTTGATGGAAACCTACTTGATAAATATGTCAACATGATGGTTATGCAGATTCTACAGGTGAGATGGGCAAAGGAATATCAGTTCAAAGACAGAGTAATGGTAAATATAAATTGTGAGAAAGTATATGCAGGTCTTGTGAAACAAGGTCATGTACATACATAGGTATGGTGAAGAGAAGTCACGTACATATTCCACACCATGGTAATTGGAATACCGGGGGTCTTTACCATGGTATTGTCCTATAGTAACGAGTAAGACAAGAGATATTTGATCCTGCCAAATAATACCATCGCCATTACTAAGGGATTGGCCTAAGGTATTGGCTAAGGCTTATGTTATATAAAGAGATGGAGATCAAGTGTTAGTGTGTGCATGCAATGAATTATTTGACTTGAAATAGTTGTGCACCAAGGAGCAAGGAGAAGACACAAGTTTGAAAGATCTAAAGTATGGTGTCATATGTGTTTGTTTTAATTTTTTTGTTTATAATGTCTAGCAATGATATATCTGTGGTGATAATGATACTCTGACATAAATGTGTGAGGGTATGGTTTGTGAAGTATGTGTTGTGGTTGGAATGAAGGTATAATTCAGTGATTACAAATTTGTACGTTGGTTTTCCTCTCAGAGGGCACGTACATATATAGATCTTCTTCTGGGTAATCGTGTATAAATTTTGTGAAACTTCAGAATATGTATGCAAATGTCAAGCATGAGAAGCGTGTACATACACGAATGTGTTTTGTAAGAGTTGTGTATACATGATAGGGTTTTGCAGTATGATATATTGATGATGTTTGCTCAATTCTATTATGTTTGCTACTGTCTGTGGATGAAGTATCTCTTATGATAATCTGTGTTTGACAATACTGGTTGGGAATTAATTATGGAATGGAATGTTGCCTAGTGATGAAGCTATGATGTCATGATTTGTATTTGGTTCACTGATCTATGATAGTTTCAGTAGTGATTGAGTGATTGGGTCAGTGGTTCAATGATTCATATTCAATTATCAATGATTTGGGATTTTTATGCAGGTGTTCTTCAGGGAAAGCACATACATACTCAGGTATGATTCATACCAGTAGCATATACCTTCTGACATATGTTTGAACAAGGTTTGTAGTGAAAACATTTGGTTTCTGTGATGAATAGTATGTGGTCTAGTATTTTGATGAATGGGTGTATAATGATCTAGTTGCTTTGGTTCATTGAGATTCAGTAATTGGTTTTTCGATGTTGATTGAACGATTGATTTTATGGTTCAGTTGGTTCAATGATTAAGTGATTAAATTTAGTGTCTGGTTTCAAAATTGTTATTTGATATTGGGCTTAAAAGATGGAAATGGGTACAATCTGAAAATATGATGAAAAGTGGCCCACAGGTTTGATGTTTTGAGTTAGGTGGATCTAGTATGAAATATTATGAAACGTAGTCCACAAAGGTGTTGAGGGTTGGAGCCTTCAGTTAGGGAGTCAAGGCTTCCTTCCAGTAGTAGTGGGTAAATATATTTAGGGGGTTGTATATCCCTTCCGGTGGGTGTCGATAAATGAGATTAGTGGGTTGGAGCTCCCTTCCAGTGGGTGCTAGAGAACAAGAGAATGTTGTAGCCTTTTGCAGGTGGGTGCTTGCATACTAGTTTGAGTTTGCACCATTACAAGATTGTAAGATGTTTTCATTTATAATAAAAGATGAAGATAAAGATGACAATAACAATGGTTTTTTCCCACATTGGGTTTCCACCTAAAAGTCCTAGTGTCCTCATGTGTTGTTGTGTAGCTTATGTGTGATGGTTTATTCTGTTCTTATTGCTCATGGTTACCGTTTAATTAAAGGCTAATGAAGTAATGATACACTAGTTAAAGTAGAATAGATGATGAAATATATAAAATGATAGTTAATTGGATATACATTGTTTGCATTTACTAAGGTCACTTACATACACTGGTTTCTTGAGTGAGAATAGCATATAGAAATCTAAATAAGAAATTGAAAAGTTGAACCTAGTTTAAAATACTAATTCACCCTCCCTCTCAATATTTTTCCCAACAATTGGTATCAGAGCAGGGCCCTTAGTTGGAGCCTGATCGCTTAAAGGGAGATTCATCAAGATGAGTAGTCAAGAAGGAGTATTTTTTGTCAGGCCACCTTTATTTAATAGAACTAACTTTGTCTTTTGGAAAGTTGAAATGAGAGCATACTTGTAGGCACTGGGAGATGATATATGAAAAATTGTTGAAAGTGGATATCAATATTCAACCTGCATTCCCACATATACAACAAGGAAGCAACAATATGAAACCAATGCAAAGGCTATAAATGCAATCTTGGGAAGTCTTCCCGAGTCTGAGTTCATGAAAGTAATGTAGTTGAACACTACAAAGGCAATGTGGGATAAGCTTGTCTAAATTTATGAAGGTGACACCAAGGTAAAAAGTGCTAAATTTGAAACGTTTAGAATACAATATGAGATTCTTAAAATGCATGATGATGAAACAATTACAAGATTTTTCCTTAGAGTAGATGATATTTTTAGTTTTATGAAAAATCTTGGTAACAAAATAAAAGATGCTACTATTGTTGAGAAGATTTTTAGATCACTCACTTCGAGGTTCGATTCCAAAGTATTCGTCGTTGAATAAATGTCAAAGAGTCTCACACTTGAACACCTCCATGGAATCTTGACAACATTTGAGACGAGGAAAGGTGGTCATTAGATATGAGAGAAGCATCTTTCAAAGACACATATAAAGGGAAATAGAAGGAATCACCCAAAGATATAAGCTACATATCAGATGAGGAAGAAGCAAACTTTGTGAGGAAATTGCAAGTAGGAACTGGAAAATTCAGAGGTAAGTTTCCCTTGAAATGTTTTTCTTGTGGAAGAGTAGGTCAATATGCATCCAAATGTCCATATAAAGAAAATCATAAAGAGAATAGAAAGAATGTTTCCAAAAATAAGTTTTCTGACAAAAAAAATATTTTACTCTAATGTAGATAGTCATAACACATTTGATGACCTGGAAAAGTCAAATTTAGATTCTAACATTCATTATCAAGTACTTTTGGCTCATGAAGACCAGTTAATTAATGAATCATATAGTTTTGAGGTAGATGATAAACACAGGAATTCTAACTAAGAATTGGAAACAAAAGGAAACGATATTATTGAGGAAATAAACATGTTGAATATGGAATTAGAAGCAACCAATAAAATAACATAAATCATAAGAAAAAAACTTCCAAAAAGGAATATAATTGTGAAAAATTAGAATCTGAAGTTGTGACCCCAAAGGAAGATTACGAGAATATCAACAAATGGGCAAAGGCATATGAGTCTCTAGATAATATTATTAATGAACAACACTCTCCTCTAATCAAGATTGACATTGGGTACAATCACATGGCTTCACATACACAATGTGATGACAAAAACCAGTATAGTGGTGTTCAAAGGAAAACTGAATCAAGCCACACATCTGAAAGAAAATTAACTAGATCAAGGTCAAGATCATTCCCTAAGCACAAAGGATGGTTTTATGTATATTGTTTCTCTTGTCACTTATTTGGCAATAAGACCACTAATTGCAGTGTTGAAAAGTGTAACTAGGCTCGATCTTCATAATGACATGTAAATATGATTTTATGTAATGATATGTAAATAAGAAAAAAAAAAATTTTATTGACTTGCTTCATGGGTTTCATGAGCAAGGGATTTTGTTTTTGAGTCAAGACTCCCATTGAGAGTTTTTAGGATTTATGTGTCATCTAGTCATAAAATATTAGAGTCATTGTCATGTAATGAAGTCATGTTACACTTTGTAAAAGTCAATCTTGTCTATGTGAAGTATACTCCAAGAACTTGTCATCTATCCTCTTCAAGTCAACCTACAAATGATGAAGGAACTCTCTAGAACAAGTCAGCCTACCTCCATCAGTAATGTCCGCCTAAAAGACAAGTGGTGGGGTGTATATATACACACATCGTCCTCCATTTACAGAAAGAAATTCGACAAGCATTCATATAAGAAGAAGTGAAAATAAGAGGGTGTTAGTGTCAGTCTTATTTTCCTGTCACCAGTGATCAAATATGCTTTTACCAAGTCTGTTAGGGGTCTCAAGGTCAAATTTTATCATGTCACTAGGTTTTCAGATTAAAATTTGTTCACTAACTAGTTTGTCTAGGAATGTCTCTATTTTTATGAAAATCTCACATGTTGGTCGTCTACTTCACTCAAATGAAGCAATCATAATAAAGAGCATTTTTTCATTATATCAGTCATCATCATTACTATTTCACTCAGTCTATAATCTTCATTAGGTCATTAGGGTTTCAAGGTCCATCGTCATTCCATGCATAAATCCAACATTAGATGAGATAAGGAGCTCTTTACACAAGTTTTTATGAATTTTCATAAGTTATTCATGGTTGAAATCTCAAGGATCCAAAAGAAGAATGTATCACTATTCAAAAAGATAAAAAGAAGTTCAGGTTTCAATTCTCCAAAGTGGTCTAGTTTAAAAGGTGAAAATCAGTTTTTGGAAAGGTATGCGGGTCCCATTTTTATTCAAACAAGAATCATTTTTTCCTATAAAAACCCAAAAAGTCCCATACTTGTTTCATTGTCCTCCTAACGCCCTTTGTTCATCAAGCTCTCCCCTCCATTGGTGAAAAAACACGGGTTTCCTAGGCAAAATTGGACAAAATTTAGTGGTGTTTCACTTCTAGAGACTGTGTTGCACTTCTGAGGTTGGCGCTGCACTTCTGGAAACTACGCTGCGCTTCCATGAGTTGTGTTGCGCTTGTGCCAAAGTAGCTTGAAACTCATCCAAAGTCACCCAAATTTCGATTTTGAGCTTGCAATCCTATTTTTTTCTATTCTAAGCTTGTTTAGAAGTAAGTGTTATTATTTTTTCTCACATTTTTCTTTTGGCAAGATGAATCCAAATGCAAGTTCTCTTCATCTAGGGTTTAGGTGTAATTTTCACGCTGCAAGCACTAGTGTAACTGATGGTTTGGTTAGTTTTGATATTGAAAACATGTAAATATTCCATGTCACACCTATGTACATGTTTAAAACACCCTTTGATTCACTAAATAACTTATAAATCATCATATTCCCTCACCCTTACATAAACCCTAGCTCATACCTAGCATTTTGGGCAGATTTCCTAACAACACTTTTTCTAAATTTCTCCTAATCATTTCTTCCCCTCATTTCACTCCATTTAAACTTCATAAGTTTCTTACAGTCCCTATTCATCCCCAAAAATTCCCCTACCATCATTTCCTTTCCCCAATCCCCTCATTTCATCATTTCACTCATTCCTCACTGTTTTTTCATTTTCCAGTTATCTAGGGTTTCTATCATAATGGAGGGAGATTCTTCACCATCAAAAAGGAGAAAACACCATAAATGAGGACAAATCCTTAGATATGAGCCTACCAACTGCAGTGAAATCAATTCATCACCATTCATCAAGAAATGTTTTGAAGATGTCAATTGCCTAGGGTTTTGCAAAAGGGTGTGTGAAGTGGGTTTCCATGAATATTTAACTAATTGGATTGCCACCAATATAAAATGGGAAAGAGCCATCATAGCATGGGTTGAGTTTTGTTAAGTTATGGTATGTTATATGCTTATAATAGTTTACTTCTTTTTCTTATTATATTCCACAGATTAGCAATCACATGTACATAAAGTAAAGTGCAGATAGAACATTAAACGATCGACAGAAAACAAGCCAAGACAAGAGACACAAGATGTGGCGGCTAGCCAGGGACAAACCCCAAAATGTGTGGGGAAACCCTTTGATTAAATCTTCTTTTATCTTCAATAATTCAGTAGAGAGAAATAGTACAATAAATCTGATTTATATCAATAGTAGCAAACCCTAGATCAGCAGCATCAGCATTAGGGCAGACGATATCTCAGAAACCGACAGTCGGATCGACATGATTCCACCACCAAAAGCTGAGGCTTCCAGAGGAGGTTCAGATGAACCTACAGTTAAGTTCAAATGAGGAGATATTCTAGTCCAGGTCAAACTTTACTTCTGCAGTAGCAGCTTTAGTTTCAGTAGCTTCCTTCAAACTAGGGCAGTCGATATCTTGCAAACTGTCTGTCGGATTGACTTGATTCCACCACCAAAAGTTGCGACTTTCAGAGGAGATCTAGATTGACCTACAGTGCAGTTCTAAGGAGGAGATATGATGGTCAACGCTAGTCAAACTTTGGATCTGTAGTTGTAGCTTCAGGTTCAACAGCTTCCACTTCACATGTGTGAGAGAGAGACCCTTTTCTGTGCAATAGAGAAGAGACTCTTTTTTGTGCAGTAGAGAGAGAGAGATGTGATGAGATGATTGAGTCCAAATGAGGAAAAGTCCTCCTGTATTTATACACAACTTTGGTTTTTGAATAGATGCGATTGTTGGGCTTCTGAGCCTACATGAGTTGTAGATTGGCTTGATAATAATTCCATAATCAAAATAAATTCATATCTCCATGAATACTTATTGGAATCAGATGATATTTATATCATTCCTACACCTCTCAACGAGAGGAATCTAATAAAAATATTATCAGCCATGAATAAGATGACCCACATGAAGTTTTTCCTTGGTTTCCAATTTTAACACTCCCTCTCAACTAGGGATAACTTCATCTGCAATCTATCTATTGGTCGTTACTATTCATCCATCAAATGCACTACCCTATACAGCCTGACCCTTACCCTGCTCTGCTCTATTCTTCCTATTCCGCGTTGACTTGTTCTGCCCTGTACTGATCTATACTGTTCTGCTCTGCTCTTGCATTGTTCTGTTATGCTCTACTTTTGTTTGAATTATGAAGAAGAAGAAATGATCAAGGATGTATCATGCTAACTCAAGGTCAGTGTCAGAGTATGTACCAATGGTTGCAGACCATTCTCAACCAACCCAAAGTCAACGTCATAGTGAGTACAAATCCACTGGTCCTAGACCAGTATCATCCTCCACCGAATCAAAGTCAGTCTCAGAGCGCATACCACTGGTCCCAGACCAGTCTCAACCAACCCGAAGTTAGCTTCATAGTAAGTACCACTCCTACCACTGGTCCCAGACCAGTATCGCAGTCTCAGAGTGTACCACTGGTCCCAGACCAGTCTCAACAAACCCAAAGTCAGCGTCATAGTATGTACCACTCTCATTGGTCCCAGACCAGTACTGCACTGACACGAAGTCAGTCTCAGAGTATGTACCACTATTCCCAGACCAGCCTCAACCGACCTAAAGTCAATGTCAAAGTATGGTACAACTCCTACGACTGGTCCTAGACCAGTATCATTGATCCCAGATCAATGGAGGTCATCTTAGTGTAGGGAGTACGGTAGATACAACTATGTGTCCATCGGTACTACTATGGTCCCTAACTTCATTTCCCTGCTCATTGATCAGATGAGAAGTACTTCCCATGAGTCCCAGACTGCATGGGTAGGATGCCTCGACAGGAGAACTAATCAATCCTGTCCTCACAGGAGAACCCATCAATCCTGCTACAATCGCCATGGAGAACACATCTATCCAGGCTACCATGGAGAACACATCAATCCAGGCCTCACAGGAGAACACATCAATCCTGCTACAATCGCCATGGAGAACACATCAATCCTGCTACAATCGCCATGGAGAACACATCAATCCAGGCCTCACAGGAGAACACATCAATCTTTCTACAATCACCATGGAGAACACATCAATCTAGGCCTCACAGGAGAACACATCAATCCTTCTACAATTGCCATGGAGAACACATCAATCCAGGCCTCACAAGAGAACACATCAATCCAAGCCTCACAAGAGAACACATCATCCTGCTACACAGGAGAGCGAATCATCCTGTTCCACAAGAGAGCGAATCATCTTGTCCCATAAGAGAGTGAATCATCTTGTTCCAGTGTACACCACTAGGAGAGGGTGAGTCACCCTGTGGTCGTATGTTGCTCCAGTAAGAACCACAAGCCCTTAGAGCTCCCAGAGTTCAATGTATGCAACATGCAGGACCATTGTACAAGGGTTTCTTGACGACTCCAAGTCGTTTGGGAAAATCACATATTAGATCTTTCCTCGGGGCTTTGACAAGGTGTATCGGCCTGTACATCATCTTAAAGCGATGGAGCCTCCTTGCTCATCGACTTACCATATCCCAGATGATGTCTATCTACTAGAGTAATCGACGAATACAGGATTCCTCAGTAATCGAATCCCACCTCTGGTTGTTACAGAGAATCACAGTGGTATGTGTTCAAATAGCTCATTGAAGAGCTTCCCCAACCAGGCAGCTTCATACGAGTTCATACTCGTAGATATGTATCCAGTCTCGGTGGTGCTTATGGCAACTGACTTATGGTTCCTGCTCATCCATTATATCAAAGCAGAATCCAAAGAGAAACAACACTAAAAGTGCTCCAATGATCCTCCACAATACCTGCCTAACCAACATTCGAATAATCATGCAGTTTCATATTTCTGGCATTGTATCTCAATCCATGAGAGATTGTGTCTTGAAGACATCTCAAAAGATTCTTGGCACCAATCTAGTGAGGCTCAACCAAATATGAGCTCATAATGCTAACTGCAAAACATATATTCGGATAGAGGTTCACTAAGAACATCAACATGAATGATTCTTTTTTGAAACTCAGAGGCATTTCCCAAATTTGGTCCGACATCACTACCATATAACTTCTAAAAGTTAAGATCCTCGAGGTAGTCACAGGCTTGCAGTCCACCATACCAAATCTTTTCAGAATCTTCACCAGATATTTTCCTTGAGATAGGAAAATTTCCCTTGGCTTCTTTCACACTTCAAGTCCTTGGTTCTTCATTTCAAATTCGGAATCCAACTCCCTCTTACATTTGTGAATGAGAGGGTATGTACTTGTTAGAAAGAGGTCATCCACATACAACACCAGTTTGAGAGGCTTGTCATCTCCAACCTTAAGGTAAAGGTTAGGATCGGCTTCACTCCTAGTGAATCCCAGCTTCATCAAGTAGCTATCGATCCTCTCATACCATGCTCAGGGTGCTTGCTTCAACCCATAGAGAGCCTTCTTCAACCTGCATACATGAGATTTTCAATCATAAATCTCAAATCCTTTAGGTTGCTCCACATAGACCTCTTCTTTGATCAAACCGTGCAAGAACACAGTCTATCCATCTGATGTAGGTTCCATACTTGTGAAGCCACAAGGGCTATGATCAAGAAGATGGTCATATATCTGGCAACAGGTGCAAATATCATAGTCTACACCTTCCTTCTAGGAGAAACCACGAGCAACAAAACGAGCCTTATACTTTTCCGTACTTCCATCTGCTGCATGATTTATCTTGTAAAGCCATTTTGAAGTAACAATTGTCTTGTCTGGGGTCTGGGAACTACTTCCTAGACATCATTCTCCATAATAGACTCATATTGTATGGTCATAGCATCCTTCCATACTTGATGCTTGATGACATATGAGAATGATGAAGGCTCATTTTGTATGATCGTGCTCATGATGGTTAGGTATCCTTGATGCTTGTTAGGTTTCTTACTTTGACGGAAGGTTCCTCAGGGTGCAACATGTCCTTTGGCATCATCAAGTATCCCCTTAAGCCATGAAGGCCTCTTCCTAGAAGAGGAAGGCTCATGTGGATGAGGATCAATCAGATCCATGGGTTCTTCTACATCAGGCATTGACTCATCATCCTTTTCTTTCGGTTCCCTCGTGTCGGCTTCTTGAGAGCTCCTCAAAGTCAAAAGATTGTCCACCTTGTTAAGAGCCATATCTTTGTCAAAGGTGACATCATGACTAATCACGACTTCCCTTTGACTGGCTACATAGATTCTATAGCCTTTAGTATTTTCACCATAGCCCATGAAAATTCCTTTCTTTCCAGATGCACCCAATTTATTTCTTTTCTCTTTCGGCACATGAAAATATACAGGGCTTCCAAAAAAAATGAGAAACAGCAGGTTTCTTACCGGTGAACATTTCTTCAGGATTCTTGGAACCCAATGTTCACCGGTTCCATCGACCTGATATAATTAATCAACACTAAACCTAAGAGTAAAGGCATCTTTAACATTATTTTTACATATACGTACCTTTCCATCGCTAAAGGTTACCTTGTAGCCTTTGTCTTCCATTGCCGAGATGGACACTAGGCTCTTTTTGAGGTCAGGTGCATTTAATACGTCCTAGAATTTCTAGCCTTCTTGAATGGTTGTCCTCTTCCTCAATTCCCATCTCTCCTCTTACCTTTGCTATTGAATTTTTCATTCCTTTGATTGCCATCAGAGGGATTTTGATCATCGTCCCGATGTGAATCCTTTCTATCAGGGCACTCCCTTGCATAGTGACCTGCTTTATCGCAGATGTAACATCATCATTTTCTTCCACGCTTAGGTCTAGCCTTTCCTTTTGATTTAGTCCTGGAATTATTTCTTTTCTTAGCATGAGAATAAAAGGCAGCAGGAGGACCTTTAGGCATGGGCATTCCTTACTCTTCTTCCCTTGTTTCTTCTTGAATACATCTAGCCATTAATTCCTCAAAACCAGGAATTACATTATTGTTTAGAAGAGTAGTCCTGAACACGTACCATTCGGATGGTAATCCTCCAAGAGTTGTGAGTGCCATTTCCCTGTCAGTAATAGCCTCCCCAATAGATAGGAGATCATTCTTGATCTCGGTTATTCTTAAGAAGTATGCTTGCATACTCTCATCTTTACCCTTCTTGATTTCCCTCAGCTTATTTCTAAGAAACAAAATTTGATTTACATCATTAGCTTTAAATAAAATCACCAGTCTATCGTAGATTTCCTTGGAGGTGATCAAGTCAGAGATGTAGACCACCAAGTTCTTGTCGATAGAGTCCCGGATGATCTTCTGTTTTGACTTCTCTGGTTTTCCATTTGTTTCATGCAGCAGCAGATGCATTTGATGGAGACTCAACAATATTTCCTCTTACATGGTCCAACACTCCTTGATCTTCTAGGGTTAAATCGATAGACATCTTCCATTCGTGCTAGTCAGTTTTCTCACGAAGCTTGCCTTCAGCAGAGTGTTAAGGACCCCATAGTTCTTTTAGGATAGCCTCATCAATCTTCTCTTCGGTGATTGCTCTTGCTCTTGCTCAGGCTTTGTCTTCACCTCAGCTCCGATACCATGTTAAGTTATGGTATGTTCTATGCTTATAATAGTTTACTTCTTTTTCTTATTATATTCCACAGATTAGCAATCACATGTACATAAAGTAAAGTGCAGATAGAACATTAAACGATCGACATAAAACAAGCCAAGACAAGAGACACAAGATGTGGCAGCTAGCCAGGGACAAACACCACAATGTGTGGGGAAACCATTTTGTTAGTGTCAGTCTTTCTAGCCTTCCTCCAGTGATCAAATATGCTCTTACAAAGTGGTATCAGAGTGTCAAGGTCAAATTTTGTCATTTCAAAGAGTTTTCAAGCAAAATTTGGTCACTAGGCATTAGGTCTAGGGTTTGCTTTCACTCCTTGCAAAGTTGCCCAAATGTCAGTCCATGTCATCATTCAGCTGAGTCTATCATCATTCATAGGGTTGTCATTATCATGTCAGTGTCTAATGAGTCATTTTACATCTTGTTCATGCTTCAGTTGTGCTTTGGCAAGTTCATTTCCCTCTCCTAGGGTTTTGAAGCCAATTTGTCTTGGATGGTCAAATCATCGGCAAAAATTGTATCCAAATGTTCATACACCTTCCCATATCCTTAAAGTACCTTATCAAACACTTCCCATCCCTTAGATCCGCCAAATTCCTCATTTTTGCACAAACCCTAGTTTCTAGCTACAACTTGGCAATTTTCTAGGTTGGGCCTGTGTTTTGCCCTTTTGGACCCCTTCCCCTCACTCAATCTCTGAGATTCCACTTTCCCCTACTTCCTAACATCCATCCCTACTCCCCAAAATTTCCCCAAGAATTTAGAAGCCCCTTATCCCCTTCATTTCGCTTCATTTCGACAAAATTCCTTGTTTCACACATCGGGACAAGTTTCACTCAAATGATGTTTCAGAGCAATCAAAGATAAATTTTGGAAATGAAGAGAGGTTTTTGTCCAAAACATGCCAAGGAAGCAAAACCTCCTTCACGTTTTACACAGGTGTCATGGTTTGAGAGAAATGTCAAGAATATCGTTGCCTCAGGAGAATCAAAGACACCTCTGAAGTGACCTTGGGAAAATCAAGTTTTCTCATAGCTTTGTTGGACAAATGATTTTCTTGATGGTTAAAATGATACCTAGACACAAAGATCTTTCCAATGAGATATCATGGGCTAAATTTGGGGTTGAGGAAGGCATTCAAAAGTTGACTGCAACAGCACTCTTCCTTGAGGCAGCCTCATTTGGCACTTTTTGACCAGTCTTGGGAGATTTGATTTTTTACAGGTCAAATGAACTCCAAATTGAAAAATTCTAGTTGGGTTGGAAAGTAGACTCAAATACCTTTCCAACGAGCTATCCTGCGCTCAATTACAACACCAGGAAGGCCTCCAAAAACCTCCTGCAAAAGCGCGACCTGTTGAGCCAGGGGCGCGACACGTCAGGAGGCTGCCTGCAGTGTATTTTTTCAACGGGCGCGACTCGTCAGGCGTGTGCGACCTGTTGGGTGTGGTGCACGACCCGTTGAGCTGTCTCCCTGCAAACTTATTTCAAATTTTCTCAAACACCCTCCAAGCCATCAAATCATTTGAGGTAGGTGTTCTAATCATGCAATGGTTGCTGGTTATGATTGGTGGATAGTATGAACATGTTTTAAGAATCAAATGGTGCAAGAGAAACCTCTTCATATGACTGCAATGTTAATGGGTAAAATGTGTTAGGGTTTGTGTTGTTTCAAGGTGTTTTCCCTTTGTAATTGTTTCCCTCCTTCCCCTTTCCACTCACACTTGTATGTATGTCTATTTTTCTCCCATACTATTTTATAAATCAAATGCAAACCCTCCCTTCTCCCTAATAACTAAAAGTGTAAACCCTACCCCTCTCCCAAAGCATTCAAAACCCTAATCTCCCTCCATCATATGCATGTGTAAACAATAGAAAATGTTGGTGAATATGTCAGCAGTTTTGTGCATATGTTTCCCTATCTCCCCTATTAATACATGTATTCATATTCCCATATGTTCACTTTCATACATGTTTTTTCCCATATGCAGTGATCTTTGCAAATGATTTCCCAATATCCCTGATTATAAATATGTATTCCTATATGCATAATGGTTTGCAACATTTTCCTTAAAAATTCCCTGTTATATTTATATATTCCCAATTCCTTGTAAAAAGGTCCCTCCCCTAACATTTCCCTCATGTCTTTTTCCCCTTGAACAACATAGAATTCAACACTTTTTAAAGGAAGAGACAGCAGTACAGTTTGTCCGCTTTGCTCCTAAACTATGTCAGAAACCGAAACTTATGAGCAAAGTGATGACCAATCATCAGCTTCAGAGATTGAGGTACAAAGGAGGCCTCGTAAGGGTGGTAAGGGTGGACATCATAAGAGAGAGGAGCCCACCTCTTTGACAGATTTACAAGCTTATCCTATGGCAATCTCATGTTTCCAGTACAGTTGGTCAAGGCACAAAAAACGAGAAAGAGGCCTGATCCCCTCCATATCTTGGCTGAGGCATCCCTCAAAGATCATGGCACTCACTAGCTCAGCCACAGCACAAATCCCAAAAAATTTTGAGAATTTTGGGTAATTTTGGCATTTTTTGGAAATTTACAGGTTTCGGCTCCTCAACGGGTCTCACCCCCGGTGAGACCCTTTTTCATGGCAGCTCCTTTTTACAAAAACTCAGCATTTCTAGATTTTTCATGCAAAGTTACATATGCCTATGGATGGACTTGAGTTTTTATGGAGTTTTGGGCCTCCAGAAGGTCAAAATACATGCAAAATTTGACTTTCTGCCCCTTTTTTGAGTTGCAGAAAGCAATCTTGGGAGAATTGAGTTTTGACTGGGCAAATGAACTCCAAATTCAAAAATTCCAGTAGGGTTGGAAAGTAGACTCAAATAATTTTCCAATGAGCAATCCTGCACCCAATTCTGACACCTAGAAGTGCCCCAAACAGAGCTCCAAAGGGGCGCGACCCGTTGAGCAGGGGGGCGCGACCCGTTGAGCAGATTTTGCCAGAATTGACTTGTTCAGCACAGAAAACGCAGATTTGACTCTTTTTGACTTTTTGAGGTTAATGATGGTCCTCTTGGATGTATTTGTGACACTTTTTAGATAATTTTACTCTTGTTTAACACTTCTAGAAGATTTATTCATGTAAAGGGTAAAAATTGAATGTATGAACTGGTTTCCAAGTTTATAGAGGCAAGTTGTTTTGACTGCCTGTTTTGTAGTGCTTAGTTTAGAAGTGGTTCAAACAGCTCCTAGGATAGTGAGCTCGACCCATGGAGGCAGGGAAAGAGGTTAGATCATCTATATTATGTACTTTCTTGCTCATTTTCATGGTTGGACTCTTGAGGGAGAAGCTATCATTGTATATTTTCACTGTATCTCTGCAATTTTTGGCTAAGGAAGACCAGGGTTTTGCAGTCATCTTTGGGATTCTTGTGGACTCATGTGTTGATGGTGTGTTTTCTCAATGTTCTTGTAAGTTTTGTTATGTGATTCATTTCCTTTCTTTACTGCTGCATATTAAACAAATGAAGTGTTAAAGTATGAATTCATGCTAGCCATGCTCTGCTTTTAAATTTGTTTAATTTCAATGTTTTCTACTGTCTAAAGGGAATTCAAAGTCATTGTTTGCTCTCTTTAGCTCCTCATCTTTCATTCCTGATCATCCATCTCACTTTAAGGCATCAATACTGTTTCCTACCTTGCCCCAAGGAACCCCCTGCAGAAACTGTGTCAAATCCCCGCACCCAAAATTGCAATTCCTCAATTTGCCACCAAAAACCCAAAAAACCCCAAATCAACCTTTTTAATCAGTTTACTAGCCTAATATCAGTGTTACCTTGTTGGTCATCTCATCCCATTGAAGATTTTACCGAGATTGACCGGAGAGAGCCTTCTCCTGCCCCGTACGGCTAGCTACGAGGCTGAATGGTTTGATGTAGCCTTGAGGTTTACCTTTCTCAGCCTGAGGTGAAATTTCAAGCGCTAACACATTTGATCAAATATTCTTTTATCTTCAATAATTCAGCAGAGATAAATAGTACAATAAATCTGATTTATATCAACAGTAGCAAACCCTAGATCAACAACATTAGCATTAGGGCAGACGATATCTCACAAACCGACTGTCGGATCGGCATGATTCCACCACCAAAAGTTGCGGCTTCCAGAGGAGGTTCAGATGAACCTACAATGTAGTTCAAATGAGGAGATCTTCTAGTCCACGCAGGTCAAACTTTACTTTTGTAGTAGCAACTTCAGTTTCAGCAGCGTCCTTCAAACTAAGGCAGTTGATATCTTGCAAATTGTCTGTCGGATTGACTTGATTCCACCACCAAAAGTTGCAGCTTTCAGAGGAGATCTAGATTGACCTACAGTGCAGTTCTAAGGAGGAGATCTGATGGTCAACATTGATCAAACTTTGGATCTGTAGTTGTAGCTTCAAGTTCAACAGCTTCCGGCTTCACACGTGTGAGAGAGAGACCCTTTTCTGTGCAGTAGAGAAGAGACTCTTTTCTGCACAGTAGAGAGAGAGATGTGATGAGATGAGTGAGTACAAATGAGGAAAAGTCCTCCTTTATTTAAACACAACGTTGGTGTTTGAATAGATGCGACTGTTGGGCTTCTGAGCCTACATGAGTTGTAGGGTGGCTTGATAATAATTCCATAATCAAAATAAATTCATATCTCCATGAATACTTATCGGAATTAGATGATCTTTATATCAATCCTTCACCTCTTGATGAGAGGAATATAATAAAAATATTATCAGCCATGAATAAGATGGCCCACATGAAGTTTTTCCCTGGTTGCCAATTTTAACAATTTTACATTTTCAGTGGCTAGCATTTCACTTGCTACAAGGATATCTGATCATGGAGAGTAATGGTTTAAAGGTATGAGCTTGGACCTTGAAAATTGTAGGTCTTTCTTGAGATCACCCTACAGAGAGACCCATACACACATCATCCCATTTAGGTACCTGTTGGAGAATTATGTGCCATTTATGAAGGTTGTCACAAAGTTTTTCACCTGTGAGGGAAGGGTTTATAGATTGTATGCATATCACATCAGGCTTCTAAATGCACTTTACAACTCAAAAACCTCTAAACATGTGTAATTATCTATGTAGAAGCCTTGCTAAAATGTCTGAGAAGGTACAATTGAAAGACAAAGAACACTACCCTAGTCTTTTTCATCACAGCTTGATAAAGATTATAGTTCTCCATCATCTAACGGAGAAGAACATGACATGTGATTCATTCATAGAAACAACTTTGCAATGGCATGAAACTACTTTTTTAGTTCATCATCAAAACATATCAACACAGCAGGTGGAAGTAGGATCATCAAGCAAGTCAGTGGAGGTTCCCAATTTACCCAAACCTCAGGTGACTAGAATGTATCAAAGAGGAAAAATACTTGTGTTTACTTCTCAGGTTGACAAAAGGGCCAAGCCTTCTACATTAGCAAAACATGGATCACATGTACAGGATGAAAACCTAATTGAGAATGATTTTAAATTAGTAGACTTGGAAGTAGAAAATGAACCTTCAAACATGTAACATAGTATCAAAGAGAAATATTCTCAGATCAGAGAACGCATGGACAATATGGCAAGAGCAAGGTTTGTTATCTCCTTCCTTTAACAAGAAAACAATCAACTCAAGGCTAGACAACTCATCATGGAGAAAGAGAAATTTAAGTTGTTGCAGCAAGGAGGCAAAGGAAAAGTGGTGTTTGAGCCTAGTGAACATGAGGAAATTGAAAAAAAAGTCAGAAAAAAAGACGCCAAGGACCAGGGGACTCAAAAACGCATTGAAGGAGGAGAAAGGACATAATCTACTAGATGAAGACCTAGACACAGAGGAAAAGATTTCTTTGGAGATAAATGAGGATAGAGAGTATTGGTTAAATAAGGTAAATGACCACTTAGAAAAGCTTCTTGAAAAATCCAATAGGGATAATCAGCTATTGAGACACATGGCCCATCATTATTAGACCAGAAACATGATATCCAATATCAAGCTCAAGCAGTTGAAAAATAAGCTAAAGGAAACCCTAAAGGACAAAAATGAGAGGGATAACTTGGAGATGCTTCCTAAAGCATCCATGGGGGCTTGACATACCTCATTTTTCACCTCATGACCAATTTTGAAGGTTTTCTGAGAATTTTTTGTTTCTTGACCATTTTGGTGCCAAATTCAGAGATTGAGCTAGTCACACAAGGCGTTGCGCTTTGTCCTCAAACCTCCGAAAGATAAATGTCTTGCATTTTTGGAAATATCATGGCATCCTCTCAAAACCAATTTTATCATATTTCTCAGACAGGGCTCAAATTTTGAGAAAAATAAGAAAAAGGGGTCAAAAATCATCATTCTACCACTCTTTTTGATAGGCGTTGTGCTTCTGAAGACACCTTGGGAGAATGAGTTTTTGAAGGCCTTCCCATGGGTAATTTTCAAAAATTCAAGGTGTTCTGGAAACTAGGCAGGAAATGCTAGTTTAATGTTCTCTCATATCGTAATTTGGACTTCAGAAAGACACCTTAAAGTGGGATAAAATTTTGCATTGCGCTTCAACAAATTTCTGAGTTTTTATTTTAAAATTTCACTGTGTATTTCCTAGTTTTCACTTTGACTTGGTCAAAGTCAAAAATCATGATGTAATTGAAGTAGTTAGAGGTTAGATGATGTAATAATGAATAAATAGAAATTATAGGTGTTTTTTATGGTTAATTATGCCTCATTAAGGAAGAAAAATTCAAAACAAAGTCTAAGAGAAGAGTTTGTATTTGACCTTCTCACTCTCACCTGTTGGTTGAGAGAATCTTGGAAACAGTTCCACCACTTACGAATTTGACTCCTGAAGGTTAGGAATTTGTTTGATTGAGTCTATATGTATCATTTCTCATTCAAAGAAAGGGGTTGGACTTTTTTGGAGAGGCTTGGTACCTTATGTTCTCTTACAGCGAATACAAGAGCAGTTGCAGCTATATTTCAGGAATACTTGTTCAGTTAGTCTATGGTTTTGTTTTTCTTTCATATAAGATTCTTATTGATGAAATCATCTTTATTTACATGCTTTTATATCTTCTTATGGTTTTCCTTACAGTCATATAGGCAGAATTCTTAGATTCTAAGCTCTGTTTATGTGGAAAATCATGCTTGTGTTTCTTTTCTTCTATAACTAATGAATTCATGCTTATACATGCTCATTATGTTCTCCTAAACTCTCATACCTATCCTACATTGAAAAAATCTTAAGTTCACCATAACAAATTGATATCTAGCTCCTCTTTAGGCCTGTTACTGCACACTTGATACTTTGACCTAATTACTTGCTCTCATCCCTAGTCCAACAAATTAAAAAACCCTAAATTCTCAAATACTCAAACAAGACTTGTATATATAGCATAAAACCTATTTCTTTTCAGTTATTCATTGACAAATCCTAGAGAGATACCTCTTTGGTTTAGTAGGGATAGCTACTAAACTGAAAGTGGTTTGAAGTTACCTCTTTCCATCTCCTCCTCAACCTGGGATATTGTAGGGGATAATAGAGGGAATGAAAAAGGATAAGAGGAGTTTCTTTTTGGAAATACAAAGGAGTTTCTTATGGGAAGTATGAAGGAAGGGTTTGTTCTGGAAGTGTGAAGATAAGGACTCTTCTGGGAAGTGTGAAGATGGAGCAGGGAAGGATTTTCTTCTGGGGCAATGCAAAGAAGGTTTCTTTTGGGGCAGTGTGAAGAAGGATTTCTTCTAGGGCAGCAAAGGTAATGATTCTTTTGGGAAGCCAAAATAGAAATCTAGAGACCAAGTTTCTCTAGAGAAGACAATTGAATACCTAGAGACCGAGACTCTCCAGAGAAAGTATAGAGATTAAGTTTCTCTAGAAGGAGCCAAGGAGATAAGTTCAAGATCAAGAAGAAAGGATAATAAAGAAAGAAGTGGAGAATCAAGGTTAGTGACAAGGTTCTTGGGAGGACTAGATTCAAGGGTCAGTGTCATGGTCTTGGTACTTCTCAATTGAAGATATATAAGAAGAATTTTGATCGGGTTTTCCTCTCAAGTGGTGAGAGGTTTTGGCCCTAGCTGAGAAACCTACATATTGTGTCACTTGTATTTTATTGTGCATATTGGTAATTGTCTTGATGAAGAGAACACAATAATAAGATAACAAAGAAAATATTGTAAGCTAAGCAAGTAAAAGTATATCACAAGAAATTATCAAGTAGAGAAATTGTTAACTATGAATGCCCTAGATTTCTCAACATGGTTTCAGAGCTTAGGTGTTGAAGAAGAGAAGGGGCCATCAAAGCAAGTAGGAAAATGAGAATCGAACTTCAAAGAAAGATAAAATAAATTAAAATAACACCAAGTAAGAGATCTAGATCTTCATCAAACTAAAACCCTAGATCGAATAAATACATTCTAGAAAAAGTCTTTAAATCATATTCAAGAAGGAAGCAAGAAAAAAGATTGAAATCGTAGAATCACTTCATAGATCAACACATCATCAAAGGTGTTATCCTTGACAATATCCCAAGGATGAGAAAGGAGATCGACGGAGGTAACCTTAAACCTTTCCATGAATATTGGAGGAATTTTTACAGGAACTACAACTAGTTATGCTTATGGAGATGATGATATCAATGGAGGTGGTGGTGATGGATTAGCAATGACAAATTATGTGGCTGATGTATTTGGAGGTATGGTAGAGGAACTAGTGGCAGACAAATTCTCAAGTTGATATTGAATATAGGCCTTTTCGGTGGTGATATGAAGCTGGTCATCTAGAAATTGGAGCTTATTAAAGTTTGACCAAAGCTCATGATCAGATTTAGAAAACAGGGATTTAGAAGAAGGTAGATAAGAATCAAACTTGATAAGGTCGAATACTACTTTTGAAAGAAAAGATACAGACTTTGATCATAAAAGAGATATCTTAAATTGGATATCAAAAGAAAGATCTTCAATAGTTTACAATTGATCAAGCAAAGAAGTAGTTATTACCAATTTATATGAGCTCCAGTTTCAGGAAGAGGAGATTTGAGTTTCCTTAGAAATTTGTCTGGATCATCAACAACAGGAGGTGGATTTGGGTCAGGGTTTGACCTCGTGTGTATTTTAGGAGCCAGAGTTTTACACCTTAACTTGATGAGATTTAAATCAACCTTCTTTGAGTAATGGAACCTTCATCCACATGACCAACCTTGAATGCATTTGTAGAACTAATCCCAGGAAAAATATATCAGTCGTGTCCTAGGAAATGATGCCAAAATGTTATCCTCCAAAATATCCCAAGGTTGAGAAAGGAGACTGACAGAGGTAACCTCAAACCACTTAGGGTTCAACAATTAGCCCTACTAAACCAGAGAGAGCTCTCTCTATAAAGCTCACAGCCAAATATGAATAGAGTGGGAAAAATATATTAGGCTAGATATGTTGAGCTCTAGGGTTTTGAAATTTATGGTTTTGCTAGATCAGAGTAAAAATTAGGGAACTAGGTCAAAATATCAAAGGTTTCATTTGCAAGGGATATAAAGGAGCAGGGTAGGTATGCCTTTATGATACTTTGGGGTATTTTCAATGTAGTGTAGGGTGGAAAATCAAAGATTCAAAATGAGAATGGAAAGCATGAATTCATTTATCAAAATATAGGTAACATAAATATGAAGTTCCTAACAAAACAGAGCTTAACCTTAAGAATTATGTTTAAAACCTCTTAGGAAAATCACTGAAAAGCATGGACATGGAAAGAAGATGAAATTATCATTCATATAAAACTATAATAGAGAGAAAACATTATCAAAAACTCACAACACAATAATTCCTGAATAATAGTTGCAATTGTCCTTTGATTTCCTGTAAAAAAGATAATTGAATACAAGCTCCAAGAGTTCTACCCACTGATTTCCAACCCTTTATCTAACTTAGATTGGGTTACATATAGATCAAAATATTAGTTTCCCCCATACCTAAGACTAGGGAGGTTAGAAACCAACTCCCAATTTGATGCAAAACGGATTCATTTGACCATAAGAACCTATACAAGCATGAATCTACTTATTTTTTACTTTGAAAAAAAAATTAGACCTCAATGCATCATCACAACCCCTAAAATGAAAAATTACATCAGAAAAAGTTGAACTAGACTGAGCAAACTTAGAAAAATGAGTTCCAGGCAAAAACGTAGCGAATTGCCTAAAAACGTAGCGTGCTTAGAGAAAATGTAGAATGCTTCTTGTAAGTGACTTTTGGAGGGGTTCTCGAACTCCAAATCAAGATCTGAAAAATGTTGGAGAAATATCTTCTTGTCTACTACACCATAGAATATTCAAGGAATGAAAAACATTTCTTATAGACCTCCAAAAACTATTTCTCCCAAAGCTACTCCAAAAATGTAGCATGCCTCTGAAAAGCATGGTAGAAAGGTGTTTTCTTGTACCTCTTTTACTTTTTTTACCTAGAAAAAGCTACTGACATGGATCTTCGGTCACAAATATTTAATGTGCAGGTCATAAGGAATCCAAAAATGAAAAATTTTCATGATTCAGAGGCCTCCAGCAAAAATGTAGCGTGGGACACGCTACCTTTTCTGCCCAAAAACTGTGTAAAATTTCCAAAATGCCCAAAATGTTCAAAAAATTCCAAAATTTGTTCAAAGTGTTTGAAATTTGTTCCTTGGAGCTAGGTAATGATTCTTCAACCTATGAGTGAAGCCTCAACCAACAACTCAAGCTTGTCCCCCTTGTTATGCTAAATTAGGGTTTCCCTTAGTTTTCTTTTCAAGTTTTCAATTTTGATTTGGGAAACCCTATTTTTGGTGTAATAATGCCTAGCCATGTGCATTTGCAAGTTGGTGGCCCTTTAAGGAGCTCCTCCAAGTGGAAATTAACTTTATCCAGCGAATACTCCCTATTTTTCTCAAAATCTTGTTCAATGGATTTGTTAATGTCTTGCTTATCCAAAGGTGTAGATGGCTCACTCATTTGGTCTCCTTTCCTCTTCATGCCCTTGGTTTGAGGCCTCTTTGGCTTGACTTGAACTTCAATGTCCTCCATTTTCTCTAAACCAATGACTTTTTTTACCTTTTCCTAGCTCATCCTCTACATCCATTCTAGGTTTTGACATTAGCATTTGATTCACTTTCAGTTGCCTATTTTCCTGCTGCATAAATGCAATCATGAAGTTCTCTTTAGCCAAAACATACTTCAAACCTCTAATCTTAGCCTCCTTCTCCATGACAAGTTGCTTAAATGATTTTCCCTTTTTTCATGAATATGCTCATGGAATGATGTCTCATGGTGATGTGGAAATTCTTCCTTGTCAACTGAAGTAGGCTTAGCCCTTTCCTCTTCTCCAAGAGTAAAAAAAAGCCTCTTACCTCTGATGTAGGTCTGAGTGATTTTTGCCCTAGGTGTCCTCTTCATTAAAAATCTGCTAGATGAGCCAACCGCCCTTGGTTTGGATGATGCTAGTGGTGTTCTGTGGCTAGTAGGCTGACTAGTAGAAGGCAACAAAATTGTGGACTGCATGAAGGTTTCCCAAGAGATGTTCATATGTTTAATATGGTGTAGGACAATGATTTTAATTAAAGCATGGTGGTAGAGACTAGCTTGGTGATCATACTTTCTATTTTTCTCTTTCTTTTCCATCTTAACTAAAGTTCTGTAAAGGTAGTGAGGTATGTTGAGAGGCTTTACACTGGTGAAGTAAATCAATAATCATATATGATACTTATACACCATTGAAAACCTACCCTCACATGTAAAATATTTCATAATAAACTTCATTAATGGAGCAAACTTTTTAAGAAACAATCCAAAAGGAAAAAAACTTTTGGGAGCCTCTTTATACTAAATTTTTGTGAAAGCACTATAGTTTAGAACATCCAAATCTGAGTGTTTGAACCGTTTTTCTCCACTATTTGGTATCCATGTAGCTGTAGTTATGGCCTCAGTTGAACTCTGTAATGTTGACCTTATCACTCCTAAGGTTTGTGGCAAAAAGACTGGTTAACTTGGCATGATATCCTACTTGATGAATTTGCTCACAAAAACCTAAACAACCCACCTTTTGGAAACATTGTCTGGAAAATGTTGAAGACCTAAATTATTTGGTGTCAAGTGGCTCAAACCTTGACACTTGACCTCCTTTGTTGTATGGCTTCTTTCGTCCCTCAATTGTTTACAATTGCAAAACCCTAGTGTAAGAGATGGGAAAAACAAAGTTTTAGAGGGATAAGGGGATTGGGATTATTGTATTTAGGTGAGGGGATGAAGAGGTTAGGGAGAATATATGTGGGTAAGAAAAATTTGGGAGGTAGGGAGGCGTGTTAGGAAACTTAGGGAGGTGGAAAATGATAAAGAGAGGGTAGGGATTAGTGTAGGAAATTAAAACACAACCCTAACCCTAAAAACTGCCAAAAACACAACATAAAAGCTAGGGTTTGGTCTAGAGTTTAGGGAAATGAGGGAGGAAGGGTAAGAAAGGTTGTGGGAAGTGTATTTGGGTGTGGAGGAGAGTAGAATAGGTAATTAACTAGGTATATTTTCTTGCAACCCAAACTATGGAGCTCACCCACCAAAAACGTTTCATGGGGACTGTGGGAGGGTTTCTCCACTGAAAAGATGAAATAAATGCTGATAGGAGGTGGCAAGATATTTACCTTACTTTTCAATAGGTTGATGGAACCTTCATTGGCCACAGAAAACCTGTGGAGATGTATTCTTTGCCTTTAGAAGTGAAAACGTAGCAAACTTCCGAAACCGCAGTGTGGTTGGCTGAAATCGCGGTGTGGAGCTTTGGAGGGGGTGCCAATCACCTTTTGAGAGTGTCCTTCGATGATTGTTGTGCTAAGATGGACTTTCATAGTGAATTAGTGCTCAATACCAATGGAATGAGTGAAATAAATGCTTGTATGGTCTCTTATAAGAGTTAAATTCACTTTTTGCATATGTCATCACATGCCATCATCCTTCATTTTGAAGCCAAAAGTGAGGTGTTTTGCAGAAATACCTTTATGAACTAAAGTAGTACATTTAAATTTATTACATATGCCTCCTAAGATTATAACTCCCTTATGTGTGG
The DNA here is from genome assembly GCA_031772625.1 of Pinus tabuliformis. NCBI lineage: Eukaryota > Viridiplantae > Streptophyta > Pinopsida > Pinales > Pinaceae > Pinus > Pinus tabuliformis. The sequence continues at coordinate 225,702,037 of CM062811.1, read as the reverse complement.
ACTCAAGGCCTTAAACATGGATTTTTTAGCTTAAAAATGACATAATGTTGAAAATTACAAGTGATGACCTAGACTAATACCTATATGATTATTTGACTGATCCATGACCTGAAACACTTGAAAAATGACATGACCATGATGAATAATGATAACCATGAATGATGAAGGGAGTAGCACTCACCTAGACACACCAACCAATGATCAAAGTTTTTTATTTGAAGACCTACTGAAACCATAAAAAACTTGACTTGGGACCCTAACAAAAACTTTGAAAGAGCACATTTGATCATTGGTGACCCCCAGGACTGATAGACACTAAAAAAAGAAGTGGAAGCTCTTCAAGAAAGAAGGAAGACTAGAAAATTCAAGAAGGATCATAAATCAAGATCTCTCTCATCAATCACTCAAGAAGAAGATCCTCTGTAAACATCAAGATTAAGGAGGAAGAAAGCAATAACCACTCAAGTAGGTCTATGATTATATATGATAATATGAAAATGTCTTTTTGTAAGGAAAGCAATAAATTGGTTGGGGCTGTAAATTACCTTGCATCGAAGAAAAGGACAAACCCTAATCGTATTGAGAATGAGGTCATGGATCACATCAAGGGATTAGTAACCAAACCTCCAAAGGAAGATACTCAAGCACATGCTAGATACATGAATGGAGAAGTGAGAGCCCAAAGGATTCTTATAAAATATATAAAATACTCTCTAATCCCATATGTATCAAAGTTTGAGACGACAAAAGCTATATATGATAGATTGGTAGAGTTTTTTTTTCCATAAGTATTACAGGAGAAGTAATCTCATTAAGGTAAGAACTCTACAAATTGAAGATATCCAAGGAAGATGGAATAGACTCATACTTCATGAGGCTATCAGAAATTCTAGATCAACTACAAGAACTAGGAGAAGCTATGTATGATAGAGAGATGACCACAGTGGTACTAAATGCACTACCGGAAGAATGGGGTAACTTCACTTCAAATTTATATGGGAGGAAAGGGACTACTCCATTTCAAGATCTATAGTCACTCTATAAGATCGAAGAAACCAGACAGAAGGAAAATATTGATGTTGGAACAAATGAGCAGAATTAATCATATGCTGTTATGACAAGAAGAAAAGGGAAATTTGGAAGTTCGGTCCTCAAAACAAAAGGAGGAACATGGATAAAGTAAGATTCTATGGATGTCATTAACTTGGGAACTATAGAAGATATTTTCCTAAACGGAGTAAGGACAAGAGGAATACGGAAGAATCCCACATTACTAAAGAAGTGAAAGAACCTGAGTCAAAGAAACTTAAGGATGAAGAAGTAAAATATCTCTACTATGACTAAGATGATCTTCTTCACTAGATGGTACTTTTCACTTGTAAGATATAGATAGGATGTAGTGTATATAAGATAGAATGCATCAGATTAGAAAATAGCATCGTGATAGAAGCATTAACAATGAGAGCTCATGACATGGAAACAAAAAGTATGTATGGAATAAATTGTTTACAAAGAATAAGAAGCTCTTCGAAAACCTCATTAATACTTATAGAAAGAAGCAGAGGTCATCATCGACTGGGATCATCATACTCAATAAAGAAAACATCTGCCAAGTGAGGATATGAAACATCCTCAAGTTTCTTTGATGGAATTCTCATCAAAGGATTCACCGATCTAGAAAGGAAGCAAAGGTTTTCATTAGGAATTCCAACTCATGTATGACATAACAAGAAAGAGGGTCTAAAGGATAAAGTTATTTCGAATGAAGCTGCTACATGAAGTCTAGATGAACAAAATGAAAGATGAGGTGTGTATGCTTACATAATACATTATGAAATTCATGTCATATGGGTTGCAGATAATATGGATCACTATTTTCATCTTGGGAAAAATGATCAAGAGAAGAAGGGATATCCTCCTCCAAAATATTGCAAAAAATCATAAGTCACACTAGATGAAATCAACATAATCTATTCTCATATGAATCATGAGGAATCTATCTACAATCAAGGAAATCTGATTGGAAGCTCCTGGGAATGAAGTGTGTGAGAAAAGATTAAAAGATATCATGATATTATGCAACGAAGGTAGAAGGTGTTGATTTGGGGTAGCATCGGATGTGCTCTAACCATGAAATTTGGTGGAGAGGTTAGGGAACATGAGATCTCAAATACCCCGAAAGGGTTTGGGCAGATTCTAAACAGATTGGGAGACATTAAAATAAAAAATATTTTTAATGGAGTCCATAAGTCTAAACTTAGGGAAATTAAAATATTAAGCTCAATTAATATAAAACTATGTTAGAATGGTCCAAAAGACATGGATCAAGCCAGATCTAATCTTAGCCATCGATTAGGGACTTAATCTCGAGCGTTGATTTTTAAACGAGAAAAGTATAAGAGGAGGCTTGAGGGTCACTTGGAGAACACACCAGAGTGATGAGTCATTCTATTCTCTAGAGCAGGGTTTTCTAAGAGAGATAAAATCGGTGATCAGTTGCAGCAAGGGGTAGTGAGTACGAGGTAGAGAGGCAGGGATAGTGCTGAGAGACTAGCGTAGAAGTAGAGAGAGGTAGATGCAGAGCCAGAGGGAGCCACACAGTGGCAACATAGACTACACAGAGCCAGAAGGGCCCGCGTCATCCACACAGAGGCTGCCGGAGTGACGCAGAGAGCCAGGGAGGCTGTATAGAGCCTCAGTAGGCTGACACAGAGGGTTTCAGGCTGACGTAGAGGATAGCAGGGCTTACACTGAGCTTTAGATTGTGCCGGAGATGGATTTCATGGAGCAGGATTTCCAAATACCTGTTTCTAAAGAGAGGTATTGCTGCCAATTTTTTTTATCTCTATCGTGTTAGCTATTTTGGCGCCCAGTGTACTCAGAAAATATCTTCTTAATAATAAAACCCTTAGATAGCTGCACCAATTTTCCTGCATTGGACTTTTCCGGGGACATTAGTCCAAAAATAATGGTGTCATTTGTGTGCTTGTTTCTGTTTCCTTTAGTTGATGATTTGTAATGTGTTGAGCATGCACTTGTATTTATTTTCGGTATTTACATGGTAAATAACTTGTTAATTAACAAAACAAGTAGGTAGGAATAAATCAGTAAAGTGCATGGAGGGTTTCTAACTGTTAGACTTAGAAATCTCAACATGGTATCAGAGCGTGGTTGTAGATCACAGGAGAATTGTGGACATTAGCTGAGCAGAGCAGCAGCGGCAGAAAAAAAATGTCTTGAGTGACAGAAGTTGTTCCTAGCAGCAAAGTAGCAAGGAAGGGGTGACGTAGTGCCTGCGTCATCAATTTTGAGCCAAGAAGAGGCTATGCATATGTCGAAGGAAGCAAAGACATGCTCACACGGAGGCGAGGAGGGTTGACGCAGTTGGCTGAGGGAGCTAGTTTACCAGTGCCGGGACTGCAAAGAACTTAGGAGCTCTCACCTTCAGATTGCTAGGGTTTAGGAGGTTATGGGTAAGTTGCAGAGTGGAGCTGGTGGGGTATTGTAGCCAGAACAATACCTAACATGGAAAGGCTAAGGAGGAGGGAGTTTCTACTGAGGGTTTCTAGCTGAGAAATCTAGATCAGTGGTGCAGTTGCATAAATGATCAGAGTAGGGTCATATCGATGTCAGCAGAAGGGTTTCTAGGACGGAAATCAAGGCTCAGAGGGAAGTAGAAGAGCAGCATGGCACTACACAGAGTAAGAGACCGGGACAAACTGGACAAAGCCTTAAACTTCGCAATCTGGAAGGCCAAAATCTTATCCGTACTTGACAGAAATCGTGTCAAGCACTTCACCTTGAGGACGATAACGATCCCAGTTGACCCAGCTGATAATGACAAGTACAAGGAGGCAATGGCGAGGGCCAAGAGCATCATCTTTGATGGGGTCAAGGACCATGTAGTACCTACCACACATTGCCGGGAAGGAAACGACAAATGAGATGTAGGAGTCCCTAAAGAAATTGTACCAGCATACTTCTATGCAAAGAAGGATGTTACTAGAAAATCACTTGCGGTCATACCAGATGAAGAAGGGAGAACCGATCAACACCTTCCTCAGTCAATTAAATGAGATCCTAGATCAACTGACTTCCATAGGGGCCATGTCGGATTAGGAATTGATGGTGAGAATAGCCCTGAACGTAGTCTTAGAAGACTGTGAGGTATTTTTCTAGAGTATACTAGGCAGAGCAACCCTTCCACATTGGGAAGAAATGTGGGTGGCTCTTTGCCAAGAAGAGATCAGAAGGCTAAGAAAGGCGGGAAGCAACAACAAGGGGATTAGAGTTAAGAAGGAGGAGGAGGAGGATGTTTCCCTAGTATCTGAGGGAAAGCAAGAGAAACGAAAGAAGAAGGACCTCTCGAAGGTCAAATGCTTCAAATGTGGGGAGTTGGGTCATTATCCAACCCAGTGTCTAAGGAAGAAGAGTAAGGGAGAGGCCTCCGAGACCAAGGTAGTGCCAGTAAGGGAAAAGAAAGAAGTGGAGACAGACGATGATCGTTCCATGAGTGCACACACACCATTTGAGCGGAAGTGGGGAGACATCGAGCTGTAGTCAGAAGGACTATAGGCGATGAGGGGTGGGATCATTGAGGTACCCAACCTCTTGGATTAGACCTTTCTACGGGCACCATGAAGAGGAGTAGCAGGACTGACGAATGGGGGTAGAGATGGATGTGGATGAAGCGAAAGAGAGAGCTACAATGTAGAATTCCTAGGACAATGCAAGGCTAGCAGGATGTAACACTGCGAGAGGCACGGGAGTGTTGCACCAATTCAGGATGGCACAGAGAGGTGTCAAATGATACGAGATGGAGGGAGTTGTTGCAATAGCGCAAAGGTAAGAGAGGGAGCACTTGTCAGTGACATAGGGAGCTTCAGCGTTAGGAGTACTCTAGCCTAATAGAGAGGTCAAAGTTGGTGTTACTTACTTCTTAGTTGCTGAGTTGTAGTGTAGCAGTTAGCAGTGGTAGTTCTATGGGCAACACGATGCAGCATGATGAGAATAGATGCAGTGTAGACTTAACAGTGACAGTGGCAGGGCCATGGGTAGTTGCACTGATGCAGAGGGAGTTGTCATATAGATGCAACAATGGAAGTAGCAGAGCTATGGGCAATAGTAGAGGATGAAACAATGCAGAGGATGTTGGGAAGTAGGCCTAGCATCAGCATAGGGACCGATGTCGAATGATTAGAGTGATGCTGAGTGAGGAGTATTACTAGAGCACAGTCCTCGCTAAGAGAGACTATTGATTTGGGGTAGCATAGGACGTTCTCTAGCCACAAAATTTGGTGGAGAGGTTAGGGCACATGAGATATCCAATACCCATAAAGGGTGTGGGCAAATTCTAAACAGTTTGGGAGATATTAAAATAATTAATATTTTTAATGGAGTCCTTAAGTCTAAACTTAGGGAAATTAAAATATTAAGGTGAATTAATATAAAACTGTGTTAGAATGGTCCAAAAGACATGGATCAAGCCATGTCTATTCTTAGCCGTCTATTAGGGGCTTAATGTTGGCCATTGATTTGTCAATGAGAAAAGTATAAGAGGAGGCTTGAGGGTCACTTGGAGAACACACCGGAGTGATCAGTCATTCTATTCTCTAGAGCGAGGTTTGCTAAGAGAGATAGAATCAGTGATCAGTTGCAGCGAGGGGCAGTGAGTACGAGGTAGAGAGGCAGGGACAGTGTCGAGAGACAAGAACAAAGCAGAGAGATGCAGACACAGAGCCAGAGGGAGCCACGCAGAGGTAGCAGAGACTGCACAGAGCCAGAAGGGCCTGCGTCATTCACGCAAAGGCTGCAGGAGTGATGTAGAGAGCCAGAGAGGCTATGAAAAGGCTCAGTAGGATGATGCAGAGGCCAGCAGGGCTGACATTAAGCTTAAGATTGTGCTAGAGAGGGATTTCATGGAGCAGGATTTTCGAATACCTGTTTCTGAAGAGAGGTATTGCTGCCAGATTTTTTTATCTCTAGAGGGTTAGCTAGTTTTGCACCCAATGTACTTTGAAAAGAGCCGCTTAATAATAAAACCCTCAGATAGTTGCACCAACTTTCTCGCGTTGGATTTTTCGGGGGACATTAGTCCAAAAATAACGGTGTCATCTGTGTGCTTGTTTCCGTTACCTTTAGTTGATGATGTGTAATGTGTTGAGCATGCACTTGTATTTATTTTCAGTATTTACATGGTAAATAACTTGTTAATTAATGAAACAAGTAGGTAGGAATAAATCAATAAAGTGCATGGAGGGTTTCTAATTTTTAGACTTAGAAACCTCAACAGAGGTCATTCAACATCTGAATTCCAAGTAGATTTGACTAGAAGATCTCCTGGAAGGATGTGAATACTCTGATGGAAGTTGGAAAAAAGATAGAGACCCTTAACAATGGATATAATTGGGAGATGTATCAATCTGCATGCATGATGTTGATACCTATCGGAAGATGTCATGGTGAAATATCATCACAAATGTAATTCGTGTTCATTGATAATTTTTGAACTAATATCTGGATGGGCTGATGTAGGACTGCTAAAGGGAAATCTGTGGATGACTTCCAAGTGGACCATATAGAAGATGTAATGTCCCTTTGAAAATTATGGCATGAAAGAAGAATGACATGAAGCAAAGATAAATGGAAAATCTGATGGATCACTTTCCAATGAGTTGAGGACATGACTAACTCATGGATAAAGTGATGGATGATTTGTGCCCTATGTAAAAGTTCCTAAAGATGAATAATCCTTAACAAAGAAGAAAATCATGACATTGAAGGAAGGAGATCTTGAAGCAACTGTTTGTTCCAGGATCTCCACATGAGGAGTTAAGATAGGTCCCTAGTTAAGAGGGATCTTGAAAAGAAGTTTCTTACTTGGAATAAACTTGGAAAATTCCTAAGCAGGGAGCTTAGGTGCATTCATTTGTGATAGGAATGAGTACATTCCTTTAATGGAATATGTTCTCTTGATTTGAAAAGGAGAGATAGACATGTCATTATGGTCTTCACCTGGAAAGATAGAATTGAGGATTGTGTAATCATTTGGCATATGATTCTCTTTGAGGATGAGATAGGGCATCCAACAGTAATAGTATTCGTGGAGGACCGATATTCTTTGTGGGACTAGGGAGTCCAGGATAAGAATAGTTCTCATGGAACATACCCTGAGAGAACTCGAGTGGGGTATGTTTCGAGAGAGACAATGATGAGTGTGTCTATAAACCATTGGTCTCACCAACATTAAGCTCAAATCTTGTGGAGAGATGGAGTTGTTATTCAAGTCCTTGCTATGTAACAATGTTGGTTGATATGATGCTATACAAATGAGTTATGAATCCAAATTCATTTTATGAGAGATTCTTCAGATTGAGAAAGTCCAAGTACCATTATGAATACCTCCCTAGTTAAGAGGGAGTGTTGAAAAGTATACCTAGGTTCGGTCTTCATAATGACATGTAAATATGATTTTATGTAATGAGATGTAAATAATAAAATAAAATTATTTTATTGACTTTCTTCATGGGTTTCATGAGCAAGGGTTTTTTTTTTGAGTCAAGACTCCCATTGAGAGTCTTTAGGATTTATGTGTCTTCTAGTCATAAAATATTAGAGTCATTGTAATGTAATGAAGTCATGTTACACTTTGTAAAAGGTTACTCTTGTTTATGTAAATTATCCTCCAAGAACTTGTCATCCATCCTCTTCAAGTCGGCCTACAAACGATGAAGGAACTCTCTAGAACAAGTTGACCTACCTCTAACAGTCATGTCAGCCTAAAGGACATGTGGTGAGGTGTATATATACACACACCCATCCTCCATTTGGAGAAAGCAATTTGACAAGCATTCATAGAAGAAGAAGTGAGGAGAAGAAGGTACAAAAATGATAAGAGGAGTTTCTTCTGGGAAATACGAAGGAGTTTGTTTTGGGAAGTACGAAGGAAGGGTTTCTTCTAGAAGTAAAAATATAAGGAATCTTCGTGGTAGTGTGTATATAGGGCAGTGAAGGAGTTTTTTCTGGGGTAGTGTGAAGAAGGATTTCTTTTGGGGCAACAAAGGGAAGGATTCTTTTGGGAAGCTGAGATAGAAATATAGAGATCGAGTTTCTCTAGAGAAGACCATTGAAGACATCGAGACTGAGACTCTCTACAGGAAGTATAGAGATCGAGTTTCTCTAGGAGCCGAGGAGAGCAACCCAATATCAAGAAGAAAGTCGAAGAAAGGAAGAGGCAGAGCATCAAGGTTAGTGACAAGGTTCTTGGGAGGATACTAGAGTCAAGGGTTTGTGTCATGGTCTTGGCACTTACCAATTGAAGATCTATAAGAATAATTTTGATTGCATTTTCCTCTCAAGAGGTGAGAGGTTTTGGCCCTGCCTGAGAAGCCTACATACTATGTCACTTGTATTTTATTGGGCATATTGGTAATTGTCTTGATGAAGAGAACACATTAATACGCTAAATAAGAAAAAATTGAAAGCTAAGGAAGTAAAAGTATATCATAAGCAATTATCATTATGGGAATTTTGAGGTCTGAAATGGGCCTCCTAAGAAAAAGGTACAACCAAAATAAACTTTATAAGAACCAATAGGATTCAAGATGATGATGTGAACCATGGGGGATGATTCACCATTTTTGGAGTAAAAAAGTAAAAAGATAAAAGAATACTAAAACTAATTTTTTGACTCATATTTTCAACTCATATCCCTAAGTTTTTACTCTAATTTTGAGTGGGACTATTCGTTGGATGAAAAATTTAATTCCTCATCCAAGGAGTACCCATTTTTCATACTTTCGATGGACCCTACTACACGAAAAATGAGAAATACATGAAAAATGTGATTGCAATAACGTATTTCATGTATTTCTTATTTTTCATGTAGCAGGGTCCATCGAAAGTATGAAAAGTAGGTAATTCTTGGATGAGGAATCAAATTATGCATCCAACGAGTGTTGTCGCTTGAAATTTGAATAAACCCATAGGGAGATAAGTTGAAAATACGAGGTGAAAAAATAGTTTTTTATTTTTTCCCTCTAAAATTTGATGATGTAATCTAGTATTATTTTATTATTTCCAATATTATTTTATAATTTCCTTAGGAGGCCCATTTTATACCTCAAAATTCCCCTAATGCAAGCAGAGAAATTGTTAACTCTGAATGCCCTAAATTTCACAAAATGCAGGTCAAGTAATTTGAATGAAACCAGGAGACAGGATAAGTTCCAACGCATAATTAAAAATCGCAAGCAAATTTGGAGGAAGAAGGAACATCAGTTAGAAACGTAGGGAAGATTGACCCTACTATAGTCCAATGCTCTTAAAGCCTACTTCCCACAGTGATTGTAGAAGTAATGTGAGGTACATGACCTCATAAAGAGAAAGTGATGATTATCAGGTCCATAGGATCAAGTGATGTATGATCTTAGGAGCTATGCATATGTATATCTTGATAATGAGTCCCTATGTTGTTTTGATATTCATTTGGTATTATAGACATTGCATCCGATGTAGTATCAGTGAATAGAAACATACAGTACAGGCTCAGGGGCAGCCATGGCTATGAAAGTTCAGCATTTTATTTTTTGTACGCAGATCTTATGAAGGAAAATCACGTATATATGTGAGTCTTGATCTATACAGTCACGTATGTTTCTCTGAGATGAAGAACCAATGGGAAAAACTTAGGGAGAGGTTATGATATGCTTTGGTAAATTATTATTTGGCTTTCTGGTTCTGACATTCATTAGTTACAGTATGTTGATGCTCAGATGCTACTTAGAAGCAATATTGGCGTATGATGGTTTATGAGTTGCTGCAATATGGCATTGTTTCTTTGGTTCTTTTGATGGATTTACTGATTGATGAAGTTGGATATGATAAAACCTGACAGTGAATAGTTGGCACAAGTTCAGGGGGAGCATTTTCTATGCTTCTAGTAGTGCATTGTTGGCATTATAATTTCTTGAGCACTTCTTGCTGCATAATGGTGTTCATGAAAAGTATATATCATTGGTGATGTTGACGAAGACACATTTGCTGCCGAATTTTTGGATGATGACTATATATTGCTTAAGCTGCACTTAGTGAACATGATTATGCTATGTTGTTTTTATGTCTTCTATGATGCTTGAGTTACATATGGTGAAGTTATAGATGATGCCTATATATTGCTTGAGATACGTGTGAAAAGTTGCTATGATGATGTCCTTGGATCTCACATATGTTGGTGATACATGGTGATGATGCATATATGCTACTTTTGATGATATATATGTTGCTTGAGAAATTTTGGGTCTTCATATATAAAGCATGATGAGCTTGATGATAAGAGATCAAGGAGATGGGTTACTAATAGAGCTTGATTACACAATCTCATGCTATGATTGGTTAATGATGATGAGTTCATACATATTGTTATCTCTATATCATGGGATATCAATGAATTACATATTGGTGAAGCTTTTTATGACATGATAATTCTTCTTGCATGGTCCAAAAGAATGATATTGATTCTTATGAATTATAGGTCCTCATATATGAGGAAAAAGAACGTTACATGAAGTCAAGAGGATGGTTATTGATATGCTGATACTAAAACTTCTTGGTGATGCTTGAAAGCATTTCATATTTGGTCACATGTTGATGCTGTTGAAGATTGATGCTACATTTCCCTATCTTACTTCATGATGATGATGATGTTCATGTTGCAAGATCCTATATTGTGTATGATGGTTGTTGATGACTATCATGGTCTTGCTACCTCACTATTGAGGTAGCTATTTTTGGTTATAAATGTCATATCTGTCTCTTGGTCATGTAAAGATCCATATTGTAAATCATTGTAAAGTTCGGTTGAGTATGGACTATTGGGGTCAAGTAACTCGTGTATGTAATCCCATTATTTTGGGAAATTCATGTAATATTGAGTCAAATATGTAACCCCACTATGTTGGGTGATTGATGTAATCATGGAGTCATTGGTCCTAAGAAAGGTCATATTTGGCTGAGTCATAAAGTCATGTACTTCATTGAATATCTTCCAGAAAATTTAGCATATGCTCGGGGGGAGCATGGTCAATATACAATGTTCATATTCAGCATATTAGACCTACATTGATCCTCTCTATAAAGGAGACAAAAATATTCATTTATATTTTGTCAGCCCTTTGCCCTTGATGTCAAAGGGAGAGAGAAGCTTGGTGTTTGGAGAAGAATGCTTGGAGAGAAGCTTGGTTTTCTGGGAGAGAATCTTAGTGCTTAGTGTTATCACTTAGATTTTCCTTGAAGTTGTTAGAAGAAGGAAAGGGGTCCGAGGTAACCACAAACCAATTTTTTAAGTACAGAATCTAGTCAATCTGTACTCAGAGAGGCCTCTCTCTTTGTGATTTAGCTTTGTTTATGGGGTATTAGGCTAGTTATGAAAGCTTGGGGGGCGTTTTGATTTTGTTTGGTGGTGGAATTCGAGAGCAGATGGATAGAACAAGGTATTTCAGGCCATTGTGCTATGGAGTCAACTGAAGATGGCTTAACTGGATCAGGTTGATTCAACAAAGGGGAGTTTCACAGGAAAAGATAGCTAAACAAAAGAGAAATGATAGCTTAAAAGGGTGAAATGATCTTGAAATGGGAGGAAGGGAAATTAAGAATCCTTCAACAAAGTTCAAGATGTGGGAAAGTGGGTGCTCATTAACAAAAATAAATTAAGAATTCTTTGTTAAATGGTCACAGTGATAAACTATGAAAGTAGGGAGTAATTAAGAATTCCATACCTATAATAGCTTGGAAGAAAGCATTGAGAAAATAAACGATTTTAAAGACAAAAGGCAGTAAAGCTCTTTCTGAAATACAATTTTTCGTTTATCATTCAGATATGAAACACATATGAATATTTAAACCAGAAAACTGTAAAAACACAAGATATAGAATACTTATTTGTTTCTTGTTTGACACGGGTATCCTGTAAAAGTCCTTTGCTTTATTACTTTGTCCAGCGAGCCATACAACAACACTTCTATTCCAAAATATAGTGTTTACAGAAATTTCTAAGAATCCACACTCAGTACTTCGAATAAGGAAGTACTTATACAAATTTACATCAAAATATCTCCTAACTAAGAGAGATATTGTTGTGGGGAAAAATTCCTATGCAGGACGATCCTATCCACCTAAGGCGTGATAGTGCCTTAGCAACAAACGAATGCAGCTACTTCGGTTTCTTCCTTTATGAAAATGAAAGAGAGGAGATTGGTAGACTTACCGTTATCTTTCATTGTCCCTCGATCTAGATCCTCTCCTCTTTGTGTGTCCACAGCTACTTGCCTCCTTGCTTTTGCTCCCACTAGATCACAAGAGAACAACTACCTGTGACAAGAGAACAGCTACATGCAACAAGAGAAGGGCACAATACAAAGGCAAATATACATATTCATAAATGATTCAGGATTAGAAGTAAATCAAATACACTAATGCAAATCATACAATAAACACCAGCATATAGGAAAGAACCAAGAAGCTTTATTGATTGATAAACAAGGTTCAGGAAGAGATACAACCCATAGGGTTCCAACCCAGCATCTCCTTCCCAGCAGAATGGAATTCCTTCTTCAGCCCCTTTCAAAGCATAAACACCCAATGATCCAACCACAAACCAACAGCAATTCTTTGCAATACAATCCAGCCTCCCTAGACCTCATGAGAGAGATCTATATATAGGAGTTTTGGAGAAAGGATGAGTCAGCTTGAGGCTGGCATGAAGCTGACTAGTGTCCTCTCCCACTTCAGTTCTTGAGTCCACTTGGAGGTTCTTGCTTCCACTTGGAGATTTGGAACCTCTTACTCATCACCAGTCGAATTCCCTGATCCAAGTGTCATTTTGGAAGCTTCCTGGGCATTGACACCTTGAGAAATGAGTCTGCCACTTGTCCAATTATGCTCAGCGCAGGTAGCCTTCTTTGCAGTTGACATTCAGCGCAGGTAGACAGTGGAGCAGTTGACATTCAGCGCAAATGCTCAGTGGAGCAGTTGACATGATCCAGAATTGCCTTGTTTTTGAGTGTTTTCAGGTGGAGAACTTTTGTAAACTGCTGTGGTTTGCTGGCCTTGTTCCTCTAGGGGTAGGAACAACATGTTTAGGGACTTTGGATCCCTTAATTATTGACATTTCATGCTCAGTGATGCAAGGCACAAAAATGTCTATAATAGTTGCCCCCTAAAGTATGAGGCCGTTTATCGGGTGAAATGCTTTATCCAGGGGAGTCCGAAGTTCATCCATTTGCTGGGAGGAGACCTGTAATAAGATACAATACAATACATTATGATTCATTATGCTTTCATGATCTAGCTGAGGCAGGCATTCCCATGCTCACCTTTATAAATACATTTTGGTACATAGAACAGACGATCGTCTGATGGTAGACTGATAATTCTGGCGAAACTATCATCCTTTGAGTAGGATGATCATCTGTTGCAATGATGTACATGTCAGATGTCTTTATTTTCCTGAATATATATCGCAGCCCGGATGGATGAAACTAGATCCGGGGTCTTCAAACTCATTCGATCTTCACTCTAAGTACAAGTCGATCCATGTGAGAATTGCGCTGAAGTCGAACACGGAAAGACATCGCTTGATTACTGGTCAATGATGTAAACCGTTAACAAGCGTGAGAGGAATCACCGATAATGATAATGACCCTCAAGGTACTGCAGTACAATTCACGTGGTGTGAATAAAGGACTTGGCGTCGAACACCACGCAAAATCTTCTGGTCGAAGGTCATTGATGTATACCTGTCGCCGGAAGTGAGAAACTTGCCATTGAGGCATGCAAGCTTCAAAGTACTGAAGGGGTTGTTCCTAGATCGACTTCTTGGATAATAAGCTGATGTCGACAAGAAGCGATCCATCAAAGGAGGGCCTTAATGAATCCCACATCAGTGACACGAAACGGAGCTAATGATTTTAGTGGAGGTGAAAACAATCTGTGACATGTTATTCAGGGTGGCGGTCATGAATGGATGAAGGATAATGTATGGCAGTGGATGGGACCTGGTTGACTCTTTCTGAACGACTTCTCTTGAACATATGGTGACACTGATGCGATGGATCGGTAGCATTACCCCAAGTATGGATGGTGTGGCAAAGACCATGGTGATGTGACCGGTGAATGAAACAACCCAACCCGATGTGGTACGGAGAAAAAGTGTCATGTTCAAGAGCGACCTGCTACCATCAAAGACTTCTTGATTTTTCCCAATTTTTCCCCAGTCATTTCTGACCAGTACCTCTTTATTTTTGTCAAGCTTGAGGAGGATAACATATGCTTGTTCTATAACCTGCCCTTCGGGCAAGCCCATCGCTATGTTTTAACGAGCCTAGCGATAGTGAAACCCGTTCTCGTCTAAAGACAAGTTTGTCGCTATTTAGTGATTTTAACGAGTCTAACGACAAGGAAAACTCGGCCCTTTTCATTTTTAGAGAGTCTGAAAAGGTACATAAAGTTAACTCCACAATTCCTTTTTCTTCATCTAATCCCTTAAGTCCGAAAAAGTACAAAACAATACAGAAGGGATGAGTTTTCGGTACTTTTAACGAGCCGAACAAAACAAGCGCTCGATCTTTTTGTGCAATAATCCCTCAGGTCCAAAAAGATTAAAATCTAGAGGAGGGATAGCTCTTCCGGTCGTTTAACGAGCTGGAAGGCCAAAACTCGGCTATCTTTTCATATTTTACGAGTCAGTTGAAAAGAGCTTAAAGAAGACTCGTCTTCTGAGGAACGAGTGATGAACAGGGATAGCAGCTGATTCCAGGTACAGGTTGGAATTTTCCAATCACGGCAGTGTCACAAGGATGGCTAGGTGAAATCACTCTTCGCAGCTATTCCTCAAAATGGGTAAACAATCATATGGAGGTAAACGATCGGCCAAATGAAAAGTGGAGGTGACGGGGCACAAACACGACCAAGGTTTTTATGGTTGATCAGGTTACATACTTCAATGGTTATTTACCGGGATGGGTTTATTTTTTAACGAGCTTGAATGCGCCGCTAAAACTACTCAAGCTTATGTTTATTTTTTAACGAGCATGAACTATGCTGCTAAAACTGCTCGGATCTCGCTTTTCTATTTTTTAACGAGCATAAATTCCGCGGTAAAACTGCTCGATGATAAGTTTGCATGCCCCCAGCATGATAACGCAAATCGAGGTGCATGCCCCCCAAGCTTCATTGCATTCAACTCGGTGGTTGGAATGAAGGTTTACCTTTGAGTTTTGAAAAGGGGATTTGTTTCATTTTTTAATGAGGTTGACACGAGATAAGAACCGTCCTCGGCATCCAAATCCATTAGATGTAGAAGGTTTCATATTCCACTGTGGCCACTTCCGCCAGATTACTCGGAGACGGTAGGGAAAAAGTACCCATTAAGGCAGGGTCTTTTAGGAGACCTACTCCGATATTTTGGAGCGAATGATCCCTTCCATGGATCATTGGAATGCTTCCCGTAACTTGCGAACTGTTGGGGAGAAAAGTTTGTTGGTCAATGATTGTAATTCCTCCTTGGAAGGGAAATGCAATCTTCCTAAAATAGGTCGACACAACAGCTGCCATGGCATATATCCACGGTCTTCCTAGTAGGATGTTGTAATCAAGATTCCCATCAATGACTTCAACATCTATTTCTACCGTTTTTCCCTCTAGTTCAACTTTCAAGTTTTTTAGTATACCATATGGGGTATATGTCCTTCCGTCGAATGCTTTTAACGTTGTCACAGACCTCGACAAGGTTGGAGATCCTAAAGTTTTCCAGCAACTCATCGACATAATGCATGTAGATGCCCCCTCATCAATAATTGTTCGATGAACAGTTTTGTTGAGGGCTTTCACTTGAATAAGGAAAGCTAGTTGAGCTGGTAACTGAGGGTCATATCCTTTATGATCAAAGGCCACAAGATTGGAATCCATTGGGTCAATTCCACCTATTTCTGATAATAAAGCTTGCTCTTGGGAGAAGCAATTTTGCGTTACCTCAAGTGTCGACATAACGGACGGCGATTAGGCCAGGTCCTCTATCTGTGCTATTTTCGCACAAGGATTAAATGTCGATTTGTGTACTGCTCCCTTTTGCGACTTTATCATTGGCTCAGGGACGATGGGTGGCACAACTTCGGTCAAAGTTGTTGTCGAACTACTAGGTTGTTCATTAGCCTTGTTGTTCGACAACTTTGGATTCCTGTAATATTTATTCCTCGTCAGAGCATCATTTTGTTGCTTTGATACAAACAACATAAGCACTTGGGATCGGGAAGCATTTTGATTAGCAACCAGTTCGGTTCTCGGGCTTGGAAACGGATCAGTCAACACAGCTGAGGTTTTCGAACTCTTAAAGAATCTTTTAAGCTCAGCTTTGTATGGACAATCTGCTGTCCAATGATCCTCATCGCATATATGACACCCCGTAGGGGGTTTCCTTTTTCTCCCTTTCTTTTTCTTCTTGCCCCCTAGTTGCTTCAGTCGTTTGCCCTTGTCGTTCGACACGGCACTTACTTCCGAGGCAAGAAGTTCCTCATTTGCATTTTGACCGGAAATCATACGGGCCTTTTTAGATATAGCCTTTGTCGATTTCATGTCTGTTGCGCCAATCATGCCATCGCCGGCATGAGAGTCACTATTTGATTTAGGAAGAGGAGGAATTGAAAATTCCGGTCTAGGGGCGTCAGGTATTTTATCATAGAGCGTGACGGACTGAGTATATACTAAGTCTAGATATTGTGCATGAGCAATAACTTGCTCCTCCGTTACGACTCCCCCCTTGGCCACATCTTCCGTTATGGCAGGAAGTAACGACTTTATAAACCATTCAGCTAACAGCTGATCTGGAACGTAAGTCTTTACCATCCTGCGACGACGACGCCACTCATGTATATGATCGGATATATGTGTGGCCGTCGTCTGCTTGAAGTTGGTTAAGATTTCTATTCCAGTTTCATACCTTATCGGCAATTGAAAATGGGTTAAGAAAGTCGTGGCTAGGGAACTGAAATTGTCGAAAGAGGCTCTAGGTAATTCAATATACCATTTAGCCGCTGGACCCGTCAATGTCCTCTGAAAAAGGCGAAGCCTTATCGAATCATCGTTCAGGGTGTTCGACGAACACCACAGATGAAAAGTCATGACGTGATTCGATGGGTCTTCACCTGGATTTCCATTGAATTTAGGAATGTCCGATGGAAGTTTATGCGGAATCACTGGCCACCAAGGGGCATAAGCAATTGGATCATTCGTCAGCCGGTTTAGATCTGGTAATTCTAGAGTTGCTACAAAGGGTAACTGTTGATTCAGGTTAGGCGGAGCATACCCAGGATAAGATGGAATCGCCTGAGCAGTGGGTCTTTGCATACCAACATAATGTATTTGATGCTGGCAACTTTGACAAGTTTGATGGGCATAACCATTATTATACGGTTGCCCATTACTTACAAAGACTTGTTGCTCGGGCCCTTGATATGATTGCTGGAATTGCGGTTGTTGAGTTTGAACCAGCTCCGGTTGTTGGACCATTTTCTGTCGTCCAATACTGGATGATTGACCAAGATGAGGAGTCATAGTACTTTTTTGAGCCTGAGTCGCTCCAGATAAGGAGGCACTAACCATAGGTTGTGATTGAGTTGTTGAGACAAGAGGCTGTTGTATGGCAACCTGAGAAACTTGGGGTTGACATACAATAGGTAGCGCTTGTACTTGCGACGCAATCAACATACCAAGTATAGTGGCAACATTCGACACAGGGTGGACTGGTTGCATTGAATATGCAACCCTTGGTTGCTGAGGCAGTATTGGTACCCATCCGCTGTATGTAATTCCAGTTTGACCTGAACTTTGTTGTAAACTCCCATATGGTTGTTCTTCGGGGGGGAACAATGAAAAGGCATACTGCCCTCCATATGGTGGCAATCCAGTGCTTAAAGGGTAGATTGGCCTTTGAAGACACATTGGACCAAGTTGTTGAGTTTCAAAATAAGAAATACCAGATGATAATCCAGATGAAGAAATAGGAACTAACCATGTCGTCGAAACAGTCTCTGATTGGACTCCAGCTTGTTGTTGACAATTTGCCGGGACAGATGGTATACCAGCGAACATCGTTGGAGTAGCAGCAGGAGGCTCTGCCGCTGCTGTGTCGGATGACACAATCCTGGATGTCGGCGGTTGTTCAGACATATTTAGTCTATCCAAAAGATTTCCTAGCGATTCTACAAGAACTTTGTGATGAAGGTAGACTAACTTCGAAGATCAACGCAGGAATAAAGGGTGATTGTTCCGTTTAAAATAAATTGTTAACGACGCTTTAGACACAACTTGCTTTTTCAGTTTTAAAGAGTCGAGAAAAAGCTAAAGATGACTCTAGTCTCCTTCGATGTTTTAACGAGCCCGAAGTGACAAATGCTCGGTTGGACTTTTTCTGTTATAGATTCTGAAAAAGGCCAAAAGAAACTGCTCTGGAGATCTAGGCAGAGGGTGTGCCAAACCTTTCGCAAAACCACAGAATACGTCTTACAGTACGGGTGGTCGATCTTCGTGAATGTTGTGTTCACTGCATTGCGATCAGTAGGGCGGCCGACACGACTTCCTAAGGATAAAGGATATATGCCTATAGGGGTCTCCCAATATATACGCGACGGTACATGGGAGCACAAGTCCGTATTAGTGCTATCGTCCCTCAGGAGGAATCACCCACCTTCTTAGAGATCGACAGTCACTACGTTTAACGACGCCGGAACACGTCTCTACCTAGACCTCTACGATGAGCGTTATGTTGCAAGGCGTTGTTAGGTTCATTCAGTTTATTTTAAGTTGATCTTTTTAAAGTTTGTCTTTTAGGATCACCACGAGATGTATTGTACAAATTCCTAAATGTAGTCTAAGATGATAAGCAAGCTTTATAATCTTTCAACTTTGAAAATCCTAGCTACTAAGGGAAAAGAGAGCGACTATCTTTCCTCAAAGAGCAATCAGCACACTCTAATGCACTCTTCCTAAATCAGACATGCAAACTTATCAAAATGCAAATGCACAATGCAGGTGTTTGTTTTCCACTTTCTTAGTATAAATGCCTACAAAGAAAGCTTTTTGTACAATTTTGAATTTGCTTTTAAATGACTGAAAATAAACAAGTTTACTTTTTCCCAAATCAGCAAGGGTAGAAGAGATTACAATCACTTTGAGATTTTTCGAAAGAAATACTTGTTTCAACACTTAAAAGTGACAAATTCGAACCAATAAGCAAAAGCAAATGATAATCAAACTGCAAACAGCCAATGAACTCTCTCCTAAGATCACAATCAATCACTCAATCAGATCTGAATCAAGGCTACAGGATGACTATTTCGCTCATGCAAAGGAAAACTGTAAATGACGCCACAAACACATAAAAACACTTACAGTCTTTTTGTACAAAAATGAGGCAGAATACAAGCAAAGAAAAGGGGTTTCAGAGGTGGTACCTATGCTGGTTAAAGGCAGCAAAAACAGAGATCAAAACAGGGCAAAAGAAAGCAAGGAACCCCAGCTGCACAAGGCCACACTGGTTCAACGCAGGTGTAACACTGTCAGTTTGACATTCAGCGCAGGTAGCCTTCACGGGACCTGCGTTGAAATGCAGACTGCCTTCACAGTGTCTGCGCTGAAAGGAGAAACTCTCATTTCTCTTGGTTTCCGGGTCATAAAATGCTCAAAAATCAACTATTTCAGGCCAAATCAGAAACACAAGCAAGGTATAAATAGAGGGATGCTTTGAAAGGGTACTAAAGACTATCACAAAGGATCATCAAGTCATTTATGAGTCCATTGTTAAGATCATAGACAAAAACCCAGTGAAGGATCAAAGCAGCAACATTCTACTTTGCAAAGCAATTCGATTGTTTCCGTTGAGTCTATGAAGTAAACAATGATGCAAGCTCAAACAAAATGACTAAAACAAAGTTCATCCCGAGTGGAGTCGCCAATTTTTGTGGGTAAAAATGCCTATGTAGGACGATCCTATCCACCTAAGGCGTGATAGTGCCTTAGCAACAAACGAATGCAGCTACTTCGGTTTCTTCCTTTATGAAAATGAAAGAGAGGAGATTGGTAGACTTACTGTTATCTTTCGGTTGTCCCTCGATCTAGATCCTCTCCTCTTTGTGTGTCCACAGCTACTTGCCTCCTTGCTTTTGCTCCCACTAGATCACAAGAGAATAGCTACCTGTGACAAGAGAACAACTACATGCAACAAGAGAAGGGCACAATACAAAGGCAAATATACATATTCATAAATGATTCAGGATTAGAAGTAAATCAAATACGCTAATGCAAATCATACAATAAACACCAGCATATAGGAAAGAACCAAGAAGCTTTATTGATTGATAAACAAGGTTCAGGAAGAGATACAACCCATAGGGTTCCAACCCAGCATCTCCTTCCCAGCAGAATGGAATTCCTTCTTCAGCCCCTTTCAAAGCATAAACACCCAATGATCCAACCACAAACCAACATCAATTCTTTGCAATACAATCCAGCCTCCCTAGACCTCATGAGAGAGATCTATATATAGGAGTTTTGGAGAAAGGATGAGTCAGCTTGAGGCTGGCATGAAGCTGACTAGTGTCCTCTCCCACTTCAGTTCTTGAGTCCACTTGGAGGTTCTTGCTTCCACTTGGAGATTTGGAACCTCTTACTCATCACCAGTTGAATTCCCTGATCCAAGTGTCATTTTGGAAGCTTCCTGGGCATTGACACCTTGAGAAATGAGTCTGCCACTTGTCCAGTTATGCTCAGTGCAGGTAGCCTTCTTTGCAGTTGACATTCAGCGCAGGTAGACAGTGGAGCAGTTGACATTCAGCGCAGATGCTCAGTGGAGCAGTTGACATGATCCAGAATTGCCTTGTTTTTGAGTGTTTTCAGGTGGAGAACTTTTGTAAACTGATGTGGTTTGCTGGCCTTGTTCCTCTAGGGGTAGGAACAACATGTTTAGGGACTTTGGATCCCTTAATTATTGACATTTCATGCTCAGTGATGCAAGGCACAAAAATGTCTATAACAGATATATTCTAGGAAAACTAAATATCTTTTACATGAATGTAGAGACAGATGGTCTTGAAAGTAGAAACTGAATGTGAACTGCTTGTTTGTTGTCCCTATTTTTGTTGAAGGAGCTGGAGGCAGGTACTATGAATATGCATCTTGCTGTCTTGCTTGTAATTCTGTGCTAGCTGATTGATTTTAGCTTTTCATTGATACTCTTTTACCTGTGACTGATACTCTTTACCTGTTTTACCATCATTCATCCTTTTTTACCAAAATTGACTATGGTAAATACTTCAATTTACTTCACTTTTTACCATGGTAAATCATAAGATGTCTGTCATGTTGGCCCACCAATCATCTTTTTGTATTCTTGTCCTTGTCAGTTTCTGTAGATTTCATCTGCTTCTGTGTATTTTACAAAATTTGGTTGCACTGGAAACAAGTGCCTCACTTCATGCTCAATGTAAAAAAGGTTCTCCAAACTATCATAGAGAACTCTCCCTGTGGGAAATGCCTTGGCTACAGATGAACTGGCTTGACTGTTAGCTTGCTGATATAATTTGTTGACATAATCATCCTGAATCATTAGCTTGTCATTGATGACTAAAGGACTTGGAAGTCCTTTACTTTGTAAGATGCTAAATTTCTCCATAAACTCATTGATGTCTTCCTACATATTCTGACATTTGCATTCCAAGCCTTACATTAGGCTCCTTTTGGTTAATACTTTCTTTATTTTGGGGTTTGAAACGTTGGTATAATGAACTAGAAACTGTGGATAATCCAGATCATGAAACTACAAAAAACTTCCACAGAAGCTTAAAATATAACATGATATCCTCAATGTTTAACTATTCCAACTGATGCCTGTTTCTACTGTTTAGAAAGTTTATTAATCTGATAGCTTTGTCAGGCTTCCTTCCTAGTTCTTCCTTGGTTTTTTCAATCTCTTGAAGAGCAACTTTCACTAAGTCAATTTGTTCAAAAATGATTTGAATTGATGACCAAATATCATTGATTGAATTAATGATATTGGTCCATAAGATCTTTTTTATATCATTGAAAGGCTTTTCAAATGTAAGATCCTTTTCCAGTGTTTTAATCTATTGAGTCAAGCCTTTGTTCTTTCTCATTTCTTCGACAAAATTGAATTTTGACACATCATACTTTTGCTCTAAAGTAATGAATTTCTCTTTTACCTTTTGTAGTTCAATGGCTTGGAGCTTCATTTCCTCCATGTACTTGATCAATTCTTCTGTGCTCTGATTTGAGGTTCCAACCTGTGATGTACCTGTACCTGTTACTTCCATAGTTGCAGCTGTTGCCAAAGGGACATTTTGTGCTAAAGTAGTTGCCAATGTAGAAGGGACTGCTGTAGAAACCATTGGCACTACATTTTGAGGCTGAGAGGTCGACTCACTCTAACTACTTTGTAGTGTTTTCTCTAATTCTTTCTCTCTCTCTTTTAGTTGCTCATTTAGCTTAAGGACTAAGTCCATAAGCTCTTCTTCATTCTTCTTCTCAATCACTTCAGTAGTCTAAGGGTGCATGAGTGGTGGCAATTTCAACTGCTTTCTCATGCGGCTATATCTTCATTCTTTTTCTTTATTAGGCCCTCTGCAGCTTTGATATCCTTTGGGTTATGGCCCAACTCAATAATCAACTCCTCCAATGATTTAATTCTATTTTCCTTTGCCTGTGAGGAGGACTTTTCTAGTTGTAATTGGGCAGTAGTGTTGTTCAGTGAATTCTGCAACCTATGTGCCATCATTGCCTTGCTTGTCAGTGTAGAATAAACCATTTCGCCTGTTTTCTTATGCAGTTCTATCTGATCTATGGGGTGGATATCTTTAGCTAAGGCCTCAAAATTAGTCTTGAGGTAGTCTGCAAATGACTTGGGCTGCTGTATTGTGGGCTTTAGAAAGCTCATCTGAATTTTACCTTCTTTGATGTCATAAGCTGACATCAATCTGGTTTGATTTATAGGGGCCATCTTCAAGTATTGAGTATAGGCTTGGGCCTTCAGCTGCTCATTCTTGGCCTTTATCTCCTTGAATTTTCCTTTTATGTCTATGATCTTCTCAGATGAGGATCTGAAAGGTGAAACTTCGACACTTTGTTGTCTTTCAGGCTCTTTTCTTTATGAACTGGAAGGTATCCCACCTATTGGGAATGCATGTAGACTATCTCCACCTTCAAACTACCTATTGTTTCTTCAAAGAATTATTCCTATGAATATGGATTTAGCCTGTGCCTCTTAGCATTAGGCTGGTCAGAAGGACCACTGGCAAGGGTATCTACTTCCCTGTCTCTTTTCATGTTCTTTTCCTCATTCAGAGGAGTCTACAAAATGGGGGGGTTTCCCATATTAACTTGAGCTGGATGAGGCTGTGGTGGAGCTTGTTCTTCAGAGATTTCAGGCTGCTCTCACATCTCTGGTTGTTCTAATGCTGGAGTACTTGTTCCCTGGTCTTGTTTCTATGGTGGTTCTGCTGGGGGTGCACTAGTTTCTTGTGTGTGCCTTTGAGAAGTCTATGCTGTAGAGGCACTAGGCTCTGGTGTTGGCCTTGGAGTAGATTCAACTGGTACCTATTCACAAGAGTCTAGGTCAAGTCTCTTTTCTAAGTCTTTGATCACATTCTCTACCTCAACCTGATCACTATCCATTTCAACTAGAGTTCCTTCCTTCCATTCATCCATATTTGCATATTGTTCAATCTCAAATATTCTGTGATGGATATATGGCAACAACTTATGTTTCATTCTTATATCACAAATGAAACCTTGTGGATCATATCTCCAAGCAAAGCTTTTCTTTAGTCTCATTTTTTCTAGGATTTCTTTTGCTCTTTTCCCTGCTTCTCTATTGTTGCAAACAAATGGGCCTAACTGATCTTTAATCCTCAATTGCGCTCTCTTCTTTTCCTTGGTGAAATGAGTTTGATCAGAGTTTAACATTTGCCTATAATATTCCAGGGCAAAAATTCTCATAGGAATATACTTAGGCAGTTTGAACGAAGGGACTTCAAAACCATAGATTCAAATTTCAGTGTGATTCTGGTACAAGTACCAGTCACCTATCTTGTACTGCTTTGATAGTTGAAGGATTCTCTTGATTTCATCACTAATCCTAGGAGGAGGACTTCCTGTCAGCATGGTGGTCACAGGGTGGACAAACTGGTCAATGAATTCATTGTATGAATAGGGACAAGTATGTGAATAGTGGAAGATGGAAGTCCAAAAAATGACTGATCTGGGATTACCCTTTGTATCAAGTTTATTTACAGAGAATGGGAACTTGTTAGACTGATAGTAAAGGAAAAGGTGATATATGAATGTAGAATACTTGAATACCTTTTCATTTTCTAGCCTCATGAACTGGTCATGGATTTTTTCAGCAATGAAAGCAGCATAGTTATATTTGACAGCAGGAGGCTGATTGTTATAGACATATTTTGGCACTTCAACCCCGATCTTATATGTCGATAAACTAGGGCTCTTTAACCCCTAAAAGTGTTGTTTCATACCCTAAAGGATCATGGTCAAATGATTACATCATTCCCCAAAAGTTCCACCTGAAAAACCATCTAGAATAGGCCAAAACTAGACCATATAGGCTGCTCCAATGTCAGGGTTGTGTGCATACTGACTTCTACACTAACCAGGTGTGATGCATACTGAAGAGGCCTTCTGTGGGGTGTGATGTGTGAGAATGGACAAATTTATGAGACAATTTGCTAAGTGGATGCTCATGGAATCTTCTAGAAACTTCTCCTATGACACTTGCCTCTCTGAATTCGCCCAGGGATGAGTAAGAGATCCAAGAAATCTCCAAGTGGAACCAAGAACAACAGGTGGAATGACACTAATCAAAAACCTAGAGATGACTCACACCCTTGCACACATCTATAAATGGATCCCTCATTTGAGAGATCTAGAGGCTGGAATTTTGTAATTTTCAAGGAAGTGTTGATAGTTTGTCTTTGAAAAAGAGCATTATATTGTTGGGTGATCTTGCTTTTCATGAGGTGAAGAGGGCTTTGATGCTGGGAGGATGATGCTGGATCAAACAGCTGGGTTGTAATTCTCCCTTCATATTTAATAAAGTTCTTTGAGTTTTCCTCCATACAATTGTGTATTTGTGAATGCCATTGTATGTTCATTGTATTTCTGATTCTGCAATGCTTATGATATAATAGATCAAGATGCTTTGATGGTGTTTTGTTACTTTGTTTCTACAGGTATTCTCTAAGCAGGATAAGTAGGAGAGGAGTTGCAAGCTCTGTCAAGGGAGAGAGAGAACAAGTAAGGAGTTAAGCAAAAGATCCAGGTTTGTTCCTTTGCCTCTCTCTTATCTATCATACATAGAGGAAATCCCAAATTGCTTTGGTTGTTTGTTTCTAGGATAGCTACCAATCCTAGAGGGCTAGTCGATCAAAAAGACACTAGTTTTCCCGGAAACATAATGGCAACTCCACTGGGGAACGAATAGATGTTTGTTTGTTTTATAAACTATAGACGGACCCTGAAGTCAGCCAGGTAGCCTTCGAACTGCTCTTGCTCTGCAATTGCATAGTAGATGAATGATGTTTCAGTCAATCTTCGGTTTAGTTTATGAACTAAACATTTGACTTACAAGCATTCTAGATGCCCTTTTGGTAGCTCAGTAACCTCTCAATATCATTCCTCTGTACTTTTCTCTTTACCGTCCATCATAGCTCAGCTTAACTCACTGAAATTAGCTACAAATTTGAGCCAAAACCCATCTCAGTTGCGCTCCCTGGCCCATCGCACTGTTTTTCACTATAAGCCAGTATGCATTGCACTTCCCGAGTGTAGAAGGTACGATGCATCCCTGTTTCTATGAAGCCCAGGTGCGATGACTGAGTAATACTATTTCTCCTCTTGAAATTTGGGGTTTTTGTCCTTGTTTTTAGCTCTATTTAGTTGTTTTTGCTGCTTATGAACAATACCTCATTACTGAAGCTTGCTTGCATTACATAGATCAGCCTCAATTGATTAGGATTAGTAAATGTTTTTATGTATTTGTCCGTCATTTACAATTCTTTGTCGAAAAGTTGCTTAAATCGATCTGTCGTTTTGGTACAAAAAGTGTCGTAACTGTCCTTTTGTGTCAAAAAAAGAAGTGTCGTTGAGTCTTCATTCCCTAGATAGTCGATTGAACTTTTTGTTATGCATTTGATTTGATTTGTTAATATTTGAAGTGTCGAAAGCGTCTTCTATTCAAAATTGAAAAGTGTCGTTTAGTCTTCCATTCCATTTTGAAAAAGAAATTGTCGAAATGTCGCTGAGTAAAATATTTCAGATCTATACTATACTTAGTTTTCCTTTTTGGAATTTTTCACATTAAGGGGAACGAAAAACAAATACATGCATTTGCATTTGCATTTAGACTGTGTGTGAAAAATGATTTAGGAAAAGTGCATTTAGTGTGTGCTCTTTGCTCTTTGTTTGAAAGAATCGTAATCTTCTTTCCTTAGTAGCTAGGATTTTCATTGCTAAAAGTAAACAACAATTGTTTATCATTGTAGATTGCATTTTAGGAATTTTACATCTACATCACGTGGTGAACCTTTGAAAGACAAACTTTTAAACAAGATCAACTCTAAAATAAATTTCAATGAACTTAACAATGCTTTGGAACCTAACGCAACACATCTAGAGTTCTAGGCTAGAGACATGTTCCGACGTTGTAAAATCTAGTAACTATCGTTTTCATTGAAGGTTGGGTGATTCCTCCTCTTTGATACGACAAGTGATAGCATGGACTTGTTCTCCCCATACCTTTGAGTATATATTGGGAGACCACAATAGGCTTATATCCTTTATCCATAGGAAGTCGTGTCTGCTGCCCTATCGATCGCAATGCACTGAACACAACATTCAGGAAGATTGACTGCCATACATAAGTCCTTGGTAATTTCTCTTTAATTTATCACTAAGGTGCATATTGTAGTTTTGCGATTGGTTTGGTAATCCCTCTGTCTAGATTTCCAGAGTAGTCACTTTCGTTCCTTTTCGACTCCTTAAAAGAAAAGGTCCATTTGAGCACTTGTCACTTCGAGCTCATTAAAAATTGAAGGGGACTAGAGTCATCTTTAGCTTTTTCTCAACTCTTAAAAATTGAAAAATAAAAGTTGTGTCAAAGCGCCATTAAAATTTATTTAATTCGGAATAACATCATTTCCCCGTTAATTTTGAGTTGATCAAGTAATCTGTAATCGTGGAAGAAAGTCAATCAAAACCCCGTCGTTCATGGAGATTAGTGAGTCAACCATCTTTGACTTTGGAAACGAAACCATTCCAGGCAAGACGGTCTCATTTAACTGATTCCAATTCACCTGGTTTATTTGAAACTTGTGTTTCAACATCGTTAGAGACTACAGTTACTCCGATCATTTTTAGTACATTTGCCTTTACAGAATAAGTTCCGCAGTCAGAAGAGGACATTAGAACTGATCCTAGTGTAACGGTAGACACTTCTATACTTGAAACAACTCCCTCTAGCATTGATACAGAGACTGAAGTTCACTTACCTGAACATCTGGAAGTTGAGTTCTAGAATTCAGAAGGTGTCACCCCTCCATTATCTATCACTACAGAAGCTATACCTTCTTCGGCTCCAGAAATATTTTATGGACTTGACGGTCTACCTCTTCCACCTGGACTAATTGCTATAGAGGAGATAGTAGAGGATCTTCCATCCAGTACCCCATTACATTTTGGAACTGGGATCCACTTATATCCTTCTACTCCTGAAGTTAGTTCTTTTAATCATCCTTCATCGCAAGTTCCTGTCGAATCGCTAGGAAATATTTTGGATAGACTAAACATGTCTGAGCAACCATCAACATCTAGGACTGTGTCATCTGATACAACTAAGATAGAGCTTCCTGCTGCCATTCCTACAATGTTTTCTAGTATACCATCTGTCCCAACTAGTTATCAATCACTAGCTGGAGTCCACTCAGGGGCTGTTTCGCCGACATGGTTTGTTCCTATCTATTCGTCTGGAATCCCATCTGGTATTTCTTATGTTGAAACTCAGCAAATTGACCCTGCATGCCAGTATCAATTTGGACAGACCAATCTTCAAAGACTGATATATCCTTTGAGCACTGGGTTGTCGCCATATGGAGGGTAGTATGCTTTTTCATTGTTCCCTCCCGAAGAACAACCATATGAGAGTTTACAATAAAATTCAGGTCAAACTTGAATTACATCCAGCAGTTGGGTACCAATACTGTCTCAACAACCAAGGGTTGTATATTCAATGCAATCGGTCCAACCTGTGTCGAATATTTCCACTACACCTACTATTGTGACTGTGTCGCAAGTACAAGCATTGCCTGTTTTGTGTCAACATCAAGTCTCTCAGGTTGCAATACAACAACCTCTTGTCTCTACGGTTCAATCACAACCTCAGGTTAGTGCTTCCTTACATGGAACAAATCAGGCTCAAACAGGTGTTACCACCCCACATCTTGTTCAATCTTCCAGTATTGGGCAACAAAAAATGGTCCAACAACCATGGCTGGTGCAATACCAACAACCACAATTCCAGCAAACCTACCGAGGACCTGAGCAGCAAGGCTTTGTAGGTAATGGACAACCGCATTTTCAAAACAGTTATCATCAACCACACTATACTGGTTACCAACAACCTTATCAGAGTTACTAGCATCAGATACATTATGCTAATATGCAAAGACCTACTGCTCAGGTGATCCCATCTTATCCTAGGTATGCTTCACCAAACTTGAATCAAAAGTTGCCTTTTTTAGCAACTCTAGAATTACCAGATTTGAACCGGATAACAAATGATCCAATTGCATATGCCCCTCGGTGGCCAACGATTCCTCATAAAATTCCCTCCGATATTCCTAAATTCAATGGAAATCCAGGTGAAAATCCATCGAATCACGCAATGAATTTTCAATTGTGGTGCTCATCTAACACCCTAAATGATGATTCGATTAGGCTTCGCCTTTTTCAGAGAATGCTAACTGGTCCAGTAGCGAAATGGTATATTGAATTGCATAGAGCTTTGTTTGATAACTTCAGCGCCCTTGCCACTACTTTTCTAACCCACTTTCAGTTACCCATAAGGTACAAAATGAGGACAGAACTCCTTACCAACTTTAAACCGACAACAACCACTCACATATTTGATCATATTCATGAGTTGCGACGTCGATGTCGAATGGTAAAGACGTATGTTCTTGATCAGCTTTTAGCTGAGTGGTTTATAAATCCTTATTGCCTTCTATTACTGAGGACATGGCAAAAGGAGGAGTTGTCACTGAAGAGAAAGTCATTGCTTGTGCCCAATATTTAGACTTGATCTATACTCAGTCTGGCACACTCTATGACAAAATTCCTGATGCTCCTAGACCAGAATTTTCCGTTCCTCCACCTCCTAAATCAAACAGGGACTCTCATGCCGATGATGGTGTGATCGGTACCTCAAGCACGCAAACCGAAAATGCTCCATCTGGTAAAGCCCTTGCAGTCTCTAGTCAAAAAGAAAATGACAAACCTCTTGCCTCAGAGATTAATGCAATGTCATTTGACTAGGGCAAGAATCCAAAGCAACCAGGGGGCAAGAAGAAAGGGAAAGATAAAAAGAAGAAACAGGAGAATTCAACTCCAAAAATATTCTTAGAACCCTATTGGGCAAAAGAAACATCGTTTTCCATGTTACATATGTAACGAGGAGCATCATACGAAAGATTGTCAACACCGAGCTAAGGTAACAAAATTTTTAAAGACTTCAAGTACCTCAACGGTGTTTACTGATCCTTTTCCAAACCCAGAAACTAACCTGGTTGCTATCGATCATGCTTCCCCATCCCAAGTGCTTATGCTATCCATCTCAAAACAACAAAATGATGCTTTGATATCGACAAGGAACAAAGATTATGGGAATCCACAATCGTCGAACAACAAGGCTACAGATCAACCCAGTAGTTCGACAACAACTTCACCAGAAGTTGTTCCACCCATTATTCTTGAATTAACTGGAAAGCCGCCAAAGGGAGTAGTACATAAGTCGAAATTTAATCCTCGTGCTCGAGCTGCACAGAATTATAATATAGTGGAGGATCTAGCTCAATTGCCATCTGCTATGTTGACACTTGAAGTACTGCAGAATTGACCTTCCCAAAAGCAGGCTTTGTTATCAACAATAGGTGGGATTGATCCATCAGATTCCAATCTTGTGGCCTTTGACCATAAAGGATACACACCTTAGTTACCGGCCTAACTCGCTTTCCTTATACAGGTAATAGCCCTCAATAAAACTGTTCATCGAACAATCATTGATGAGGGGGCATCTACCTGTATTATGTCAATGAGTTGCTGGAAAAATTTAGGTTCACCACCCTTGTTGTGATCATCAACGACATGAAACACATTTGATGGAAGAACATACATGCCGTACGAGATTTTAAGTAAATTTCAAGTTGAACTGGGGGGCAAGACAGTAGAAATTGAAGTAGAGGTCATTGATGGAAACCTTAACTACAATATCTTACTAGGAAGGCCCTAGATTTATGCTATGGCTGCTGTTATGTCTACATATTTTAGAAAGATTGCATTTCCCTTCCAAGGTGGAATTATAATCGTTGACCAACTAACATTTTTCCCCAACAGTTCACAAGCTACTGGAAGCATTCCATTGATCCATGGAAGTTCTCAATCGCTTCAAAATGTCATAGTAGGTCTCCTAAAATACCCTTCCTTAATGGGTACTTTTGCCCTCCTGCCTCCAAGTAATCTAGCGGAAGTGGCCACAGTGGAAACTTGTCACATGATCTCTTCTACATCGTCTAAGATTAAGAAGAACTCTGACCATTTTGATAGTGTGGATCATCGTGAGGTGTTGCCCCTAAGCCTCATAGAATCTTTTTAGCAATCAATTTTCTAGGCCTAGGCGGCAAACCCAAATCAACACTCAACAAGTGTTTGGATAGATAGGTCTCTAGAGTATGGTACCTCTTCTGATCCTTGGTCTCGTATACATGCTACAGACAAAGGAATCATCTAGTCAATGATGATAGGAGAAATGTCGTGGGAAGATTACCACCATCATTCCCACCTTCAAGATAACAATGAAGATTATTCAAGCGACCTTAATCATCCTTCAGTTTTTTATTTTTTATCAAATACTGTAAATACAGTGGATTCCAAGCAAAATCTATCCAATATGGAAGAAACTATTGCCATTAATATCTCGACCAAACCTAATGTTGTAGAGAATATTCATGTTGGAAAATCTTGTTCTCCATCAAAACTGGAAATATACTGCGCTCTCTTTCGCGAATCCAAGGATGTCTTTGCATGGTCATATGAAGAAATGCCAGGCATCGATTCAAGAATCGTTGAACATGAAATCAAGATGTATCCAGATGTCAAACCAATACGACAACAACTTCAACCTGTTCACCCGAAGAAAGCCGCTGCCATTAAGGCAGAAGTTGAAAAACTTTTTCATGCTGGTTTCATTTACCCTGTTCCTCTAACTGATTGGGTATCGAATATTGTTCCTGTGATGAAAAATAAAGGAACAATTAGAGTGTGCATTGATTATAGGGATGTAAATCAAGCATGTACAAAGGAAAACTACCCTACACCCTTCATCGACCAGATAATTGATGAATGTGGCGGATGCGAAATCTTTTCATTCATGGATGGATTTTCTGGGTACAACCAAATCAATATCCGACCATAGGACTAGTCAAAGGCTGCATTTATATGTCCATGGTCACATTCGCGTACTGTAAACTACCTTTCGGTTTGAAGAACACAGGGGAAACTTTCCAGAGGGTAATGAACTACGCCTTCCATGACATTAAGAACATCGTTCAACCGTATCTCGGTGATCTACCGGCCCATTCGCAAAAGCAGACTGATCATCCGCAACATTTGAGAGCCATATTTCTACGTTGTCGACACTACAAGATACGACTCAATCTGCACAAGTGTGTGTTTTGTGTTGGTTCTGGTCGATTACTTGGTTTCGTAGTTTCTAAGGACGGAATTCGACTTGACCCATTTAAGGTTCAGGAAATCCTTGACATGCCTCCACCTTCAAATTTGCTTCAGATTCAGAAACTCCAAGGGAAAGCTAACTTTTTGAGGAGGTTCATTCCACATTATGCCGAACTCGCTAAAGGTTATACGCATATTTTGAAAAAATAAGTACCCTTCCGCTGGGATCAGGTTGCGCAAGCTTCCTGCATTTATCTTTGTATGCTACTTGACCTGACTAGAAGAGCTCCAGCTAGGAAGAAGCTCACCGAGGATGCGTAAGCAGGCTCGACCATAAGGGAGAGGACCGATAGGGGCTCAACTGATAAGGAGAGGAAACCTGCTACCTTCAGAGAAATGAGAATTGTGAGGTACTACGAGAGTTGAAGTCAAGCCCTCCTAGCAGCTCTTACCGAGAGGAACTGGCATTTGTTCTTAAGGAAGCTAGCCTTGTTCTATTATGCGAAATAACTCTTTCATCTTCTCAATTGATGCTTTAAAAGGTTCCTTGATAAAAGCACCATTAATGTATGCTCCTGACTATCAAAAATACTTTAACCTGTATCTCGCAACTGCAGATACAACCATCACCATGGTTTTAGTGCAAAAAGATAATGGAATAGAACATCTTATATATTATTTAAGTCGAAACCTTAATGATCCAGAAAGTAAGTACTCTTATGTTGAAAAGCTGAATTTAGCAGTTGTTCAAGAAGTACAGAGATTTCGACACTATATTCTCTTTCGCAAAACTACCATTGTGTCAGATTGCAACCCAATGACCTACATTCAGTCACATCAATTACTAGGGGGAAATATTCCAAATGGATAGCCTTTTTGCAAGAGTTTGATATGGAATTCACCAAATGCAAATCAAAGAAGTCTCTCGTCTTCGCGGAGTTACTTTGTGACCTTCCATCGTCATCCAGTGATTTAACATCTAAAGCATCAATCATGGATGAGACTCTGTTTCTGATATCGTCAAGCGATATATGGTACGAAGATATAATGATCTATCTCCAGACCCAAAATTTTAGGCCTAACACCTCTAGCAGCATATCCGATACCAAGCCAAGGATTACTTGATCGTTGATGATACACTTTACCATCATGGTGTCTATACAATTCTGCGAAGGTGCCTCACGCATGAGGAGGCCGAAAAAGTCCTAAATGACTGTCATTCAGGTGCATGTGGGGGGCATCTATCTAGTTACACTACTGCACAAAAGATCTTACGAGCTGGTTACTTCTGGCCCACTATATTCAAAGATTGCATAATTGCAGTCAGAAGTTGCCATGCTTGTCAGATTTTTGATCGCAAAACCAGATTACCACCTGCACCACTGCATCCAGTAGTTGCTGTTGGGCCATTCGCTAAATGGGGCATAGATTTCATGACATGTAACCCCACCTCAGCCGGGGGGCATGGGTATATTATAGTCGTTGTCGACTATTTTACAAAATGGGCCGAGGTGATGCCTACATTAAACAATAGCGGCGAAACGACTGCTCTTTTCTTTTTTAATCATGTAGTCTCTAGATTTGGTGTTCCACAGGCTATAGTCACAGATCATGGATCGCATTTTTGTAATCACATGATGGTTGAATTGATTGCCAAATTAGGATTGTCCCATGATAGTTCTACTCCATATTATTCACAGGCTAACAGACAGGTTGAGGCAATCAACAAAGTCCTTAAGCACATGCTGCAGAGAATGATTGGAGTCCACAAACGGAATTGGGATTTAATCTTGTACTCAGCTCTGTGGGCATATAGGACTTTGGTGAGAAATGCGACCGGATTTATTCCCTTTTAGTTAGTGTATGGTCTGGAAGCTATCTTACCAATTCAGTGCTAAATTTCATCCCTCAAGCTTGCAATTGATCTGCTTCCCCAAACTTCGGAATAAGAGGCTCGTTTCTTGGAACTAATCCACCTAGATGAAACCCGTCGTGACACTGCATTGGCTAACGAAGCATATAAGAAACGTGTCAAAGTGAAATTTGACAAAAATTTCAAACCTCGTGTCTTCTCGGAAGGTGACTTGGTCTTGCTTTACGGTCAGGACTCTAATAAATTGGGAGCAGGTAAGTTCGAACCGTTATGGATGGGCCACTACATTGTTAAATGAGTATTGATAAAAGGAGCCTACGAGCTAGTCGATTGTGATGGGATTCCACTGTCGTAACCCCAAAACGAGTTGTATCTTAAGCGTTATTATGCTTGATTAAGTGTAGTGATCTCTTTGTATATATGATTTTGTTACATTTTTTTTTTTCTTTTAGAGTTGTCATTTTGGTTAGGTAATCCACTTTGCATTTGTTACAGATGTCAGACTTTTTGGAACCATTTGTTGGGTATGCCAATGGAGCTAGCCATAGTACACGGAACCTATCTTCTGTGGCTTGGGTCATTTTCGCTCCAAGCGGCAAGTTAGTGAGTTTCAGGGGGATATGTATTGGTCGATCGATGAATAACATCACTGAGTATAGTGCGTTGATTGAGCTTCTCTCTGATGCCATTTCGCATGGCATACACCAACTCATTGTCAGGCTAGATTCCATTCTACAGCTTACTGACGTTTATTCTGTTCGGAACCCAGATATTTATCGCATGTTCCTAAGAGTCAAGATTTTGGAAATATAGTTTGATTCCATTCAATATCAACACATTTCCAGAAACTTAAACACATTGACTGACTCATTAAAAAACTATGTGCTAGATAAACATTTGCAGCATTTGTAAAGAAATCATTTCACATTAACATTTGCATCAGGATTGCATAACTTAACCGAAATAAAACTCCGAAAATCAAAAATATATAACTGTTTATAGTTTTTACAAAATGCTTTGTGTCCAAGACAAAATCAGTCACATGACCCAGAAACTCAAAAATGAGTGTAGAAAAGCATCCTAGACTAATGATGTTGGTGATAACATGTCACTGCCAGTGTGATCATGCGCAAGAGCCTAGTCCAATGATTAGGCACACCAGTAGTATGGCGATGTAACCTCAAAGGTAGCTCATCGGTCCTAACATCCTAAATACCGATAGTGAGGCCCTTGATTTGATCCTGCAGCACTTCCAGGGTCTCTGATATGTCCAGATCTTCAAGGACGACCCTCCCTACAACCTCTTTTGCTTGAACATCCGCTACCGCCGGTGGGCATGCCACTTGTCACACTAGCCTAATATCTACACAAATATATGAGTTTGATTAGTCTTAATAACATTAAACACAAAAACATTATAAAACAAAGATGTGGTCGAATCTTTTTACCTATAGCACTCCACTGCTCGCCAGCTAGTAATGCCAAATCCAGGTCACCTCGGAAATCCATCTCGACGTATGGATACTCCACAAAGACCATCTCCTGACAGTCAAACCACTTGAAAAAGGCATCAGAGAAGGAAATCTATGACTGACCGGCATGTCTGGCCATAAGATCAACCCATCTCTGCATTCGTGGTTCCCTCGGTGCTGGAAATCCCAGTGAAATGTTATGAGGCTACGTCAGTGGAATCTTCTCCAAGGAAAAAACAGTCAATATGGAACCATAGCCAAAATTCTTGGATCTTCCATTCTTTACTTTGGAGAGTTGTTCTTTTATGATAGGAAGTATCACCTTGCACCAGTTGAACACCTTCGGTTCCAGACATTCCAGGGCGTACTACATGTAAGATTTGTTTGCCAAGTGTAAATCCATCCTGCCAGCCGATCTAGCAAAGGTAAATAAAATGGTCCTCAAGGGCTGATTAGTGACATCCAGGATATTGATCTTTCCATCTCTACTAGGCTGAGATCCATCTCTACAAAACGGATGGATATAATATTTCACAGATTCAACCCCACGGGCGGATCCTGATAGTGAAAGAGGGGCACCACGCCTTGATAATCCTGTCAAAAAGTAAATATCCTCAACTGTCAATGGAATAGATTTGCCTCTGATCTGGAATACCTGGTTAATCGGATTCCAAGCATGGAGAAAATACTACAAGAAATTGATTTGTTGCCTCATGCTGGATATGCGGAAGAACTTTAGCAAGCGACAGTTTCGTAATGCAGCAATTTTACCCTGGTCATGTAAGGCAATCATGTCCTCTTATTCATGTTCGTGTTCATGCCATGTGATGACCATCTTGATCTAGAAAATATCTGAAACACAAACAAAATATGAGTTAGGATCCAAATTTGAGAAAAAATAGGCAAATTTTTCATGAAAAATCACTGTGTAAAGTTTCCCTTCTGCACACTTCGCACCTTGCCTTTGAGTAAGGTGAGATGCATACTGACTGGCTAGTGTATAACTCAGTATGCATCGCACCTTTTGATATAAGCTAGGTGTGATGGTTGGAGAACAAATTCTTCAAACCCCAGGGGCCCAGAAAAAGGGAAAAACTTGCTCAGAATCAAGAAAGAATGGAATGAAAATGAAGAGCTCAGGGTTAGCTCCTACCTGGTCCTGACGACACGGAGAATAGTCCACTGGATCTCCTGAAATCAACTCATGAAATTTGAGGGGGAAAACCACTCCAGAGATCCAAAATCCCAAATTTGAAATGAAATGATGAAAGTGAAAGGTAAAACTACTTTTTATATTTACTATTCACGTACTTCAAGTAAAATGTTAGTTTTAATTCATTTTTCGTGCATATATATGTATTTCTAATCAATTTGATGGAGTGATAAAGCAGGTTGAACAACCGATGAAAGAATCTAATGTGATAAATGGTGAATTGAACATTTTTGACCACTATACTGAGCATATGTTGTTGTATGGTTCAAGCTTGTTAAAAAATAAACCTAACACCCTATGCAATGTTATCACATGGTTCAATCTCGTTAAAAAATAAACCTACCACTGAGCAATGTTATTGCATGGTTCAAGCTTGTTAAAAAATAAACCTACCATTGAGCATAGTTCCCCACGGTTCAAGCTCGTTAAAAAATGAACCCGCCTTCGATAAATAACCTTTGTGATTTCCATGCTATCAGCCTTTTGAGCCTTGGTTGTGTTCCTGCCATCACCTCCATCCTTTTGGCCGATCATATGCTTCCACTTAATTGTTTACCCTTTTTAGGAACCGCTGCGACGAGTGGTCCTGTTAGCCACCCTCTTCACATCACCTTGTTTTGAGAAGTTCCAAGCTTACCCGGAACCAATTGCTACCTTGAATGCCACTCGTTCCTAAAAAACGAGTCTCCTTTAAATTCTTTTCAGACTCGTTAAATATGAAAAGATTGTCGAGCTATTGGCATTTCCAGCTCATTAAATTAATGAGAAGTTCCATCCCTCCTATATATTTTAATCTTTTTTCGGACCTGAGGGATTATCTCACGAAAAAGTTCGAGCGCTTGTCTCTTCAACTTTCTAAGGTGATCAAAGAGTCATCCATTTTGTATTATTTTATCCTTTTTCGGACTTAAGGGATTATGCTACGAAAAAGAACTGTTGGAGTTTTCTTTTCATCCCTTTTCAAACTCTCTAAACATGAAAAGGACCAAG
Organism: Pinus tabuliformis; assembly: GCA_031772625.1. Taxonomy (NCBI): domain Eukaryota; kingdom Viridiplantae; phylum Streptophyta; class Pinopsida; order Pinales; family Pinaceae; genus Pinus; species Pinus tabuliformis. The sequence continues at coordinate 225,664,410 of CM062811.1, read as the reverse complement.
TTATCCATGTCATTAAACTCATTAATAAGCGACAAACTTGTCCACCTAGTCAAGAACGAGTTTCACTGTCGCTAGGCTCGCTAAAACATAGCGACAGGTTTGCCTGAAGGGCAAATTATAGAACAAGCATATGTTATCCTCCTCAAGCTTGAAAAAAATAAAGATGTATTGGTCAGATATGACTGGGGAAAAAAGGAAGAAAACTTGAAGAATTTTATGGTAGCAGGTTGCTCTTGAACATGACACTTTCACTCCATCACCATGATTGAGTCGGGTTGGGTTATTCCATTCACGATCATATCACCATTGGTCCTCCATACCATCCATCTTTTGGGGTTAATGCTACCAATCCATCTCAGTGTCAACGATATGTTCAAGAGAAGTCATTCAGTTGAGAAACCACAATCCAATTAATGCCTCATCCATTGCAATACCTTCACCCTCCATGTTTCATGACCACCATTCCTGAACCTTGTGCTGTCAGATCGTTTTCACCTCTAGAAAATCATTTTCTTCATTTCGTGTCGTAGATGTGAGATACATTAAGGCCCTCCTATGACGGGTCACTTCTTGTCGACATTAGCTCATTATCCAAGAAGTTGACTTAGAAACAACCCTTTCAGTACTTTGAAGCTTGCATGCCTTAATGGCAAGTTTCTCACTTTCGACGACAGGTTGACATCAATGGCCTTTGACCGAAATATTTTGTGTGGTTTTCGATATCGGATCATATATTCACACCACATGAATTGTACTGTAGTACCATGAGGGTCATTATCATTATCGGTGATTCCTATCGCGTCTGTTAACAACTTACATTATCAACTGGTAATCAGGCAATGTCTTTCCATGTTCGACTTCAGAACATCTTTTCACATGGATCAACTTGTACATCGGGCAAAGATTGAATGAGTTTGAAGACCCCGGATCTAGTTTCATCCATCTGGGCTACGATATATTTAGGAATATAAAGACATCAAATGTACATGGAAGCTGCACAGATGGTCATCCAAGCCAAGGATGATGACTCTACATATAAAGAATCACTAGTCTGCAACTACAAACGATTATCTGTCCTATGTACATGAAAATGAATTTATAAAGCTAAGCATGGGAATGCCTGCCTCAGCTAGATCATGAAAATAATATGATGATGATGTATTGTATTGTATCTTATACAGGTCACCTTCCAATTCGAATACCTCAGATCCTCATTATAAAGAATTTCACCCGACATCAAAGATCTACGACTTCGTGCTTTAGGGGGCAACTGTTATAGACATATTTGGGCACTTCAACCCCAATCTTATATGCCGATAAACTAGGGCTCTTTAACCCCTAAAAGTGTTGTTTCATACCCTAAAGGATCATGGTCAACTGATTACATCATTCCCAAAAAGTTCCACCTGAAAAACCATCCAGAACAGGCCAAAACTGGACCATACAAGCTGCTCCACTGTCAGGGTGAGATGCATACTGACTTCTACACTAGCCAGGTGTGATGCATACTGAAGAGGCCTTGTGTGGGGTACGATGCGAGAATGGAAAAATGTCCGAGATAGTTTGCTAAGTGGATGCTCATGTAATCTTCTAGAAACTTCTCCTATGACACTTGCCTCTCTAAATTCGCCTAGGGATGAGTAAGATATCCAAGAAATCTCCAAGTGGAACCAAGAACAACAAGTGGAATGACACTAATCAAAAACCCAGAGATGACTCACACCCTTGTACACATCTATAAATGTATCCCTCATCTGAGAGATCTAGAGGCTGGAATTTTCTAATTTGTAAGGAAGTGTTGATAGTTCGTCTTTGAGAAAGAGCATTGTATTTTTGGGTGATCTTGCTTTTCATGAGGTGAAGAGGTCTTTGATGCTGGGAGGATGATGCTGGATTAGACAGTTGGGTTGTAATTATCCCTTCATATTTAATAAGTTCTTTGAGTTTTCCTCCATACAGTTGTGTATTTGTGAATGCCATTGTATGTTCATTGTATTTCTGATTCTGCAATGCTTATGATATAATAGATAAATATGCTTTGATGGTGTTTTGTTACTTTGTTTCTCTAGGTATTCTCTAAGCGGGATAAGTAAGAGAGGAGTTGCAAACTCTGTCAAGGGAGAGAGAGATCAAGTAAGGAGTTAAGCAGAAGATACTGGTTGGTTCCTTTGCCTCTCTCTTATCTATCATACATAGAGGAAATCCCAAATTGCTTTGGTTGTTTGTTTCTAGGATAGCTACCAATCCTAGAGGGCTAGTCGATCGAAAAGACACTATTTTTCCTGGAAACATTGACCAAGGATAAAAATGGACATTAAAATTAGAGTCAATTCATCCACATATTCACTAGTATTGAAACCCATGACTATAACTATCATATTGACTATATTTTTTCTTATCTCTGTGAAGAACAATGCCACATAGGGAGGAGGATCTTTGGGTTGATGTTGTTTATCCATAAAAGTCTAGCAAAGGCGACTGAGTTCAGACTGGGACAACTTAGATGATTTCTCTAGTAATTCTCCAATGGAAATGAGGGTCAGGTCTTGACTGGGCTGAAACTAAAGCATTTCATTGATTGAATCTGCAGTAATTGTGAAGAGAACAGTTTGATTGGGGGACATTATTTCTCTGAGGGTGGGATTATAATTGGCATGACATTGATGGATAATGTCAGGGAAAATGCACACAGAGGGGAGCATGTACCTTGGGAGATTTGATTCCCAAAGTCCTATGGTATCAGAGCCATTCATGTAATTTTCCCGGCATTGACAAAATACTTTCAAGGAGCTTTCCTCAGTTTCAAGGTCCTTTATTTGAAAATCTTTATCTGCTAAGGGAAGATAATCCAAGTCTCTATGAGGGGTAGTGATAGGAGTTATATTGAGGGCCACGGGGGTTTATATTTTTGGTTCTTGTGGATTCAAATAGGAAAATGGGGTTTTCAAGTAGAGTTGGTGAAAATAGAGGGTCTTGGGAGTCTTCAATTCTTCATTCCATAACTGAATTATAATGAATTTTGGGTTTTTCAAAGTAATCGCAGAGGAAATCAAGTATTTACAGGGTTTTTGGAAGGAAATTGGTAAATACCTATTTTTCAATGATGGGCAATGGAGAGTAGATTCACTGGGTGAAAATGGTGGATTGGAGCAGCATCAAACTGCAAGTTTTAGGGTGGCTGACGGTTGGAGTACGAGTTGGTCGACTTCAACGTTCAGGTTGCATATATGCATTTTCAGAATAAGGACGAAAACTGTTTTAACTTTGTTTTTATGCAAAGTCAAAGCTTTTGGCGAGTTTGGGATATGGACAGGTGGTGTCAGCGGGGAGGTGTAGCGGGAGGTGGTAAGCGGGTTTCATCGCACTGCTAGTGGAGGGTAAGTGGTATTTGGCCGAGATCGCGCAATTTCATACACTGATTGACACGTAGCATAAGTACTATTCATGAAACCGCTCACCATTGCGCGCTAAAAGTCGACCACAGAGGTCCGTGCAATATGCGCGATGACTGTCGGATCTGAGGGATCCGATCGGATGGTCGTTGGGGAGCTAAAGTGACTGGAAGATACGGAGGGTGGGCCTGATATAAATTAAATAAATTAATCATATCTAGGGTGATTCGATTGGTTATCGAGTTATTAATTAGTCTAAATGATGTAATTAATCCTCATTAAATTGTGGCAGGGTTGGGTTCTTAATTAACTATGGATTAGCTAATTAATTCCATTTATTGACTTTATATGGTTATATTTAACTGCTGGAGGGATTATGTAATATTTGAGATTTATATAATAATACGGGCGCTGGTAGTGTGCTTTCGGGAAATAAATAATAATATTAATTAGTGGTTAATATGACTTTATGGAATGTGAAATGCGTGCTAAGTTTAAAACATTTTCGTCATACACATTTAGAACTTAGGTTAAGTGAATATGAGGGTTTATATGAAGCGTGTTTTATTTTCCCTAAGTAAAATAGGATTTTACTTAGGAAAATCTTTATTGGGGAAATGAATAACTTATGAAGGGGGGTGAATATTGATGAAGGGGCTTAAGCACTTAGGCATTATAAATTATTGGGCCGAGGGTCCGGTCCCTCCAAAAGTCAGAGAAATGCTCTCAGCCCTTCTAACTTTGGTAACTACCTTTAGTGCTCAGGGAATTAGTGAAGATTTTTAGGGGAATGAGTAGGGAAGTTAATTATTTTGACTTTGAATGTTGAAGTTCCTTTCCATGTGATACATGCCTTTGCCTAGTGATGAAAGTAATAGATTTAAACATTTAAACTTTTCATTCACCACATATTTATTCTGCAACCATCATCTACTTACCCTAACTACTTTACCCTAGCATTTTCACTTCTTTATTAGGATGCACTTGGACTGGCAAACCCTTTTCATACTTTCTTTTCTTTTACAGATAGATACCTATCTAAATCTAACCTTATTACATCCAAGGGCTCAAATTATACTGTTGAGCTCCTTTTATTCACTCTACCTATCTACTTATCAGCCAAGATTGAACTGTTTGGTCAGAGCTTTATTCTCTATTTCTACAACATGTAATTGAAAGTATGAACTAGTCATGCTTAAATTGTTTGACTACTCATGAATTGTGGCATAGGTGATAAGCTGCACACAATTTTGATTATACCAAAGTAAAAAAGTAGTGGCATTTAGACTTGCACACTTTCCTGGTCTGTTTTGTTGGGGTTCATTTTCTTTCATTTTTTTTGACCTCTTTTTTATTCTTTTCACCCTTTTATTCTTTTTCTAGGGCATACCCTCTTTACATTTTTTAAATTTTTTGATTTTTTACAAATGTAGAAAACATTTGCAACAAGTAAAGGTATGAACATATTTAAAAGCTAAACCAAGTCAATCATGATATATGACACCTATTGGTATAGGGGCATAACAGTGGCTCCACTTGGGGATGGCTTTCCCTGGTGGAAAGTTAAGAACAGTAGTTCAGTGGCCTCTGAATTACTTTGACTGTGCTCTGTAATCTTCTTTTCCTTGCTGCTTTATTTGTATGTATGACAATAATGATTCTGAAGCTTAGGGCCTTCTCTTCAGGTTTCAACCCCAAAATCTTACTGTCCAATCAACACTATGACATTACAAAATATATAATATGTACTATGAAGAACATGGTAACATTAGTAACTAGGATCAAAGTAATGCTTCAACATCTGACCATTGACTGGTCCTTCTTCTACTTCTGTACCATCTAACTCTTTAAGAAAATATGCATTGTTTCCTCTGAAAGCATAGATGATGTATGGTCCTTTCCACAGGAAGTCAAACTTCCCATGTTTCCCCTTGTCCTCTCTTCTTGAATCCCATCTTAACACTTTATCTCCAAGGTAGAAATCTTCTACCTTGGTTCTTCTGTCAAATATCTTCTTAAGTTTCTCCTGCAACACTTAGGATGTTTGGTACACCTCCTCCCTGGTTTGCTACAAATTGATGGTCTAGTTTATCCTTCTTTGAATATCATTAGGTTCCACTTGAGTTTCTTGGAGTATTTTCATGACAATAACTCCTAATGATGAAGGAAAAAAAACCTTCATGCCATATACTAACTCATAGGGACTGGTTCCAATGGATTTTTTAGTTGTAAGCCTATCTGCCCACAAAGCATTGATCAATTTTTTGTTCCAAGTTTTCGTATTTTATTCCAATAGTTTTTTGATGATATTAATTAGACTCTTGTTGGAAAATTTTGCCAGTCCATTCCCTTGAGGACAGTAGGCTGTGGAATGGCCCAGTGTAATGTGATACTTGTTATAGAAATTAATCATTTTCTTTGACTTGAAGGCTGCAACATTATCAATAATGATTTTAGTGGGACAACCAAATCTGGACAAAATATTGGTCTCTAGGAAACCTATGATCACAGTGTCATTGGCTTGTCTGGAGGGAATGGCCTCTATCCATTTAGTAAAATAGTCAGTGGCAGTGAGTATCCATTTGTGTTGGCCAGAAGAGGGTGGATGAATTTCTCCAATGAAGTCAAGACCCCATTGTTGAAAAGGTTTCTTGGTGGAAATGGGTTTTAAGGGTAAAGGTAACAATTTTCTTTTGCCTTCAAAGATTTGACATTTATGGCAAGAAGTTACAAATCTCTTCACATCTGCAAACAAGGTTGGCCAATAGAATCCAGCCCTTAGGATCTTGTCTGCAGTTGACTTCCAATAGAGATGTCCACCACAGTCTCCTGCATGAAATTCTTGGAGAGCCTTGTCAGCTTCATCTTTTAATAAACAATTTAACAAAATTCCTTCATGATTTTTCCAAAAAAGAGTATTATCTAAGATGCAAAACTTTGAAGCTTTCATTTTCAAAAACCTATTCTTGGTTCTGGATAACCCTGGAGGAGCCTACAGGTTTTGTAAAACATAAATTATATCAGCATACCAAGGTGAGTCTAAAAAGGCTTGGCTGATTTGTGGAGTCGCCATCTCCTGCTCGTTATCTAGTTCATTTATGTCTAGGGCTTGACAATTAGTTTCTGCCATGAGTTTAGCCAATCCCTGACCTTTTATTAGCTTGGTAGGTTTTATCTCTATATCATACTCTAAGATGGTAGCTATCCATTTTCCTCTTTTACCATCAATTCCATCCTAAGTTAGGATGTCTTTGACTACTGCATTAGGAACATAAGCTATTACATGAGAGTATAATATGTAGACTTTGAAATCTTTAATAGCTTTTACTAGTGCAAAAGCTTGTTTCTCCATTATTTTGTATTTTAATGATGCATCTCTGAGTGCTTTACTAAAAAAGGCTATAGGTTTTTCACATCCTTGGTCATCCTTTTGTAATAAAACTGCAACTATGGTGTGTTATGATGCAAAAGAAAAAATGATGAAGTCTCTATCAAACTGTGGACTCATGAGGATTGGTGTTCTGGTTAAGGCCATTTTGATTTCTTCAAATGATTGCTTGGCCTCTACTATCCATTTGATACTTGAATCCTTTTTTAGCATGTTATTTAGTAATCTAATGAGTTCAGCTAAGTTAGAAATAAATCGTCTTAAAAAATTTATCTTTCCTAGGAAAGCCTGAAGTTCTTTAATACTTCTTGGATGGGGTATCTGTAAAATAGCTTCGATCCTGGAAGGGTCAATTCAAATGCCATCTTTGGAAATAATGTGACCTAAAAGTTTACCTTCCTCCAGACCGAACAAGGACTTCTTTGGATTCAAAGAAATGCCATATTTTCTGCATTTTAAAAAGACTTGCCTGAGATGGTCCAAGTGTTGTTGATCTGATTTAGAAAAAATAGTTAGATCATCTAGATATATAACAAGAAAATCATGAATTTCTTTGGCAAAGGCAATGTCCATTGCTCTTTGGAAGGTTGCTCCTGCGTTTTTTAGTCCAAATGGCATTTTGATGTATATGAAAGTACCCCATGGTGTTGTAAAAGCAGTTTTCTCTTGGTCATCAGGATGAACCAAGATTTGGTTATATCCTGAAAACCCATCTAAAAGTGAAATTCTAGAAGAACCCACTACCCTTTGCAAAATATGATCCATTTTGGGTAAAGGATAGTTATCTTTAAGAGAGACCTTATTTACATTTCTCAGATCAACACATAACCTTATTTCCCCAGTTTTCTTCCTAGTAGGTACCAAGTTAGACACCCACTCTGAAAATCTAATAGGGGCAATAATCCCTGCTTCATACATGTGTTTGATTTCTTTCTCAATTGATGGTAATAGCACAGGGTTAATTCTTCTGAGTTTCTGTTTAAAGGGCTTTTGATTTTCTTTCAAAGGTATAGTGTGCTGAATAATAGAGGTGTCATAGGACTTCAAATCTTCGTAACTCCAGGCAAATACATCCTGGAATTCCCTCATAAGTTCAACATACTTTAGCTTTTGATCAGGAGGTAAGGATTTTGACAATTTTATCATTTTTGGATTATCCTATGTTCCTAAGTTGTACTCTTCGATATCTGCTTTTAATGGCTCCATTTTAGGTTTCTTGGGAATGTCATTGGAGTCAAACAAATCTTCTAGAGGAGTCAATCCTTTGGGTAAATGATTGTCCTTTAGGTTGATAACCTCTGTTTCTTCTTCAATTATTTCATCTAGGTCCATTTGTTTCAGGTCTTGAATTTCTTTTTGTGTGAATTTTGTGGGATGAAGCATATTTATTGAATTTTCTTCTGAAATGTTAATTTCTACCTCATTTATTTGATTAGAACTAATAATTGTATCAACATCTATGTTAATGTTAGAAAAATCTTCATCTAAAGTTAAAAAATTATTGATCTGCTTATCACTATCAAAAACCTGCCAGTTCTTCAGATTATCAGGGATGGTTGGTTTGTGCCTAATCTTAGCAGTATATTGATGATTAGGTTGAAAAGGTAATTTTCAGGTGCTGGAAAACATGGCTAGGATGTGGGCTTGCATGTTGTGTTTTCTAGGGATAGTTGCAAGCTAGGTTTCCAAAAAAGTGTTGAGAATTTCTATGACTGTTCCTCTATAATATCCTAGTCTAGGATCCCTAGTTGAGTAAGTTCCTTTTATCTATTTAATTATTAATTCTGAGTCCCCTATGACAGACACCCTGATTTCTCCTAATATTTTAACAAGTTTAAGACCCAACAAGAGAGCCTCATATTCTGCCATATTATTGGTGCATCTAAAATTTAATCTGTAGGCATGGCCTTCAGCATCATCATTTTCTAAATTGTACACTCAAACTCCTGCTCCCGCTCTTAGTTTATTGACTGAGCCATCAATTATAAATGCTAAAGGATTCCATGCTTATAATTCATGGCTGGGGTAGTAGGAACTTGTTTAACTGTGGGATCTGGGTTTTCATTTTCGTCTGACTTTTCTTTGTTATCTGATATTTCCTGAATATGAACACTTGATTTTTCTTTTTCAATTTCTTTTGGTTCTACTGCTACAACCTCTACAATATTGGAAGGACCGATTTCTGCATTATAAAGAATGAACGAATCCATATTAGAGTGTACTGAGTAGATGGGGAAATTTTGGGGTCTTTCCTGTCTACTTACTACGTATTTCATCAATGTTTCTCTGTATAGTTTCTTTGGTTGTCCAAAAACCGATATAGTGGCATATGACATATCCAATTGAAGAGATCCTTGAAGCTTAGCACCCCAGGATCTGGATAATAACATGCCATATTTGGGTGGTATATCTGCTATCACTATGTCCATTAAAATTGTTTTTCCTGGGTATTGAACCAATGAAACACACAAGTCTTTTATCAGTCCTAAACATCTCACCTGACTAGAATCAAAAGAAAACAAATCTTTGTATGGTCTAGTGATGTCTAGGTCTAGCTTTTCCATTATAGACTTGGGCATGAGGTTATGAGATGCACCAGAGTCAAACTTGGCATTGTTAAGAATCTTATCATGTATGTTTAAGCTCACATAGAAGGGAGGAATTCCTCCTTCCAATGGTTTTCTATTCACTTCTAGGCCAAAGATTAATTCGGGTTGGTCATCAAAAAGATTAACTGAGTCTTATTTTCCAATAATTTTCAGTGATCTATTGATTTGAGTTCGGTAGGCATCATGTTTAGCTAATTCAGATAATAGGACAGAAATTTTTAGCTTACCTACTTCTGTTTCTAGATTAAATTTTTTTTCTATTTGGGCCTTTGGATTTCGAACATCAATATTCTCTCTGTTTTCAGTGTTTTCTATGTTTTTCTCCTTTTCAGGAGTAGAATCATGATTTGTTGATTCTCCTAGATCAACCTCTGAAGGTTCTTCCACAGTTCCCTTAGAAGGAAGTGAAGTGGAGGGCTGTTTATTTTTTGGTTGATTATCAGAGACCTCTTCAATTACGGGGTTAGAAGGATTAGCGTTTTATCTAGAAAGAATATGTACAAATTTGATTACTGTCTTACCTTTTTTGGGTTGATTTGGAACCGTTTGCTTGTTTGTTTCAGGGACATCAATTCTCCTACTTCTTAGATTGTATTGCTTGTGCACCTCAAAGATGGTTGTGTCATATCCTTCTCTAAAGTCGAACGATTCCCCTAATTGGGTTTGGAACTGTTTAAGTACGTGGGCCTCTTGATCATCTTGGGTTAAGAAAACTTATCCTTCATCATCAAACTCCATCAAATTAATTTTAGTATCTTCTTCTGGGCCTTCAGAGTGGAAGCTTCTGCATAATTCTCCTAGAAAGGTGGTATATTGTTTTGGTCAGGACCATTATTTCCAGTTTTTGGGTTTTGATTTTTCCTAAAATTAGGATTTCTCCCTGTATTGATTTGCTGGCTATCACAAGGAGATTTACTTTCAATTGTCTCCACTCTGTCTCCTAGTCTATCCATTCCCTTAATTATGGAATCTAACTTTTGTTCAAAGGGTGAGCTCTCTTCCTTTAATGGTATCCTCCTTTCACTCCTGGCCTTGGCTCTTTTAGATAGCAGGTTGGCTTCAAAACTAACTGCTATGCTTTGCATATCTTCCAAAGTAGGGGGGTTTCATTCTCTTAGCTGGAAAGCCATATCAGAATCAAATCCATCTGGGAATTTGATTAAGGCTAAACCAAGTGGGGGTCTAAGATATAGTGGGATGGCATTATATACACTGTTGAATCTAGTGCAATAGTCCTGCACAATTTCTTGTGGTCCTCTCCTTAGGTTTTCGTATTCAAATAGAATCGGAAGGGGGTCTTTCCTTTTCTCCCACCTATTCAAGAATTGCTGATAGAGAGTTCTTAGGCTGTCTATACTATTTGTTGCTAAGGTTCTGAACCAGGTTCTAACTTCCCCAGATAAACTTTGAACGAATATCCTCATTTGCACATCAGGAGTATCTATTTCATAAATTTCAAAATAATCAGTCATCTTCTTGGTGTGTTACTGGGTTGTATAGGTTCCAGTGCCATCAAAAGTAGTGTGCTTACTTTGGTAGTCCTGGGGCATGGCACCTAAGTTTGCTGGTAGTACTAGGGGGGAATATTTGTTGGCCATTGTTGTTGGTAATGGTCAAGCAAAAGCTAGGGTGGGAATAATAGGGGATGTTTGAGTTGAAGATGAAGAGCTGGAGGTGATGGTCAGATGTGGAGTGGTTTGAGGTTGAGAGATAAGAGGGAATGATAATGAGCTTGAAAAAACAGAAGTGATTACAGAGGGATTAGGGGTTCCTTCAGTGGTAAGATCATATTGTGGTGAGTTCTGCAAATATCTATCAATTGACAAATTGGCTGCTTGGAGTTCTAATTCTCGGATGAACTTTGGGTCTTGGACTAGGTCTGCTAATTCAGAATTAGATGAAGTCCTAAACAAAGAGTTTCCAAAGTATTCATCAAAGGGTAGGTCTTCGAGATAAATCCACCTAACAAGACAAGATGAGGATCTGAATGTGGGTCGAGGACTAACAAAACTTTCTTGTCTTCTAAGAATTCTGGGGATCAAATTGGGGTTCTCAAACACTTGTGGTGGATTAGGATCAGGATTAGCTCTAGTGTAAAGAGTCCTTTATGAAGCCAGATTTTTGGGTTTTGTTTTTGGTTTTCTTAATGAATATCAAAACAACTTCTATGATTTCTTTAAGATGCTTTAGATTTAAGGTTTAAAACTTTCTTAAAGATTTGTTTTGACTGAGGAATTGTCCTTCCCCAGCGGAGTCGCTACTATGTTATCACTCAGATTTTTCTTGAAGTTGTTGGAAGAAGGAAAGGGATCTGAGGTAACCACAAAGCAATCTTTTAAGTAGGCTCTCTCTTTGTGATTTAGCTTTGTTTATGGGGTATTAGGCTAGTTATGAAAGCTTGGGGGGGTTTTGATTTTGTTTTGTGGTGGAATTTAGGAGCAGATGGATAGAACAAGGTATTTCAGGCCATTGGGCTATGGAGTGAACTGAAGATGGCTTAACTGGATCAAGTTGATTCAACAAAGGGGAGTTTCACAGGGCAAGATAGCTAAACAAAAGAGAAATGATAGCTTAAAAGGGTGAAATGGTCTTGAAATGGGAGGAAGGGCAATTAAGAATCCTTCAACAAAGTTCAAGATGTGGGAAAGTGGGTGCTCATTAACAAAAAGCAATTAAGAATTATTTGTTAAATGGTCACAGTGATAAACTATGAAAGTAGGGAGCAATTAAGAATTCCCTACCTATAATAGCTTGGAATAAAGCATTAAGAAAATAAACGATTTTAAATACAGAAGGTAGTAAATCTCTTTCTGAAATACAATTTTTCGTTTATCATTCAGATATGAAACACATATGAATATTTAAACCAGAAAACTGTAAAAACACAAGATATAGACTACTTATTTGTTTCTCGTTTGACATAGGTATCTTGTAAAAGTCCTTTGCTTTATTACTTTGTCTAGCCAGCCATATAACAACACTTCTATTCTAAAATATAGTGTTTATAGAAATGTCTAAGAATCCACACTCAGTACTTCGAATAAGGAAGTACTTATACAAAATTTACATCAAAATATCTCCTAACTAAGAGAGATATATTCATGGGAACTTGTCAGACTGATAGTAAAGTAAAAGGTGATATATGAATATAGAATACTTGAATACCTTTTCATTTTCTAGCCTCATGAACTAGTCATGGATTTTTTCAGCAATGAAAGCAACATAGTTATATTTGACAACAAGAGGTTGAATAGGGGTAAAAATGGACATTAAAACTAGAGTCAATTCATCAACATATTCACTAGTATTGAAACCCATGACTGCAGCTATCATATTGACTATATTTTTGCCTATCTCTGTGAAGAACAATGCCACATAGGGAGGAGGATCTTTGGGTTGATGCTGTTTATCCATAAAAATCTGGCAAAGGCAACTGAGTTCAGACAGGGACAATTTAGATGATTTCTCTAGTAATTCTCCAAGGGAAATGGGTGTGAGGTCTTGACTGGGCTGAAACTAAAGCATTTCATTGATTGAATTTGCAATAATTGTGAAGAGAACAATTTGATTGGGGGACATTATTGCTCTGAGGGTGGGATTATAATTGGTGTGACATTGATGGATAATGTCAGGGAAAATGCGCACAGAGGGGAGCATGTACCTTTGGAGATTTGATTCCCAAAGTCCTATGGTATCAAAGCCATTCATGTAATTGTCCCGACATTGACAAAATACTTTCAAGGAGCTTTCCTTAGTTTCAAGGTCTTTTATTTGAAAATATTTATCTGCTAAGGGCAGATAATCCAAGTCTCTATGAGGGGTAGTGATAGGAGTTATATTGAGGGCCATTAGGGTTTCCAGTTCTGGTTCTTGTGGATTCAAATAGGAAAATTGGGTTTTCAAGTAGAGTTGGTGAAAACAAAGGGTTCTGGGAGTCTTCAATTCTTAATTCTGCAACTGAATTATAATGAATTTTGGGTTTTTCAAAGTAATCACAGAGGAAATCAAGTATTTATAGGGTTCCTGGAAGGAAACTAGTAAATACCTATTTTTCAATGATGGGCAATGGAGAGCAAGTTCACTGGGTGCAAATGGTGGACTGGAGCGGTGTCGAACTGCAAGTTTCAAGGTGGCTGATAGTTGGAGTATGAGCTGATCGACTTCAACGTTCAGGTTGCATGCATGCGTTTTCAAAATAAGGACAAAAATTGTTTTAGCTTTGTTTTTATGCAAAGTCAAAGATTTGTCGGGTTCAGGATATGGACAGGTGGCGTCAGCGGCAAGGTGTAGCAGGAGGCGATAAGCGGGTTTCATTGCACCGTTAGTGGAGGGTAAGTGGTATTTGGAGAGACTGCATGATTCCATACGCTGCTTGACACATAGCATAGGTACTATTCATGAAACCACTCACCATCAGGCGCTAAAAGTCAACCACAGAGGTCCGTGCGATATGCGTGGTGACCGTCGGATCTGAGGGATCTGATCGGATGGTCATCGGGGAGCTAAAGTGAATGGCAGATACGGAGGGCAGGCCCGATATAAATTAAAGAAATTAATCATATCCGGGGTGATTCGATTGGTTATCGAGTTATTAATTAGTCCAAATGACGTAATTAATCCTCATTAAATGGTGGTGGGGTTGGGTTCTTAATTAACTACGGATTAGCTAATTAATCCAATTTATTGACTTTATATGCTTATATTTAACCGTTGGAGGGAATATGTAATATTTGAGATTTATATAATAATACGGGTGCGGGTAGTGTGCTTTCGGGAAATAAATAATAATATTAATTAGTGGTTAATATGACTTTATGGAATGTGAAATACGCACTAAGTTTAGAACATTTTCGTCATACACATTTAAAACTTAGTCTAAGTGAATATAAGGGTTTATATGAAGAGTGTTTTATTTTCCTGCTTTATTAGGGAAATGAATAACTTATGAAGGGGGGTGAATATTGATGAAGGGGCTTAAGCACTTAGGCATTATAAATTATTGGGTCGAGGGTTCGGTCCCTCCAAAAGTTAGAGAAATGCTCTGAGCCCCTCTAACTTTGGTAATTACCGTTAGTGCTTAGGGAATTAGTGAAGATTTTTAGGGGAATGAGTAGGGAATTTAATTATTTTGACCTTGAATGTTGAAGTGCCTTTCCATGTGATACATGCCTTTGCCTAGTGATGAATGTAACAGATTTAAGCATTCAAACTTATCATTCACCACATATTTATTCTGCAACCATCATCTACTTACCCTACCTACTTTACCCTATCATTTTCACTTCTTTATTAGGGTGCACTTGGACTGGAAAACCCTTTTCAAACTTTCTATTCTTTTACATATAGATACCTATCTAAATCTAACCTTATTACATCCAAGGGCTCAGATTATACTGTTGAGCTCCTTTTATTCACTCTACCTATCTACTTATCTGCCAAGATTGAACTGTTTTCTCAGATCTTTATTCTCTATTTCTACAACATGAAATTGAAAGTATGAACTAGTCAAGCTTAAACTGTTTGACTACTCATGAATTGTGGCATAGGTGACAAGCTGCACACAATTTTTATTATACCAAAGTAAAAAAGTAGTGGCATTTAGACTTGAACACTTTCCTGGTCTGTTATTTTTGTTGGGGTTCATTTTCTTTCATTTTTTTGACCTCTTTTTTATTCTTTTCGCCATTTTTATTCTTTTTTCTAGAGCATACCCTCTTTACATTTTTTAAATTTTTTTATTTTTTACAAATGTGGTTTTTGCAACAGGTAAAGGTATGAACATATTTCAAAGCTAAACCAAGTCAATCATGATATATGACACCTATTGGTATAGGGGCATAACACTTAGCTTGATATCTTTACAGATGCATTTGCGAGTATTTACAGATTGTGGTGACCAAACACCAAAGTGGTTGCCATAAAGTCCAAAGGGGGAGATTGTTGGAATTATGGCTAATGTGCTTTCCTTGATGGAAACCTACTTGATAAATATGTCAACATGATGGTTATGCAGATGTTACAGATGAGATGGACAAATGAATATCAATTAAGAGATAGAAGAACGGTAAATATAAATTGTGAGAAAGTATACGTTGGTCTTGTGAAGCAAGATAATGTACATACATAGGTATGGTGAAAAGAAGTCACGTACATATTCCGCACCATGGTAATTGGAATACCAGGGGCCTTTACCATGATATTGGCCCATAATAATGAGCGCGACAACGAATATTTGATCCCATCAAAGAATACCATTGACATTTCTAAGGGATTGGCCTAACGTGGTGGCTAAGGCTTATGCTATATAAGGAGAAGGAGATCGAGTGTTAGTGTGTGCATGTGCTGAATTGTTTAAGAATGATTTTATATAAAACAGGTTTGCACCAAGGAGCAAGGAGAAGACACAAATCTAAAAGATATGAAGTATAGTGTCATATGTGCTTATTTGATTTACTTGTTGATAATGTCTAACAATGATAGATCTGTGGTGATAATGATACTCTAACATAAATTTGTGAAGGTTTGCAAAGTATGTGTGTGGTTGCAGTGAAGGTATGATTCAATGATTACAGATATGTACACTAGTTTTACCCTGAGAGGGCATGTACATACACGAATCTGCTTCTGGGTAATCACGTATACATTCTGCGAAAGTTTAAAATTTGTACTCAAGTTTCAAGCATGAGAAGCACATACATATTCGGATGTGTATTGTAAACATTTCATATTGGAACAAACAAAGTTCATTCTTAAAGTTAAATACTCCAGAAGACTTAGAATATGTAGATCTCCATTGAGATACAAGAATATATATAAAATGTACGAATGAGAATGATGTTACAATTGAGAGTGAGGGGCCTGCTTATATACTAGGAAGGTGCCTCTTCATGGAAGCTCATGTCCCATTTAGACATGCCTCTTCAACCTAATTACTAATTAATTCGTCATTATTACAATTATCATCATTATTTATATTTAATATACTTTATTCATAACATTGCCTTCCTCTTCAAAAAGCTTTGTCCTCTAAGCTTGCTGATGAAAAAGCTTTATTTTTTTGTTGCAAATGTCTTCTCATTTTAGGACTGTCATATTTGTTGATACATGTTGATATCATCCTTTAAGTGATAAAAAATGCTGCACTGAGAAGGGATCGACCCATCCTATATTAATCTTCCGTGGAATCTTGTGGTGACTGGACAATTGTGATGAATTGTTATCACATGAGTGGATTGCACTGACACTAGTATTCTTTGGAACATTAGTTTGTTGTTTTTGTTCTAAATACGTAGCTTGATTGAGTTGTCTACTCTTGTGATTTAGATGTTGATAAGGAATTCTAGTGATTTGATTTTCTCTTATCTTGTTTGTGTTATTTTATTGATTCATTTGAACTACCTGATTTCCTTTAGCTATGGAAGTTGAATGGTTAATTTATGGATCTTCACTTGAATCTTTTGTTGATGGAACTGCAACTTCTGAGTAAATCTTTACCTCAGCTAGTTTGTCCTCTTCTTGAGTTGTATTATTGACTACATCAGTATTTGTCGTCTTTTCGTCAACTTGAATTTCTACATTTGATGCTTCCTTCTCGATAAGTTGTTGTGCCTTTTTTTCCGATGAATTCGTGTCCTTCTTAAGATTCTTCATTTGCGTCAATAATTTTTCAATATGGCCTTTAAGTCAAGAAAATTCTTCATTTTTTTCAATGGTGATCTTGTCAATTTCTCTTTGTATATTTTCTAGTACGTTTTTACCTTATTGAAAAATTATTTTTGAAATATCTTGTATGTCTTCTGGTGTTACTGAATTTGGTTTCAATGTAACATACTGGAGTGTTACTTTTTTATTCCTGTAGGAAAAATGAAAAAACTTCTTATAACCTGGTTCTGATACCAAATGGAATGAACAAAGTTCGTTCTTCAAGTTAAATACTCCAGAAGACTTGGAATATGAAGATATCCATTGAAGATACAATAATATATATTAAAATGTATGAATGAGAATGATGTTACAATTGAGAGTGAGGGGCCTGCTTATATATTAGGCAAGTACCTCTTCCATGTCCCATTTAAGCATGCCTCTTCAACATAATTACTAATTAACTAATCATTATTACAGTTATCATCATTATTTATATTTAATATATTTTATTCATAACACATATACATGCTAGGATTTTGTAGTATGAGTTGTTAATGATGTTTGATCAGTTCTGTTATGTTTGTTGTTGTCTGTCGATGAAGTCTCTCTTATGATAATCTGTGTTTGATAGGATTGGCTGGGTTGAATTGATTATGGAATGGAATGTTTCCTAGTGATGAAGCTACTGTGTGATGATTTGTATTTGGTTCAGCGATCAGTGATATTTTCAGTATGTGATTGAGTGATTGATTCAATGGTTCAGTGGTTCATATTTAGTTATCAATGATTTGAGATCTATACACATACCTTCTTTAGAGAAAGCACGTACATATGTGGGTATGATTCATAACAATACCGTATACCTTCTGACATATGTTTGAATAGGGTTTGTAGTGACAACATTTTCTTTCTATGATGAACAATATGTGGTCTGGTATTTTGATGAGTGGGCATATAATGATCTAGTTTCTTTGGTTTATTGGGATTAAATGATTGGTTTGTCAATGTTGATTGAATGACTTGATTCAGTGACTAATTTTATAGTTCAATTGGTTCAGTGATTAATTTATTTGATTCAGTGACTGGTTTTAGAATTGTTATTTGATATTGGCCTTAAAATATGGAAGTGGGTCCGTTCTGAAAATATGATGAAAAGTGGCCTACAGGTTTGACTTTTTGAGTTAGGTGGATAAAATATGAAATATTATGAAACATGGTCCACAAAGGTGTTGAGAATTGGAGCCTTTAGTGAGGGAGTCAAAGCTTCCTTCCAGTAGTAGCTAGTAAATTTGTTTAGGGGCTTGGAGCTCCCTTCCGATGGGTGTTCGTAAACAAGATCAGGGGTTGGAGCTCCCTTCCAGTGGGTGCTGGAGAATGAGAGTAGGTTGTAGCCTTCTACAAGTGGGTGCATGCGTACTGGAATGAGTCTACACCAGTACAAGATTATAAGATGTTTCCCTTTATAATAAAAGATGAATACAAAGATGACAAAAGCGGTGGTTTTCTCCCACATTAGGTTTTCGCCTAAAAATCTTGGTGTCCTCATGTTTTGTGTTGCTTATGTGTGATGGTTTATTTTTTCTTACTACTCATGGTTACTATTTAATTAAAGTTAAACAAAGTAATGATACACCAGATAAAGTAGAAAAAATGATGAAATATGTGAAAAGATAGTTAATTGGATATACATTGTTTTCCTTTACTAAAGTTGCGTACATACGTTGGTTTCCTGAATGACAATAGTGTATAGAAATATTGGTTTCCTGAATGACAATAGTGTATAGAAATATTAATAAGATGTTGAAAAGTTGAGTTGAGTTTAAAATACCGATTCCCCACCCCCTCGCCTTCTTAGTATTTTTCCCAACATATTTTGGAATCATCTCCTTTGTACCCTTATTGTATCATTAGAGAAGCCCTTGAAATAGGAAAACAACCCAATAATTTCAATCATGAAGATGGCTACAAGTGAATTCAATCATGGAAGCCCACTAATCAATTTCTCTCTCAAAATAACGATACCTCGAGCAACACTTTTTAACCTCCCTCTCACATTAGCGTCCAACTTTTTTCCATTTGAACCTGGCCCCTCTTAGATTATACCCTATGTTAGACCTGATAAATGATCAAATTTTTACTAAAAGAAACTTGCCTTAACCTCTGTTTTACAAGTTAAATAACCCTCCATGCATACATTTTTGACCCTTTTCATGTTCCTCTGGGTTAATGGATAAAATATTGCTCATTTATATTAAAATGGTTAATTAGATTGATATTTTAATTAAATTCTTACCTTCGTATTACCTAAATAATTTCTTGTAGTATTTGTCACTAATATTAAATTGAAGAATTGTGGTACAAGAAGATATCTCGAGATTCCTTCATTAATCACAGTTCTTGCATTAAAGGAGGGAGACCATTGGATTCCAGAAGTTGATTGAGGATTTGATGTGATAATTCAAGGAAGAACCACATTATTCTACCCCTGGCCTTCAACACGATTTTGTTTATTGGCCTCCTGCAAGTGGTTTGAGAAAAACAGAAGAACACAAGGGTTTCTATTGATAGAAGTCAGTTGGTTAAAAAATATATTGTTGTAACTAGTTTGATATGGAAGAGAGCCTCTACAAGATGTATATATACCTAGTTGTAGGAATATAGAGGTTAGCGATACTGAGGATAAGTATTAGTGTTGATATTTTTGAAGGCTTGTGCCACCACAACCTCCTTTGGAGCTGGATCTGTAATTTTACTGAATGTATTGAGAAGATACTTTTTATCAATAAAAGGAGTGTAATGTCAGGTTCATGAAATTGTTTTGTTCTTCTGTAGATGTTTAATCTATTTCATATAAGTTAATTTATTTTTCAAATGGAAATGAGTTGGTTGGCTAGGGCCCAACCAATCCAACTCGTTCTCCGTCAAATATTTTCACTGTGTGGTGTGTTATGTGTTGAATCTAGAGTAAGTTATTGTTATTTCAATTTCTTGTGTTCGGTGTGCATGTAAAACAAGAGACCTTGTGTATTTATATTTTGAGAAACGAAAATAGCTCAAATCTGAAGTTTGTTTCTTTTTGAAGAATTATTTCTTGAATTAGATGTTTAAAAATTATTTATGTTTCTTATAATGATTCAGATCTGAATGTGAACTTTATTTATGAAATTGTTTCTTGAACCAAGGTGTGAACCCTAGCTTTTAGATTCACAACAGTTCTGTTTGTTTGATAACAATTCAAGACTTGGATATTGGGTTGAAGAATCTCTTTGCATTAAAGAACTTGTTTCACAATTGAGTATACAAGTTTAATTTGATCAACTTATATTAGCTACTGTTTTAGGTGCATGATTGATGCTTGTGGGATTGTGTTAAAAAATCTAATGACTTATGTGTAAAATCATACATTGACAAAGGGTTATTATCTCCATGAAAATATTATGATTTAAACGATACACGTTGATATCGGTTTTGTGAAACCCAAAATAAACAACATGGATGCCTTGAGGTCTTTACTACAGGAACATAGTTTCACTTTTATTAAGCTATCAGTCTAAGCTCGGGGTGATTTATAATATAATTTCATATAATTCTGATTGATTTTGAAAGAGGGTTTCGATTAAGAAAATAACCGTGTGTGATTGAATTTGGTTGATATTTCCTTATTTTGAAATTACAGGTGTGAGACATCTTTCTTCTCCTTGTTTCATTGTTTTATGCAATTTCCTTATTCTGAGTCAAGATTTGATTGTTGGGTTATCATATAGTGTGTGTTGAATCTGAGAATGCATCTTTAACTGAACCAAAGTTTCTATTTTTACAAAAGAATAGTAAGTGTGTCACATAGTAGAAGAATAAATTTGTTTGGAAGTGCAAGAACATATTTTGTTTTAAGTACAAGAACAAAGTATTTCAAATGGATGCCTAGTACAAGAATAGAGTTTGTCTTTGATTGATTGTGCCATTAAAATATTGAGTTCTTTTTCTTTGATGTGAGATGTTTATGAAGAGTCTTGATTATTTTTTGAGTGGAGATCCAATTTCTAGGAGTGGTTCTAGTGTTACTATGTAAGAAGTGTAGGAATAGAAGACAAGGATTTTATTTGAAACCCTTTAGAACTTGATTAATTTAATTGTTGGGATAGAGATAAGATTTACAGAATTTTTCCAAAACCTTTGGAATATTTTGTGCTATGCCTCGAAGTCTACGAGGCCCTGGTTTGATAAGTAAATGTTGTGAATTCAATTTACAATTCCATCAACTGACATTTTAGTGTTGTTGTTGGAGAGGCGTTGAATGGAATTCTGGTAAAGTTATGATTTTTATTTTCTATAGTAGAGGTAAGTTTGCGTTGTTTTTTAGTGCAGTGTGCTTCTATTTCCTGAAGGAATTTCGTTTTCATTAATTTTGTTGTAGCCATATTTTTTAATTAGCTGCAACATTTGATTTTGAACTGATTTGTTCCAACAAGAATTTTTGCAGTTTTGTTGATTATTTTTGGTTTGATTTCTTTAAAAATTCATGCCTAGGAGATGTAGGGGTCCGAAACCCAAGAAGGGAAGTGGAAATATTGATAAATCATAAATTTTTTCTTAAGGTGGGTCTTCTATTGCAGGAAGGAATTCCAAGTAGACAGATACTAATAAAGTTGGTACACTTTATCGTAACTCTAGAGATAGTAGTGCAAGAATCTCACATCCAGTAGAAGGGAAGAAGAAGAATGTTTGGACTAAGAAGCTAAATCAGAAAAATAGTCAGTGCTCACAGTCTACAGGAAGTGGTCTATTTTGCGGAGGAAAGATGGCAGATAATGAAGAAGTGCATAGTGAAGGGATGGGCTATAATCAACCACTAGAAGAACAATCCACTTTTTGGTTTCCAATTGTGGACTCAAATATAACTGTTCAAATGAAAAATATTCCACCTTCCATTTTTCCACACTTTCACAGTAAGGTGCATGAAGATCCTGACTCTTTTATTTTTGAGTTTGATATACTTTGTAGAAGTTATGAGTATTCTTTGGATGCCCAAAAACTAAAGCTATTCTTTGCAACCCTTAAGGAATCAACATTAGAATGGTTGATGGGGTTGGGAGGAAACACTATTACTTATTGGGAATAAATGAAGATTTTTTTCTTGACTAAATATCAGGAATATTGCAAAACACAAGAGATGCAAGATGAAATTTTTACCATTGCATAGCGTGATGATGAAACTTTTGAGGATTATTTAGAGATATTTTTATACATCCTTCAAAGGTCAAAGCATAAGTTTGATATGAGCACTGTTAGAACCTTGTTTCTACATGGGATTTATGATGATTCTAGGAATAATTTGAACCTGTTAGGGAAAGGGGACATTACTCAGAATTATTTTGACTAGATTTGTGACCTATGTAGGAAATTCTCACGAAATCAATCTAGATCTGGTAAGGGAATTAGAAGAATTTCTAGGAATAGCAGATTTGGATCGACATATGATATGATTATTGGTTTGGAAAATAAAATGGATAACATGAAAACTAAAGCTATGAATATTGTTAGTAAACATATAGATTCTTTAAAATTTCAATAGAAATTAGTAGAAGAGCAAGAAAAATTATCCATTTATTATCCAAAATGTAGAAAAAAACATCTTTTACGTGAGTTTCCTGCAGATGTTAAAATTTCTAATAGTTGTGTGATATGTGCAGGAAAGAATCCCATCGATGAATTCCCATCCATACCAGGATTGAAGGCAACATTTGATGGAGAGAATTCAGTACTTGAGCCATTTCATGCTATGGGGGCATGAAATTCATGGCCACAGGTAAGTACAGGTATGATTTCTAAACCCGCACCATATTTCATTGGTTATAATGCACCACCATATTCTTATCAAAACATGAATTATTCTCAGTATTGGCAGCATGGGTATCATTCTCAGTATGGGTAGTCTCCTCCTACCCCTTGGAAACAAGGATGGAAGGGACCACCACACTCTCATTATTCGTATCCCATGCCTACACAGTCATATCCTACATCATATGCACCTTATCTCATGGCACAACCTACACTACCAATTGCGTTGTGTCAACAGAATCAACCTATGCCACCACCACTGCCATTACCACCTCCATTCCAACCACCATTGTTGCCATCAAAACTAGTGCCCAACCCAAATAATAAAGTAGTACAAATGATTCACTATTTTGGACTTCTCCCTTTCGTTATTTATCATACCATGCCAGTTGGGGTCAATGACCTCTAGCTAATATCGGGAAGGGTAATAAATTCAACAAAACAAAAACAGAAGCAAAAACAACTAACAATAATCATTGAGGAGAAAAATGAGGAGGAAACTCATAATATTTCAAACAATGACTTTGTCTCTCAACCTGTTCCCATACAATCAGAATCCTTACGTTTTTCTTTGAACCAACCCCCCTTTCCAGAGAGGCTCATTGTGGAGAAAGTTTACCCCACCCCTGAATATGACCTAACTTCTAAGTTGAAGAATATTTGTATAAAGGTTCCTCTACTACAGGCTATAAAATAGATTCCTATTTTTACTAAAATTGTTAGGGAACTCTGTATTAAAAATCCAGGAAGGAAGAGAGTTGAGCCCCACACTATCTAGTTTGTTGGGAGAGCAATTGAGTTGATGACATGATGTGTTCGATTTGAAAATTATACTAATCCTGGAAGTCCAGTTGTTTCCATTAAGATAGGTAACACCCTCATTCCCAATGTGCTAATAGATATTGGACCAGATATTAATGTCATGACTAAGAAAATTATGGATCAACTTTGGTTAACACACATCTGTCCTACCCTCATTGTGCTTGATCTTGCTGATAGATCTAAAATCAAGCCAGAGGGTGTGTTAGACAATGTGGTTGTCTCAATTGATTCATGGGAGTACCCCACATATTTAATTATTTTACAACCAAATAATCCTATTTGGGGACACCCTTTGATCTTGGGATGATAATGGCTTGCTACAACACATGCCTATATAGGTTTTTTCTCTAGTGACATGTATATTTCCCATGGGGATTTTAGGAAGAAGGTCACCTTATTCCCACTTTCTAGATCAATCTAGGAGCCTTGTGATACCTTGTGGTTGGATTATGATATTAGTGATGACAAGAGTCAATCACTTTCTATAATTCATCAATATACTAAGTTGATTGAGGAGAGTGAGATTTGGGATTTTCTGGATAACTCAAACACTATACAGAATTTTGAATCACTTCATCAAAATTTCAGTCCAAGTTTCTAGGAGAACTCTGATCCCCAATCCTCATCATCATCATCATTAAATATTTTGGTAGCCATGATAGATGTTCACGAGCTTAACACTCCTCTTGTTGAGGTCAGTCTAGGAAAATCCCTACACATTGGTTTAGATCTAGACCCATCCCAGTAGGAGTAGCTTGTGAGCTTGTTTCCATATCATATTGTTGCCTTTGATTGGAATTATGAGGACATGAGAGGTATCCATCCTAAAAATGGTACTCATCGTATTTATATTCAGGAGGTTGCCAAAATTGTCTGACAACCCTAAAGGCGAATGAACTCTGCACTAAGAGATGTTTTTAAAGAATAAATCCAAAAACTCTTAGGTGTTGGTTTTATCTATCTCATATCTGATAGCCAGTGAGTCTCTCCACTATTAGCAGTCCCGAAAAAGGATGTGAGATGAGGTATCTGTATTGATTATAGAGAACTAAATAAGGCCACTCTCAAGGATTACTTTCCCCTTCCCTTCATTGATCAGGTTCTATATACCCTTGTAGGTAAAAAATACTTCTCATTTTTAGATGGCATCAGTGGGTATAACCAAATAGAGATCTCACCCAAGGATCTGGACAAGACTACCTTTACTTATGCTTGGGGGACATTCACTTACCGAGTGCTTCCCTTTGGACTCTGTAATGCTCCTGCTACCTTTCAAAGAGAAGTCTTGGCTATCTTTGTTGGCCTCGAGTGTGTAGAGTTTTATATGGATCACTTTTTAGTATTTGGAGATTCTTTCCAGAAATTCAAAGTGATCAGAATGATTTCAAACTAGGACCAAAGCATAGATCTTGTCATTGGTCGCAGTGATGTGAACGGTTCTTCAATCCGAGTCTAGATGAGGAAGTTAGAAGCAATCAAATTTTGGTTGACTTTTGTTGACTAGGAAGGCCTAAGGAGGCCACAATTTCGAATTTCCCGGTGGATGGAATCTGGCCAACTCTGGCCAAATTCCGGGAAATTTTTTTGCCTCATTAAGATGTCTCCTTCGGCCTAAAATCGGGATTTTAAAAAATGGCCCATGTTTGTTTTTATAACGAAAAAAGAAAAAAGAAAAAAAAAGGGGTGGGGGCCATCAACCCCACCACCCCCCCAACTCACATAACTGTATCATATTAAAAATGTTAATGGGGGTGGGCTAGACCTTGGGTCATGGACCCAACCACCCAACCATGGAACCATCAAAAAGCGACCCATTACATGGAGGTGGGCCGACCCTTGGGGTGCGGAACCAACACACCACCCCTCCATACAAGTACACAGCCAATGGAGGGAGGTACGAGGGTGGGCTGCCCAAGGTAGGCCCAACCACCCGAATTTAAAAAAAAAAATGAATTTTGTGTAAAAAGGAGGAGGCGGGGTTTGACCGCCCGACCTCCTCCCTACTAAACTAGATCTTAACCAACCCAACTAACTGTCTTTTGGGAAAATCCGCCGGCCAAAATTTATATAAATGTTCATTTTGTCAGTGCGCTCAGGGGTAGATGGAGGAACCAGGAGTGGCATAGAATTCGAGGTGATATTTTTTTAATTAATTTATTGTAGGTGGAACCATGACTGAGAGAAATTCTCAGGAGGGTGAAATTTTTGTAGTGTCCAAATTGGAAATTTTATGTCGATCTTACACCTCTCAGCGACACGAACCTAATGGCATATTCAGTTTCCTGATTTTATCAGCCGAATTGCAGAGGACCTCGAGGAGGGAATCTTTAAGGAATCTAGGGGGAATCTAAAGATTCCTTGAGCCCCAGATTTTCAATTTCTTAGAATTTAAAATTTGATAGTCGATTTTGCACTATTTGACACCACAAATCTGATGGTGTGTTCATATTTTTCATTTTCTCACTCTATTCTTCAACCACTTTTCTAAGTGGAGTGTAGGTGTCAGCATTTATGTGCGAGCAACCATTTCCATGCGATTGATGATGTGAGATCGATGGCACAAACAACTTCAGCAGCTTGACATCCTTTTCTTCAGATGGCCCTAGATGTGAGGTATATGCAATATGTTCATATACTTATTTTTCTATGCATTGTGCTGCACAGATCCCTGTTGATGTTTGATGTGGGATCTTGTTTCTTACTTTTCTTCATGATTCCTACTTGATGTGATGCAGAATAATTTGTGGGATGTACTTGTTGTCATTATTCATCATGTTGTGTTTTGAGATCCCTTTGTTGTATGTTGATGGGATATTTATGTTGTTGGCATGCATGTTTTCATTGAGATCCCTTTTATGCCATGTTGGTGGGATGCTCATCATGCATGAGTTTGTGTCATACTGATAAGAGTCTTTTTGACTAAGAGTTCCTATAGCGGAACATCTCTTCGCACCACTCCTGTGTGAGGGAATTTTCCTTGTATGATAGCGACATCATCTCTATGTAAATCATCACTATTGAAAACACTTAATGCAACGGCCTACACCATCTTGACACTGAGGCCTGGAGACGTAGTCCCTCCTTGACACACTCTGTTATCAACGTCTTATTATTTCATGTGCTAATGATTATCACATTTCTCTTCTTTACAACATGCAGATGTATTCATTAATGTTATTTTAAAAATGAAATTTAACAAATCAAAAAGTAAAAGGTCTTGGAAGGGTCCTTCGTCACACCCAGACCTGGATCAAGTGGTATCAGAGCGGTCTTTGTGTGGATGTGAATTGCATCGTGAGCAATGGAATGTGTAGCGATAGAGGATGAAAAAGAAATGTATGAGACCATGCTCAAAATTTCCAAAAGAGTGGAAATAGTGTATGAAACTCTACAAAAAGAGACAGAGGAAAAGGAGTGATTGCAACTTCAGTTGCAAGCCACGAAAGAGGCCCTGAAAGAACTGAAGCAGAAAAACAAAAATCTTCAAACAGAGAACGTTGAATTGAAGATGCTTCTACATGAAGAGAAAGAGGAGAAACATAGTTTTCTATGATAGCTGCAAGCTAAGGACGAGGCCTTGGAAAAGTTGCAGCGTGACCCATGTGAGGTAAAAAGTAGTTCTCTGAATTCATGTATGTTTCCTGATGATGATTTCACTATTTTTGAAAATCATACCACAGGAATTGGCTCCAAACTGTTGAAGAAAATGGGGTATGAAGGAAAAGGCTTGGGCGTTAATGGCCAAGGCATTGTCAACCCCATCAAAGTGGAGGAATTACCCCATCAGACAAGACTTGGGTATGTCAGAAAGGAAGTTGGGGAATGCGCCGAGACACATAGAAAACCACCAACAACAGATGATGAGCTGCCCTCATCAGTTCTTTCCAAATCGACAGAGGAGGAAAAATATGTTGATTTCCTTTCAGTTTCATCTTCACATAGTATGATTTCTGTGGGAGATTTGGAGATCCCAATTACAGAGACAAACATGAGGCTCCTTACCAGGACAAGGAACGAGGAGGAAAAGGAACTTGGTTTTAATAACCAAGGCATAACTCAACTGTTGGAGGTTGTGCAGAGACCTCAATTTGCAGGCTCGAGATACACCAAAGGAGAATGCTCGAAGGTGTCAAATTCTTTCGAGACATCGTCAAAATCGTCGAGGAAAGAGAATGATGGGAACACATCCCCATCATCCCGTGGAAGTTTCCATGGAAAAGAAAGAGCTGAGGCAAGCTCTCATCGCCATACTTAAGGAAAGGTATAACCACTCTCGACATTCAAATGTTCATTTCGATTATGGTCATGTTGTTAATGATGAACAAAGAACGTGGCATCGAAAAACATGTACCTTTTTTGGATTACATAACCATACATTTTCTAATTGTTGGAAAAGATGGAAACAAACAATAGGATGAGGCATGAAAGACCCTGTTAACAACATGTAAAGAAATAGGTTAAGCAAATTAGGAGGAAGAATATGTATTGCAGTCATTGCAATAGAAGTGGCCATCAAAGAGCCACTTGTTGGAGGCTCCATCCAGAGCAGCGCCTTAAAGATAAAGTGTCAATGCATGAATCAGGTGAAACAATTGTTTGACAAGCCAAGCCACCACAAGGAGGAAACCCATTCACATTGATAAGTGAAAAATGGTTTCTAGACATGTTGTCGTTTCATGGTCGTGCTTTTGTAAATCATTTGTTGCATTTTAAAATGTAAAAGTGATGATGTGTTTTCCATCACTTACTCAGCAACAATGATGTCTGGTCTTATTTTGTGTTGCATGATGAACTGTGAAAGTGATGTCATGTTTTCATCACTTGTCAAAACAATAGTGTTTGGTTTTATGTTTGTAAATCATGTGTTGCAGTGATGATGAGTTTTCCATCACTTGTTAAAGAAACAATGATATGTTGGCCTTATTTTCATAGCTTGGGTATTGCGTCCATCTTGTTGTAAACTTGACCACCGAGTATGTGTTATAAACTCGTGGAAAGTGTGGGACACTTGGGTCATTAGTTGGTCATGAAATTCAAGCATGTAATTTGCAAAACAATGTACTACAGGTTGCAGAATTTGCAGGTGTTGGCTCAACGCTTAAGGCTCCGAAGAACAAAGGTGAAGGAGATGGAAGCGAGACCTTTCGGGACACTTGTGATGCAGATAAGGTATAGAGAAGTTGCAGATTAATTTTCATGCTTTTAGAGGACCAAAAGCTCCTCAATGGGGAGGATTGATCCAAGTGGCTCCAGAGACACATAGACGACAAAGAGGGCTTATGAAAACTAAAAAATCAAAGTGATCAGAATGCTATCAAACTAGAGCCACAACGTAGACCTCGTCATCATGATCGTGTTGGTCCAAATGGTTCATCAATCTGAGTCTGGATGAGGAAGTTAGAAGCAGTCAAAGTTTGGTTGACTTTTGCTAACTAGGCATGCCTAAGGAGGCCACAATTTCGACTTTCCTGGCGGACGGAATCCGACCAACTCCGGCCAGATTCCGGGAAAAATTGTTGCCTCATTAAAATGTCTCCTTCGGCTTAAAATTAGGATTTTCAAAAATGGCCCATATTTGTTTTTATAGCGAAAAAAAAAAAAGGGTGGGGGCCACCAACCCCGCCACCCCCCAACTCACATAATTGTATCATATTAAAAATGTTAATGGGGGTGGGCTGGCCCTTAGGGCATGGAACCAAACAGCCAACCATGGAACCACCGAAAAGTGACCTGTTACATGGAGGTGGGCCGGCCCTTGGGGTGAGGACCCAACACTCCACCCCACCATACAAGTACAAAGCTGATGGAAGGAGGTACGAGCGTTGGCCCAACAAACCGAATTTAAAAAAAAAAAGTGTAAAAAAGAGGAGGAGGCGGGGTTTGACTGCCCAACCTCCTCCCTACTAAACCGGATCTTAACCAACCTAGCTAACTGTCTTTTGGGAAAATATGCCAGCCAAAATTTATATAAACGCTCATTTCAGCAGTGCACTCGGGGGAAAATGGAGGAACCAGGAGCGGGCATGGAATTCGAGGCAATATTTTTTAATTAATTTATTGTAGGTGGAACAATGACTGAGAGAAATTCTCAGGAGGGTGAAAATTTTGCAGTGTCCAAATTGGACAAATTTTATGTTGATCTTACACCTCTCAGTGACACGAACCCGATGGTGCAGTCAGTTTCCTAATATGAGTAGCCGATTTGCAGAGGACCTGGAGGAGGGAATCTTTGAGGAATCTAGGGGGAATCTAATCGATTCCTTGAGCCTAGATTTTCAATTTCTTAGAATTCAAAAAATTGATAGTCGATTTTGCACTATTCGACGCCACAAATCTGATGGTGTGTTCATATTTTTCATTTGCTTATTATATTCTTCAGCCACATTTCTAAGTGGAGTGCAAGTGTCAGCATTTATGTGCAAGCAACCATTTCCATGTGATTGATGCCATGAGATCGATGGCACAAACAGCTTCAGCAGTTTGACATCCTTTTCTTCAGATGGCCCTGGATGTGAGGTATATGCAGTATGTTCATGTACTCCTTTTGCTATGCATTCTGCTGCACAAATCCCTATTGATGTTTGATGTGGGATCTTGTTTCTTACTTTACTTCATGATTCCTGCTTGATGTGATACAGAATCATTTGTGGGATGTACTTGTTGTCATAATTCATCATGTTGTGTTTTGAGACCCCTTTATTGTATGTTGATGGGATACTCATGTTGTAGGCATACATGTTTGCATTGAGATCCCTTTTATGCAATGTTGGCAGGATTCTCATCATGCATGAGTTTGTGTCATACTGATAGGAGTTGTTTTGGCTGAGAGTTCATGTAGCGAAACATATCTTGGTGCCACTCCTGCATGAGGGAATTTTCCTTGTATGATAGTGACATCATCTCTATGTATATCATCACTATTGACAACACTTGATGCAGTAGCCTACACCATCTTGACACCAAGGTCCGAAGACGTAGTCCCTTGTATGAGGGAATTTATATAAACGCTCATTTCGTCAGTATGCTCGGGGGAAAATGGAGGAACCAGGAGCAGGCACAGAATTCGAGGCAATATTTTTTTAATTAATTTATTGTAGGTGGAACCATGACTGAGCAAAATTCTCAGGAGGGTGAAAATTTTGCAGTGTCCAAATTGGACAAATTTTATGTTGGTCTTACACCTATCAGTGACACGAACCCAATGGCGCAGTCAGTTTCCTAATCTCAGTAGCCGATTTGTAGAGGACCCAGATGAGGGAATCTTTGAGGAATCTAGGGGGAATCTAAAAGATTCCTTGAGCCCAGATTTTCAATTTCTTAGAATTCAAAAATTTGATAGTCTATTTTGCACTATTCAACGCCACAAATCTGATGGTGTGTTCATACTTTTCATTTGCTCATTATATTCTTCAGCCACCTTTCTAAGTGGAGTGTAGGTGTTAGCATTTATGTGCAAGCAACCATTTCCATGTGATTGATTCCGTGAGATCGATGGCACAAACAGCTTCAGCAGTTTGACATCCTTTTCTTCAGATGGCCCTGGATGTGAGGTATATGCAGTATGTTCATGTACTTCTTTTGCTATGCATTGTGCTGCATAGATCCCTATTGATGTTTGATGTGGGATCTTGTTTCTTACTTTGCTTCATGATTCCTGCTTGATGTGATACAGAATCATTTGTGGGATGTACTTGTTGTCATGATTCATCATGTTGTGTTTTTAGATCCCTTTGTTGTATGTTGATGGGATACTCATGTTGTAGGCATGCATGTTTGCATTGAGATCCCTTTTATGCCATGTTAGCAGGCTACTCATCATGCATGAGTTTGTGTCATACTGATAGGAGTCGTTTTGACTGAGAGTTCATGTAGCGAAACATCTCTTGGTGCCACTCCTGCATGAGGGAACTTTCCTTGTATGATAGGGACATCATCTCTACGTATATCATCACTATTGACAACACTTAATGCAGGTCTGAAGACGTAGTCCCTCGTGGACGAACTCCGTTATCAACGTCTTTTTATTTCATGTGTTGATGATTGTCATGTTCCTCTTCTTTACAACATGCAGATGCATTCATTAATTTTCTTTTAAAAATGAAATTTAACATATCACAAGAGTAAAAGTTCTTGGAAGGGTCCTTCGTCACACTTGGACCTAGATCAAAGAGGCTTCCCTTTCTTTGAGTGATAAAAAATATAGATTGATGTGAAAAGAAGGGGTGGTCCTTGGCCATCTTATTTCTAATAAGGGTGTCCAAGTAGATTCGACTAAAGTAGATGTTATTATACACCTACCTGCACCAAAAATACAAAGGGAAGTGGGAAGATTCCTGGGTCATGTGGGTTACTACCAAGGATTCATTGAGAATTTTTCTAGGAAAAGTTCCCCTCTTTTTCGATTAGTAGATAAGGACAATGATTTCTCTTGGATTGAGGCTTTCCAACGAGATTTTAAGAATCTAAAGGAGAAATTAGTACATGAAACAGTCCTGAGGGGACCTAATTGGTCCCTTCCATTCCATATCTCCTCAAATGCCTTAGATTCTGCCATTGGTGCAACATTGGGATAAGAAGAAAATCAAAAATCTTATGTTATTTACTTTATCAGTAAAAACTTGTCATATGCCGAACTTAACTATACAGTAACAGAGAAAGAGTTTTTAGCTATGGTTTTTGCTATCAATAAATTCAAACACTATCTTACAGGTTATGAATTATTTATACATACATATCACTCTGCCATAAAATATCTAATGAATAATCCTTAACTAGTGGTAGGATAACTAGGTGGTTTGTTTTACTACAGGAATTGAATGTTCTATAATTTGTAGGCCAAGAAAATCAAATGTAGTAGCTAAGTATCTCTCTAGATTGAACAATCCTGGTCAAGCAATTCCTGTAGATGATTCATTTCCTAATGAACATATTTTTTTAGTTTCAACAAACTCTTCTTGGTTTGTTGATATAGCTAATTACCTTGTCATGGGAAAACCACCACCACATTTATCCACTAGAGAAAGGCGGAGGATCATTCAAAAAGGTGCTTCATACTCCTAGATCCAAGGATACCTCTTCTACACTGGCCCTGAATTTATTATACATATATGTGTAAGATAAGAGGAAGTGTTTGATATCTTGAGAGTTGCCCATGATGAACCTTCTGGGGGCTATTTTTCTCACAAAAGAACAACATATAAAATTCTCTTTGATGACTACTTTTGGCCTTCCTTGTTCAAAGATTCCAAACAATATGTTAAGCATTATGATAGTTGTCAGTGAATGGGCAAACCTAGTCAAGCTGATGAGATTCCTTTATGCCCTCAAGTCATGTAGGAGCCCTTTGAAAAATGGGCCATTGAATTTGTGGGACCTATAGCCCCAACATCTTTAAATAAAATACATACCTTGGTTTGTAAAAAAATTGTAACGAAATGGGTAGAAGCTATAGTTGTTCCTTATGCTAGTGAAAGAGTTGTTGTTGATTTTTTATTTAATGAAATTTTTACTCGATTTGGTGTTCCATGAAAAATTGTTAGTGACAAAGGGCCTCATTTTGTTACTGACAATGGAACTCAATTTGTTACATGAAATAAAACAACAGAAACTAAGCCCTTATTAAATTTCAAAGCAAGAAAAATGATAAATTTATGCAGGTGACATAAAAATTCTAGCTTTAGTTAATTTATTTATACAGGTCACAACATTATTTACAAAGGCATCACCTATTTAAGGTGAATACTACGTCTTTCTTCTTTTTCCTTTTCTGAGATTTCCCTCTATTTCATATTTATTCCTTAATATAAAAGATGCCCTTCCTATTATTCTACTAAATTGCTTCGTTCCCATTTCTATTTTTCCCTTTTTTACCCCTAATTTTTTCCCTTGTCCTTTTTTCCTATCTCTTTCTCGATCAGTTCACCTTATCCTAAGTGTCCCTGATGATTTTCTTCCCTTTATAGAATATCCTCATCCCACTTCTTTTACCCCTCTTATTTTCCAGGTTTTGGCATCCTTGAAGCCTTGTTTATTCTAGGACCAAAGCATGGTAACACTTGATCTTGGTGATTCATGCTCCCCAACTCTGCAAATTTGTATATAGACCAACTAGATTTTTCAAAGGAAAACTGATTGATCACTATGGTACATGAATCCTTGTTTTAACAAGTACAAGTGCATGAATAATTTTCATTATAATAATGAAACTTTTATAGCAAAATGCATAAATCATTTTTATGCATAGTTTGTGAATTTCATAACACAGTGCAAGAATTATTTTTATACACAGTGTGGAATGTTTTTCACAAGTACAGGAATCTCTTTGACTACATCATTGGTCATTTTTTTGTCACAAGTACAGGAATCTCTTTGACTATAGCATGGGTCAATTTTTTTTTATAGTGCTTGAAATTCCTTTATAAATTAATTTTAATGAGATTATGAGAATTTCGTTTTTTTAATATCACAGAGATGGGTCATTTTTATTTTAAAAAAGAAGATGATAGAATGATCAACTTGTCCTAGGTATGAGTACTTAAACTGTCATATATAAAGTGTACATTCTTGTTAATATTTTTGAAGGATTACAAATGGTTAGCATACTAACAATATAAAATATAAGCCACCATTTATTATTATATAAACATCCAACCCCATAGAATATCATTATTAAGGTTGAAATTCATGAATGGAGGATTAACCACTATCCCTATCATTATGTTTTAACGATGCCATTAACCAAATTTATTTTCCCTTCATGTGAAGATATGCCGCTATCTAATCACCTAACTCTC
The DNA here is from genome assembly GCA_031772625.1 of Pinus tabuliformis. Lineage (NCBI taxonomy): Eukaryota > Viridiplantae > Streptophyta > Pinopsida > Pinales > Pinaceae > Pinus > Pinus tabuliformis. Next base: position 225,629,924 of record CM062811.1, on the reverse strand, counting down.
GATTCCTTGGAGTTATTACCTGTATGGCCATTATCTTTCAAATACCGATACTAATAATTGATTTTATGCCTAATTTTGAAACCATGCCGAATTCTAACTGAACCTTGTACCTCGTGGGCCAAAACTTATATCTTGAGTTAAGCTTGAAGTGCCAGTGCAGGAATTGGAACATGGGAGGAGCTCATATCTTAATGAATGCATAGTACAAGAATTGTGTGAGCCTTGAAGTGAAATCATTCTTGCACTATTTGAATTTCGTTGTGGTTTTATTCCGATTTGTGAATGAAAGTGCAAAGGAATTTGAATTGTGAAAATTGTTATATTACAAGTTGAATTGGCATCATAGGCACATGGCACCAGTGATAATCAAACCATTCTCTGTCAAATAGGTTGAACGGACGATAGAGTATGGGGTAAGCCTTCCCATCTTGCAGGAAGTAGGATGGATTCCCTTCCTGCACAAGTTCAATGACTATGACTCAAGTGTTGCCAAGGATTTTACGCAGACTTTTAATGGGAAGAGGGTGGTTATATGTTCATTGAGATAAGAATTGACAGATTAGTTCATTTTTGAAGCCACCAATCTACCTATCACAAGGGAACAATGGTTTTAAAAGGGAAAGGTAGCGAAAGGTGTCTGATTCATATTTTTGACGAAGAGAGGATGAACAGTTGACTGGAAGAAAGGGGCAATGCGGAATGGGATGATAGAGAAATGGAAACATTTGTTATACATCTTGTAGAAATTCCTCACTTGTGAAGGTAGATACTCTATGACCTACCTATATCACATCCACCTCTTGATGCACTTTGAATATGGAAAATTAATCAATTTTCCATAGTTTCTATTAAGGATCCTAGCCAAGATGTCTAGGAGTGTTCAAAAAGCTTCGAAAAACCATGTAGGCTAAAAATTGTGTCACTATGGGTTGATAAAGATATTAATCAATGAGTAATTAAAGAATCAGGGTTCTACCTGGGAGAAATTTCTCAAATTATATCAGAGTGGAGATACCAGGAGTTTGATTAATATCAAGAATAAGTAGGGAGATAAGCGTGGGAAGATTAAAGACTCCAAGGGTATTGAAATTCAAAATGAGGAATCAAAACAATGAGGAAAGTCCAAAAAAAATTAAAGGGTGTGGCCTCATCAGAGAGAACAATAGAAGGAAAAGAGCTCGAGTACGAAGAAAGGCATGACCCCTAAAGTTGTGGTGTCAAAGCTACCTCGAAGAATGAAAAGAGGGTTGATAAAAAAAACATTGTGAGAAGACATCAAGTCCTTCTGGTTTTCTTGAAGTAGAATTTATTCAGGACTTTGAGTTAGATGGTTCTTCTGTGCAAGAACCCCCACTAGAGATCCCTGAAGGAAATGATGGAATGACCAGTGATAAAGTTTTAGTGTGCGGGAAGAAACACGGGCTCGATGAAGAAAATATTTCTATTTTAGCAGGAGTGGAAACATTAGGTACCCCTATTATTACTCAGGAGAAATGAGGAAAGGAATATGAGGATGATGTTCCTATGATATTCATGATGAAGAAATTCAAAAAGGATAAGGTGACCCCCAAGGAAATTCAGGAACAAAAGTAAGAAGAGTAGGAGGATTTTGTCCCTCTTGCAACTGTAATGAAAAATACGGAGGAAGCATAAAGGAACTCATGAGAATCAGTGGTTGAAACAATAGGTCCAAGACCTAGAGGTTTTAAGCAAATGCATTAAAACTCAAAATTCCATGCAGACAACTAGGAACAAGGAATTGCTTGCAGAGTTAACTAGGTTAAAGGAACATGTTAAGAAATGGAGGATTAAAGTGGCTTACATTAAAAATTGTGCAAGAAGATTCAAAAGGAAAGTTAAAAAGATTCAAGTTGAAGCCTCAGGGATTAACATTCAAATCCAGAAGTAAGGAGGTAGGGCTCTAATTTTTTATTTTTTACAAAGGTTAGTAAAGAGGTCGTGTCAGGAAACAAAAAAAGATGAGGTTGGGAGAATGTTAGGCCTTATAAATGTTCTAAATTTTACCTAAAAACCCTTGCCTTAACCTTTGTTTTACAAGTTAAATCACCCTCCATGCATACATTTTTTACCTTTTTCATGTTCCTTTGGGTTAATTCGATTAAATATTTCTCGTTTATATTAAAAGGGTTAATTAGATTGATATTTTATTTAAAATCTTACCTTTGTATTACCTAAATAACTTCTTACAGTAGTTAACTAATCTTGAATTGAAGGATTATGGTACAGGAAGATATCTAGAGATTCCTGCACTAATCTCGGTTCTTGAACTAAAGGAGGGAGACTGTTGGATTCAAGAAGTTGACTGAGGATTCGATGCAATCTATCAAGGAAGAACTGCACTATCCTAACCCTGGTCTTCAACACAATTTTTTTTATTGGCCTCTTGCAAGTGGTTAGAGAAAAACAAAAGAACACACGAGTTTCTATTAATAGAAGTTAGTTAGTAACCAAATATATTGTTGTAACTAGTTTGATATGGTTGAGAGCCTATACAAGATGTATATATACCTAGTTGCAGGAATATATTAGTTAGCGATACTGAGGACAAGTATTAATGTTGATATTTTTGAAGGCTTGTGTCGCCACAACCTCCTCTAGAGTTAGATCTGTCATTTTATTGAACGTATTGAGAAGAGATATTTTATCAAAAAAGGAGCTTAATTCTAGGTTCATGAAATTGTTCTATTCTTCTATAGATGTTTAATCTGTTTCATATACTTTAATTTCTTTTTCAAAGGGAAATAATTTGGTTGGCTAGGGCCCAACCAATCCATCTCGTTATCCCTCAAATGGTTTCACTGTGTGGTGTGTTATGTGTTGAAGCTGGAGTGAGCTATTTTTATTTCGATTGCTTGTGTTGGGTGCACATGTAAAACGAGGGACCTTTTGTATTTCTTTTTTGAGAAATGAAAATAGCTCAGATCTGAAGTTTGTTTCTTTTTGAAGAATTATTTCTTGAATGACATGTTCATAAATTACAAATGTTTCTTATGATGATTCAGATCTGAAAGTGAAATTTATTTCTGAAGTTGTTTCTTGAACTAAGGTGTGAACCCTAAATTTTATATTCACAACAGTTATGTTTGTTTGATAACAAGTCAGGACTTGTAGATTGGGTTGTTATGAAGAAGATTCTCTTTGCATTAAAGAAATTCTTTCACAACTGAGTATACAAGTTTAAGTTTGTTCAACTTATATTAGGTACTATTTCTGGTGCATTATTGATGGTTGTGGGATTGTATTAAAAACCCTAATGACTTTTGTGTAAAATCATACGTTGACAAAGGGTTATTCCCTGCACGAAAATATTATTATTTAAACGATACATAGTGATATCAGTTTTCTGAAACCCAGAATAAACAACTTGGATGCCTTGAGGTCTTTTGTACAAGAACAAAGTTACCCTTTTGTTAAGTTATCAGTCTAATCTCGGGGTGATTTACAGTATAATTTCGTATAAATTCTTATTGATTTTGAAAGAGGGGTTTGATTAAGAAAAGAGTAATGAGTGGTTGAATTTGGTTGATATTTCCTTATTTTGCAATTACGGGTGTGAGACATCTTCCTTATCCTTGTTTCATTGTTTTATGCAATTTCCTTATTATGAGTCAAGATTTTATTGTTGGGTTATCAAATAGTGTGTGTTGAATATGAGAATGCATCTTTAACTGAACCAAAGTTTCTATTTTTACACAAGAATAGTAAGTTTGTCACACAGTGGAAGAACAAATTTGTTTGGAAGTGAAAGAACATATTTTGTTTTAAGTACAGGAAAAAAGTATTTCAAATGGATGCCTAATACAAGAATATAGTTTGTCTTTGATTGATTATGCCATTAAAATATTGAGTTATTTTTCTTTTATGTGAGAGCTTATGGAGAGCCTTTGATTATTTTTGAGTGGAGATCCAGTGTCTATGAGTGGTTCTGGTGTTACTGTGTAAGCAATGTAGGAATAGAAGACAAGGATTTTATTTGAAGCTTGTTAGAACTTGTTTAATTTAATTGTTAGGATAAAGATAGGATTTACAAAATTTGTCTAGAACCTTGGCATAAATTATGCTACGCCTCGAGGTCTATGAGGCCCTAGTTTGACAAGTAAATATTATGAATTGAATTTATAATTCCATCAACCGACAACCTAGCTTTAATTATAACTGAGTTTTTCTAATTTATCCTCTTAATGTATGCCTTTCAACATTAATATGTTTCACATCTTCCCCTTCCACAAACCACTTACCTTCCTCTTCTTCATAGAAAATTCTAATCTAATTAACAAATCAATAGACATAAGGTTATCACATTCATTTATTGCGATATGCTCCTTATCCCTTCACTTTGATTAATTATCCAATTTATTACCCCTCTATGGAACCTTTCCCTCTTAAACACTAATATTTATTTTTCCTCAAAATCCCTATCCCTCGTCATTACAAAATTGTTAGAATTTAAATAACTTATAATATTACTTTTTATAACAAAAATGAGAAGAATTTATATTAAAATGTGTGTCTGGACACTTAAGTTACTTGGGAAATGAGTTATAATATGTTCTTCTTCCTGTGGGTCACTTTGACTAGCTTCAACTAATGGCACTTTTACATAATAAATAAGAAAATAGCCTCATCCTAAAAAGGGAAAGGAGGGAAACATTCCAAAATTAATTCTCCTGTTTTTTTGCCTACTACTTCATGAGAGAAAGAAAATATTTTAACAAGTATCTTGCACAAGAAATTGAAGAAATAGAACACACATATATATTACTGGAATATGGTCCATGACTTGGCGTATGGGATTCATGACTTGATCTCTTCCTACTATGATATTTCTTTCTTCTGGTTACTGGTGTGGAGGAACACTGCTTTTTAAGCACATTTGGATAGGAAGGGGGAGAAGAGAACTTCTTCTTGACCACCTTACCATATTTTTCATCTTTTGATGTAGGAGAGACATTTGGGGAAAGCTTTCCCACTGCATGAATTTTCCTTAGAGGATTGTGATCTGGTTCTTATTTTTCAATTGGATCAAGACGAGTCTATAAGAGTAGGATTGTTTGACTAATCCGCTTGGGCCACAATATTCTCACCTTCATCCCTTAGATAATTTAGGACTTCAAATCTATTTGAGGAAATGGGTTGATGCTTAGATTCAATCTTACATGTCTGTTGTATTTTACTTCCATGCTTCTTATGTTTTCTTTTAACAAGAATGAATCCTTGCATAGTTTCACCTTGCTCTTCATTAAGAGGAGGCTTTGGAGAGCTTTGAGAAGCTGAAGCCTTTGGATAGTTTTTCGCAAAGTGTCCATACTCATGACACAAATTACATTTAAAAGGAACATGTTCATAATCTGGAGCCTGGATATGAGACCTGTTAGTGTCGGTATCTTCATCCCTCTATCAGTGATCAAAATACTCTTGTTGCATTGCATGTTAGGTGTCTCATCCAATCATCTGCATTCCATTAGGGTCATGGATCATCTGATGGTAGTGGCATATTATCAATTTTCCCTCATGATCTTTACCTGTTGGCCCATTTTCATACATTTAGGTCATTTGCAGTCATTTTTTGTCTTTACATTTGCAAAAGTCATTTTTAGGGTTTTAGGTCTCATTAGGTCTAGGGTTTTGTCAATAAAGTCTTATAAAGGCTCAATAATGGTCAGTGGGCACATGAGGAGGTCAAATAAAGTCTCAACAACAAAAATTTCATTAATCACATGCTCAATGATTGATTTTTCCTCAAAACCCTGTTCTGAGGAAAAAATAGAGTTTTTTATGTTTTATGTACAAGATTTCATGTAATTTCATTTTTCCTATATGTAATAATTCTAAGATGCAACGTTGGTCACCTTGCCAAGCTCCTGCACTCCAGCTCCTGCAAAATAATCAAAATTTCAAAGCATTTAGTCCAACAAAGGCAAAGAACAAATCAAACTGCCAAAACAGAGTTTTAAAAAACAAGTGAAAATCCAAACATTACAAAGTGGGTTTTTATAAGTGAAAAATTAAAATAGTTTGTATATAAAGTCTTTTTCATGTCAAAGAGTTCATTTGTGTCCAAAGAGTGAATGATAAAAAGAGCCAAGTCATTTCGAGCCTAAGGAGAGAATTTGCAACCAAACGGTGAAAATTTTGAGGCGCGGCGCACCTGGCCAGTGTGGGGCATGTAGCACAGGTTTTACACTGGAATTATAACTGGCGCGACGCACCAGTGAGGCGTGGCACACCTGTTAGTGGGCATGGCGCACCTGTCTTTCAAGCCCAAACTTCGTCCAAATAATCTCATCAGCTCCAAACTTGCAAATTCCTCAGTCGACAAGTAAGTTAACAATCCCAAGTGCCATTGTGATGGTTTTTCATTAGTTTTTATGGTGTTTTAATAGGTAAAAAACAAAACCCTAGTTCCTTGCACAGTAAATCGAAAAATCTACCTAGGGTTTGCAAAATTACAGTTGTTTCTGTCTAATTCCCATCCTACCATTTTCACATCCCCTCACTACAATTTCATTCACCTCTTTTCTCCTTCCCTCTTTCACTTACACTTACCTATCCCCTAATCCCTAATCCCTAATCCCACTACTCCCAAACCCTAATTGATATCCCAAAACCCTAACTATTATTCCCCAAAACCTTCCATTCCCAAAAACCCTACAAGCAGCATCCCAACCCCTCATTCATTGTTCCCCACCATCAATCCCTGTCATTTAGCAGCAAATACCTATTGTATCTATAAAATCTCTTCATACTCATAAAAGAAACATCAAACAATGGAAAACATGGAGTCAGATTCATCTTATGACAGAAATGAGGAAACAGTAAGTGATTCCTCCAAAGAAATCCATGCAACAAGGAGACCTCACAAGGGAGGAAAACATATCCGGGAGGAGCCCACTACACTTACTGAGTTGTTGGCTTGCCCTCTTGTTGTAGCATGCTTCAAACATCAATCTTGATACAAATTTTGTGAGATGGTGGAAAGATTAAAATATCACCATGAGCTTGCCAGAATTTTTGTGCTCCTTCTTCACAATGGCCAGGTCAATTTGGCAGGTGTGACATTCACTTTGACACTTGAGACTATAATTGAAGCAACAAGTATTCCGGATGTGGGTGAACAGTGGAACAAGGGACAGCTGGTGGACAGAGAACATTATGAGCCTTATGAAGGCTGGCTTTAAGAGGAAAATTAGTAGGGTCTTCCCTTTCAGGTACCTACAGGACACATATGCTCCCCTTATGAAACTCATAATCAAATATTTCAGTTGTGAAGGCAGATTTTCTCGCCTATACACCTATCATATTAGATTGTTGATGCATTTTACTAGGGTGAGGACGATGAACATCCCCTATTTCATATGTCGGAATATTGAGAAAATGACCACATTGGTGCAAAGTAAACCTCCTCATCAGTAGTATAACAGCATCTATCACTTTGAATTGATCAATATTGTGGTTTTGCATCAGCTTAGTTTACTGAATGTTTCATGGGAGGATTTCATTTCACATGAGGTATTCACAAGCTCTCAAGTGCCCCCATCATTTTTTCATGAGGCAGGAGAGCCTTCACATCAGCAAGAGGTGCATGAGACTCAAACCACCAGTGTGCCAATGTTTGTCACTTACCAAAAGGGCACAAGAAGATTGTTTGCAGCAGCAAAACTAGTACTATCTACACCCGGGGTGGAAGGGGTCTTGTTCCCTTCAACAACAAAGCAGGTATAGGACAAAGGTAAGAAGCCATTGCATGATGAGGGGACTTCAAAGGTCAAGAGAGAGATTTCATTCTCATTTAGGATGATGACTCTGATTTGAGCTCCCAAAGCTCAAAGCTCAAGGAGATCATCTAGGAACAAGAAGCTGACATTCATCACTTGTCTCTCAACTTGAAAAGAGCCAAGTGGATAATCAACTATCTTGAGCAAAGGAATAAGCAGTTGGAAGATCAGCAAACTATCATGGAGCTCCAAAACATAAGAGAAAATCGGCAAGCTACCAAGAGGAGGAAAACCAAATTGACATCACCAGAGCAAGAGATTGAAGTTGATCTTGAATCTTGGCTAGAGAGGGTAAACATGCACTTGGAGAAGCTGTTGGAGAAGGCCAACAAAGAGAAAAATATGTTGAGAGAAAAATATGTTGAGGCACATGGCCTATCACTATTTGGCGAGAAACAAAGTTTGCAAAGCGAGAATTAGGACTTTGAAGGCCAAGTTGAGGAAAGCTTTGAGGAAGAGGAAAGAGAAAGACAAGCTCAATATTTTGGCTAAGCTTCCTTAGCCCAACATAGCACTTGATGCAGGACATTCAGCCCCAATTTCAAAAAATTTGGGATACTTTTTGTCAATTTTGAATTTTTTGAAACAAAATACAGATTTTTCTGCCTGGTGCACCGCGCCACCTGGCGCGCGCTTTTGCTAGGGACCTCCTTTGGAGGAAAAATCAGCATTTTTGGATTCCTCATGCAAAAATATGAATGCCCACAAATGGACAAGAAATTTTGTCAAGTTTTGAGCTTTCAAAAGGGTTAAAAACACCTCAAAAATGCGCTTTATGCCCCTTTTTGGCCACACAGGAAGCAGTGTTGGGAGAACTCACTTTGGGAGGGGCAAATGGACACAAAATTTAGAAATTCCACCTGTTCTGGAAAGTAGAAAGATAGAAATTTCCAAAAATCTCACTTGGAGAAAATTTGATGCAAGGTAAGGCCTCCAAAATCAGCTGCAAAAAGGCGCTATGCACAGGGACAGTGGCGTGGTGCAAAGGATGGAAAATTTACTTTTTTGTCAAAAAACATTGTTTTTTCGCCTAGTTTTTTCTCTGTTTGACTTTTCTCTCTCTCATAGTCAAAATCATGATGTAATTTGATGTAAATTGATGGAATTTTATGTGATTATGTTAAAAATTCACTGATGGAGGTAGTTTTGAACTGAATGAATCAGTTTCCTAGGTTTTAGAGGTAAGTTGTTCCACTGCCTATTTTTCAGTTCTTAGTTTAGATCTTGTTGAAACAGCTCCTAAACTCATGAATTCAACCCCTAAATCCTATAATTAGTTGTTTGTTGCCTATATCTAGTTATTTTTAAGTCATTGGTAAAGGTTGGACTCTTGTGAATGCTTTGAGCATTATTGTACATTCATCTCTGCAGTTTTGGCGAAGGAATAGACTAGGGTTTGTAGCATTTTGTGGGATTCTTGTGGCAAGTTGATTTGGTATTGTTTTCCTTATGTAATTCAAGTTTACATGTGTTTATGTATGCCATCATCTCTATCTGTTCAGCTTAACTAAATGAATCAAGGATAAAGATAGAATTCATTGATGTTGCAGTGTTCTACCTAGGGTTTGTTTAGTTATTTATGTTTTCAACTGTTTGAAGAGGATTCTTGAGACTCTCATGCCCTCTCCAACTCCTCATCAGTCTTAAGACTCTCCATCTCACTTATTTCAAAGTACTAAACCATTTGCCTACCTCGCCCCACAGAAACCTTTGCAAGCCTAAGTCCATTCCCCGGACCCAAAACTGCCTTTCACATTTGATCCAGCAAACCAACACAAAACTCAATCAAACTCCTCTGAGCATATACCTAGCCTAAAATTAGTCTTTACATTAGTCATCTTAAGCTTCATTGATCATATTTTCCTGAGATTGACAAGGAGAGAGCCCTCTCCCGACCTGGTAGGGCTAGCTACCAGGTTAAGCGTGGTTTGATGTTACCCTAGATCCTGCCTTTCTCAGCCTAAGGTAGATTTAGGCCCTAACAAGACCAACCATCTAGATTTAGTTGAATCACCTATGGGAGGCCTCTTTAGAAATCCATTTCAACACAAATTCAAGGAGATGAAAATTTGTTCCCCTATTGATGATCACTATAAATAAATCTGCCTAATTTATCTCCAATTTCCTTAAAAATGCCTTCACCCCAGCAAAGAATAGGGATGAAAGGAAATATGATATGTTAGTGTCAGTCTTGTTAGCCTGTCATCTAGATCAAAAATTCTTTTACTATGTTCTTTTAGGCTTTCAAAATCAAATTTTTATGTTACTAGGTGTACACAACAAATTTGGTCATTGTATGGTCAGGCTAAAGATGAAGTCATCATTTGAAAGTTCCATCATGATGGTTGCCTATCTTAATGAAGGTTTCATAATAAAAATGGGTCAATCATCATCATCATTCCATTAGGTCACTAGGCTCTCCAAGGTCCATCATTTCCATGAATAAAACCAGCAGCGAGTCAAACATGACAAAGAAACTATTAAAGGATTGATCTTGATGATCCACACACTCCTCATATTCTCATGATATTAAAGGTTCCAGAGAAAAGAATCTCCAGCACTCAGAAAAGCAAAAGGAAATCTCATGTTTTCAATGGTAAAGGTAAAATCTGCCTTCATAAAGTGAAAATCAACGCCTAAAGGAGGGTGGGTCCCATTTCCTTTTGATAAAGTGAGGAAATTTTCCCTATATAAACTCAAAAATCCACATAACTCTTTCATTCATATCCTATTCACTCTTTACCATCAAGTTATCTTGACCAAAAAAGCAAAAAGCTAGTCTTCCTAGGAGAAACTAGCAAAAATTCGAAGGCGTTGAGCATAGGAACATTGTGTTGCGCTTAGGAGGCAATCGTTGTGCTTATGTGAACTACGTTGCGCTTTGGTGTTGCGCGCAGGACAGAGTGCCTCGATACTCACCAAAATTCTCCCAAACTTCAAATTTTCACTTGCAAACTTGGTTTTACTGTCTTCTAAACTAAGGAACAAGTAAGTACACCCTCACCATCTATCTTTTGCTTTCCCAATTTCATTTCATGTAAATAATTCTTCAAGATTGGGTTTGTAGCGAATTTTGCATGGGAAATGTTAGGATGAAAATGTCCATCATAATTTTTGATTTCCAAAACATATAAAATGATATCCTACACCTGCATACATCTTTGATGAGTCATTTTGACCAGTCCATCCACCTCAAAAAATAGTTTAAACAATCAAAAAGTAAAACCGTAGCTCCTTCCTAGAGGTTTTTTTATTGGCAAATTTCATCATAAACCCTCTTGGTTTCACTTTCAAGAAACATCATATTTTCACTATTTTCTCCACTCATTTTCCTCAGTTTTCAAAGTCATCTCACCTTTCCTAAGACCGCTCCCATCATTTTGTCAAAATATCCTACATATCATTTCATTTACATTCACACCTCACATCTTATTTTCACTTCCTGCTGCTAGGACTTTGTGTCATCATAGAGGCAGAATATTTGCTAGATACAAAGAGATAACACAAAGGAGGGAGGATCCTCATATATGAACCATCAGGCTGCAACACAATCAACTCCTATCCTTTCAACAAACAATGCTTTGAGGATGTTCACTGCTTGGAATTTTTCAAAAGGGTAAGTGAGGCAGGGTTTTATGAGCAACTGATAGATTGGGTAGCAACACAACTCAAAGGAGAAACTGTTGTCATTGTTGGTATTGAGTTTAATTTCTCAGTGGCCTCCATATCAATAGAAATTGGCTTACCAAACAATGGTGAATATTGTTTCAAAGGAATGAATCTAGATCTTGAAAACTACAAGCCCTTCTTAAAGATGCCATACAGAGATACACACACTCACCTCATGCCTTTCAGATATTTACTAGAGAAATATGCCTCTTTAATGAAAACTATCATGAGGTTCTTTACTTGTGAAGGTAGATTCTCTAGGTGATATGCCTATCACATTTGCCTCTTGATGCATTTCACATCTCAAAAGCCACTCAACATGTGTAATTACCTATTAAGGAGCATTTCAAAAATGTCTGAAAATATACAATTAAAGGAAAAAGAGCACTCCCCAAGCTTGTTCCATCACAGTCTCATTAAAACCATTGTCCTTCACCAACTAATAGAAAGAGGTATGGCTTGGGAAGCCTTTAAAGAATCAACTTTAAAATGGCATGAGGAAAATGCAGCATCTCAGTCTCCAAGTGCACCAAAACAACAAACAGAGATGGGGTCATCTAGCAAAATAGTAGAAAAGACTCGTCTACCAAAACCTGAGATGACCAAAGTGTATAAGAAAGGGCAGAGGCTTGTGTTTTCTTCTCACAAAGAGAAAGGGGCCAAGCCTTCTTCATCGATAAAGCAGGAAATGACAGCAAACGATAAAGAAACAATGGAACATGAATTTGAGTTAATTGATCTTGAGGCCGAGGATTAAACCACAAACATGAGACAAACTATTAGGAACAAGGACTACCAAATCAAGGAGCTAGCGATAAATTTGGAAAGGGCAAAGTATGTTATATCATTCCTTGAACAGGAAAACAGTCAACTCAAAGCAAAGGAGTTGATCCTAGAAAAGGAAAAAACCAAGTTAATGCAACAAGTTTGAAAAGGTAAGGAGATCATGACATCAAGCGAGCCTGAAGCATTATAGGTGAGAGTGTTATAGACATTTTTGTGCCTAACAGCATGAAGCATGAAATGTCAATAATCTGAGGGATCCAAAGTCCCTAAACATGTTGTTCCTACCCCTAGAGGAACAAGGTCAGCAAACCACAGCACTGAAAATCAGTTCTCCACCTAAAAACACTCAAAAACAAGCTATTTCTGGATCATGTCAACTGCTCCACTGAGCATCTGCGCTGAATGTCAACTGCTCCACTCTATACCTGCGCTGAATGTCAAAATCAATGAAGGCTACCTGCGCTGGGCGAGATTGGCCAAGTGGCACAGTCATTCTGCAAGGTGTCAAATGCCCAGGAAGCTTCCAAAATGACACTTGGATCAGGGAATTCGCCTTGTGATGAGTAAGAGGATCTAGATCTCCAAGTGGAAGCAAGAGACTCCAAGTGGACTCAAGAACTGAAGATTAACTGAAGTAGGAGAGGACACTAGTCAGCTTCATGTCAGTCTCAAGCTGACTCATGCTTTCTCCAAAACTTCTATATATAGAGCTCTCTCATGAGGTCTATGGAGGCTGGAATTTTGTGCAAGTAAGGAAGTGCTGTTGGTTTGAGTATAGAACTATTGGGTGATTTGCTTGAAGGAGGTGAAGAGGAGATTTCTTTCTGCTGGGAGGTGTTGCTGGATTGGGCCTATTATGGTTGTAACACTCTCAGAACTTTACTTCTTCTATTAATAAAGTATTTGAGGTTCTTCTATATGCATGTGTCTCAATGGTGAATTGATGCTTGTATATTTGATTTATGCTAATCCCTGAATCGATTATGGATGTATGCTTCTTGTAGTTTCCTTTTCTTATGCTTTTACAGGATCTTTGTGTAGCTGGGCCGGTGAAAGAGCAAGGAGCTTGGAGCAAGTAGCAAAGAGGGAAGATTGGATCAACCATTAGCGGGAGATAACGGTTAGTGGATCCCCTTTCTCTTCTCTCTCTCATCTCATAAAGAAGTAATCTTGAATAGCTTTGCATTCAGTTGTTGCTGAGGTACTATCACCCTTAGAGTGGGATAGGGTCATTCCGTATTGGATACTTTTCCCAACAACAAATTGGCGACTCCGCTGGGGATCGTATCTTGTTGGTTGTTTGTGTTTTTTGCTATTCATTTCATAAACAAAGGGAGTACCGAATTGAACTGTATTTGGATCTTTCAAATACAAAGTAGAGGGCAGCTACTCTAGCTCAGTTTCTGGGCAAGTTTATGGTTTGAAGAGCTGATCCACAAGGACTCTAATAAGCTCTTAGTGATAGCTTTTCATCCTCCTTTCCATCCCTTAGTGTGTCCTTGACTGATAGCTTCTGATTTGAGCAAAAACTGTGAATTTTTGAGCAATCTGTGACCCGGAAACCAAGAGAAACGAAAGTTTCGTTCTTCAGTGCAGGCTGTACAAAGGCTGTCTGCATTTCAGCGCAGTTCCCGAAGGGGCTACCTATGCTGAAGGTCAAACAGACAGTGTCCCACCTGCGCTGGACCAGTCTTGCCTTGTGCTACTGAGGTTTCCTGCTGTTTCTTGCCCTGTTTTCACTCTTGTTTTGCTGTTTGTTACCAGTCAATGTGCCTATCTGAAACCAACTTTCCTTGTCACTATTCTGCCTCGGTTGTATAAAGGAACTGTGTTTGTTCTTTTGTATTTCTTGTGTCATTTACAGTTTCCCATAACGAAAGTGAACTAGTCTTGCTGTGACCTCTTAGATCTAGACCTATGATTAAGTGTCGTTTTGATTTAAGAGTTAGTTTGTTTGCTGTTCATAGCTGATTGAACTTGTCGCTTTCGTCATATGGTTTGAATTTATATATTTCTAGTGTCGAAACAAGTAAATCTTAAGGTGTCTTTTGATTTTGGACAAACTTGTTTGCTTTCGCTTGAAATTGAATTCAAAGTTATACAACAGCTTTCTTTTTGTATTGCACCAACATTAAGAAAGAGAAAAGAAATACTTGCATTGTGCATGTGCATTATGACGGTTTGCATGTTGATTTAGGGAAAATGCATTAGTGTGTGCTCTATCATCTGTGTGAAAAGGTGTTATCTTTCTTTTCCCTCAGTAGTTAAGGTTTTCAAAGTTGAAAGATTGAAAAGCTTGCTTATCATCTTAGACTGCATTTAGGATTGTTACTATACATCTCGTGGTGATCCATAAAGGCAAACTGCTAAACAAGATCAACCTTAAAATAAATTGAATTTACATAACAACGCATTGAAACATAACGCAAACACATAGAGGTCTAAGCTAGAGACGTGTTCCGGCGTCGTTAAACGTGATATCTTACCATTGAGTGGTTGGGTGATTCCTCCACGGTGAAGCGATAAGTATCAATACGGACTTGTGCTCCCACGTACCGTCGCGTATATATCGGGAGACCCCTATAGGATCAAAGCCTTTATCCATAGGAAACCGTGTCGGCCGCCCTACTGATCGCAATGCAGTGAACACAGCATTCACGAAGATCGACCACTCGTACCGTAAAACGTATTCTGTGGTTTTGCGAAAAGTTTGGCACACCCTCTGCCTAGAACTCCAGAGCAGTTTCTTTTGGCCTTTTTCAAACTCTATAACTGAAAAAGTCCATCCGATCATTTGTCACTTCGCGCTCGTTAAAACATCGAAGGAGACTAGAGTCATCTTTAGCTTTTTCTCGACTCTTAAAAAGTGAAAAAGCAAGTTGTGTCTAAAAAGCGTCGTTATAAAATTTATTTTAAACGGAACATAATCACCTCCTATTCCTGCGTTGATCTTTAGGTTGAGAACATGGAACGCCCCAACCAAGGAATTCCACATGATGGAAATCCTAGTCCTTTCTCCTCTTGGGGAGAAGTTGGTGCGCCCCACATGGCCACATTGTCGCTTCCAGGACTGACAATTGGCCTGCCTATTTGGCTATTCTCAACTAATGTAGTTCAGAACACCATGGTTCCTGAACAGTCGAGTCAACAGTTAGATGAGTCTAGAGCTGCCCACCGACCTTCTACTTCCAATAACTCTTCCTCCAATCCTTCATCTTCGAAAAGTGGGGCTGGCAAAAGCCAAGTTCCCATGGAGAAGAAGGAAAAGAAGAAGAAAGAGAAGAAGAAGAAGGAGCCTAAGGCGACTGGGGGCAAGCAAAAGACATCTAACAAAAACCCACACACAGCACAGACCGGGCCTAAATCGCCATGTGTCATATGTAGAGGAGACCACTTCCATAGAGATTGTCCCTGTATTCCCCGGATACTAAGGGACTGGTCCCCTCGGTTTCACAATTCGGGAGCATCAACCTCTGATATCCAGGTTGAGTGCTTACCGTCAACCAGCGAAAGTGAAGGTTCAAGACAAAAAGGGGGAGCAAGATCCCCCTGTAGACTGTGTGAAGGCGATCACGCCATCCACCGTTGTCCCTTCTTAGATGAAGCGAAGAGAGTTTTGGAAGATCGTCCGGTTTCACCGTTGAGACTTCCTCCTCGATACAAAAAACTCGTGCCAAGTCCTTCGTTGGTTGAAAACACAGCTGGCCCGCTCAAGTGGTCAGCTGAAGCGTCAGTCATTGGAAATGAACCTACTGAATCCAGACCAGACGAAAGTCTAAAGGTCGATACGGCAGTTGACCCGGTTCTTCCTTCAGAGGCTTCATCCTCAAATGACACCGTCACTGAAGATTCATCTTCAAATGACACCCTCACTGAAGAGAATAAGGATGACACCATCCAGATTCTTTTCATCAACACAGATTCTGATGAGCATCAGGGCAATGCGCCCATTCCTTTATCGCAGGAAGGAACATCGTCAGGGTCGTATCCAGCCGTGTATTCGGTCCCACCACCAAGCAACCTGGTTGTGTCCTTTGATTGGAACCAACTAGGCAGACCCCGGTTACCAGCCAGTATACCATTCAGAATCATAGTCCAAATTTATAGAATGGTGATGGCTGGAACTATCATTGATGAAGGGGCATCTGTGAGTATCCTTTCCTCTGTTGCTTGGAAAGCACTGGGTTCCCCGGCGCTTTTGCCTGAGATAAGAAATCTCTCGGGCTTTGACAAAGGAACCATTCGACCATTAGGGATCCTCCCCAATGTGCCTGTTACATTGAAAGGGAAGACCATTCAAATGAACGTGATGGTCATTCAAGGACCCTTGGATTATAACCTACTCCTTGGACGGGACTATATATATTGCATGGGAGCTATAGTCTCCTCACTCTTTAGAGTAATGTGTTTTCCACACGAAGGAAGAGTGGTCAAGCTCGTAGACCAACTTTCATTTCCAGGATCACGCATCGCAAATAGTCAAATACCAACCCTCAATGGTCTATTCACTCAAGAAATGTCTCCACCCCCAGTCCTCCTTCCCGATGAGTGCGAGTGATTCGGAAAGATGGGACTGGAACCCAGGGGGAATGCATCCTGGTCTGCTTCGGGCAGAGGAAACCCTGGGTATAAGGTAGAATTTCCGCAAAAGAATACGACTAGTCCGTACCCCGTCCGTGGATGGAAGAGGGGTTGTTCTAGAATAGGATTCTTTTTTTAAGGTCACGTGATTGACAAAGGTCATTCACCATTGTCTACTATGGGAGGCAGTGCCGAGGAAGTGTTCAGTTTGAAAGATTAACAGAACAATCTTTGGGTAACCAGAAAGAGGTAAGCCTCACCCTTTAAAGCAAATGTTTTATCGGATAAGTAGGGGCAGCCTTGAAATTGTACTTTATACCTGGGGGCATGCAAACCATTTGGAGTGCAAGCTAAGAGCGGTTGTTTATCTGTTTTTGGGATTAGCCGTTTCCGAACTTGCATAAAGAAAGGATGAGTAGGAGCATAGCTTTGGTAAGGCGCAAGCTCTATAAAAAATGGGATCTTTCAGGAGACATTCTTATCTTATGACTGGTATTATCGAGCAGTTTTAGCATAAAGTTCATGCTCGTTAAAAAATAAACGCAAGAACCGAGCAGTTTTACCGCGGAATTTATGCTCGTTAAAAAAAAATAGAAAAGCGTGAGCAAGAGTTTCCTCCAGAGTTTAAGCTCATTTAAAAATGAACCTATTTCGGTAAATAACCATTGTGATCGTAAATTTATTAGCCATGAAAAGCCTTGGTCGTGTTTGCACCTGCCACCTCCATTCCATTTGGCCGATCGTTCACCCCCATATGATTGTTTACCCATTTTGAGGAACAGCTGCGAAGAGTGATTTCACTTAGCCATCCTTGTGACACTGCCGTGATTGGAAAATTCCAACCTGTACCTGAAATCTGCTGCTATCCCTGTTTATCACTCGTTCCTCAAAAGACGAGTCTTCTTTGAGCTCTTTTCAATTGACTCGTAAAATATGAAAAGTTTGCCGAGTTTTGGCCTTCCAGCTCGTTAAAAGGAACGGAAAAGCTATCCCTCCTCTAGATTTTAATCTTTTTGGACCTGAGGTATTATTGCACAAAAAGGTCGAGCGCTTGTTTTATTCGGCTCGTTAAAGTTATCGAAAATTCATCCCTTCTGTATTGTTTATACTTTTTCGGACTTAAGGGATTAGATGACGAAAAAGGAATTTTGGAGTTAACTTTCTGTACCTTTTCAGACTCTCTAAAAATGAAAAGGACCGAGTTGTCATTGTCGCTAGACTCGTTAAAATGATTAAATAGCGACAAACTTGTCTTTAGACAAGAACGAGTTTCCCTATCGCTAGGCTCGTTAAAACATAGCGATGGGCTTGCCCGAAGGGCAAGTTATAGAACAAGCATATGTTATCCTCCTCAAGCTTGACAAAAATAAAGAGGTACTGGTTAGAAATGACTGGGGAAAAATTGGGAGAACCTCAAAGCTTTAATGGTAGCAAGTCGCTCTTGAACATGACACTTTGTCCTCCGTATCACATCGGGTTGGGTTGTTTCATTCACCGGTCTCATCACCATGGTCTTCGCCAAACCATCCGTATTTGGGGTAATGCTACCGATCCATCACATCAGTTTCGTTATATGTTCAAGAGATGTTGTTCAGAAAGAGTCAACCGTGTCCCATCCACTGCCATACATTATCCTTCATCCACTCATGATCGCCACCCTGAATCATATTTCACAGATTGTTTTCACCTCCACTAAAATCATTAGCTCTGTTCCGTGTCACTGATGTGGGATTCATTAAGGCCCTCCTTTGACAGATCGCTTCTTGTCGACTTCAGCTCATTATCCAAGAAGTTGATCTAGGAACACCCCCCCAGTACTTTGAAGCTTGCATGCCTCAATGGAAAGTTTCTCACTTCCGGCGACAGGTATACATCAATGACCTTCGACCAGAAGATTTTGTGTGGTGTTCGACGCCAAGTCCTTTATTCACACCACGTGAATTGTATTGTAGTACCTTGAGGGTCATTATCATTATCGGTGATTCCTCTCGCGCTTGTTAACGGTTTACATTATTGACCGGTAATCAAGCGATGTCTTTCCATGTTCGACTTCAGCGTAATTCTCACATGGATCGACTTGTACTTAGAGTGAAGATCGAACGAGTTTTGAAGACCCCGGATCTAGTTTCATCCATCCGGGCTGCGATATATATTCAGGAAATATAAAAGCATTTGATATGTACATTATTACAGCAGATGATCATCCTACTCAAAGGATGATAATTTCAGCAGAGAATTATTAGTCTACCATCAGACGGTCGTCTGTTATATGTACCAAAATGAATTTATAAAGCTGAGCATGGGAATGCCCGCCTCAGCTAGATCATGAAAGCAGAATGAAAAATAATGTATTGTATTGTATTTTATTACAGGGCACCTCTCAGCGATTGAATGAACTTCGGATCCTCCTGATAAAGCATTTCACCCGATAAACGACCTCATACTTTAGGGGGCAACTGTTATAGACATTTTTGTGCCTAACAGCATGAAGCATGAAATGTCAATAATCTGAGGGATCCAAATTCCCTAAACATGTTGTTCCTACCCCTAGAGGAACAAGGTCAGCAAACCACAGCACTGAAAATCAGTTCTCCACCTGAAAACACTCAAAAACAAGCTATTTCTGGATCATGTCAGCTGCTCCACTGAGCATCTGCACTGAATGTCAACTGCTCCACTCTGTACCTGCGCTGAATGTCAAAATCAATGAAGGCTACCTGCGCTGGGCGAGATTGGCCAAGTGGCACAGTCATTCTGCAAGGTGTCAAATGCCCAGAAAGCTTCCAAAATGACACTTGGATCAGAGAATTCGCCTTGTGATGAGTAAGAGGATCTAGATCTCCAAGTGGAAGCAAGAGACTCCAAGTGGACTCAAGAACTGAAGATTAACTGAAGTAGGAGAGGACACTAGTCAGCTTCATGTCAGTCTCAAGCTGACTCATGCTTTCTCCAAAACTTCTATATATAGAGCTCTCTCATGAGGTCTATGGAGGCTGGAATTTTGTGCAAGTAAGGAAGTGCTGTTGGTTTGAGTATAGAACTATTGGGTGATTTGCTTGAAGGAGGTGAAGAGGAGATTTCTTTCTGCTGGTAGGTGTTGCTGGATTGGGCCTATTATGGTTGTAACACTCTCAGAACTTTACTTCTTCTATTAATAAAGTATTTGAGGTTCTTCTATATGCATGTGTCTCAATGGTGAATTGATGCTTGTATATTTGATTTATGCTAATCCCTGAATCGATTATGGATGTATGCTTCTTGTAGTTTCCTTTTCTTGTGCTTTTACAGGATCTTTGTGTAGCTAGGCCGGTGAAAGAGCAAGGAGCTTGGAGCAAGTAGCAAAGAGGGAAGATTGGATCAACCATTAGCGGAAGATAACGGTTAGTGGATCCCCTTTCTCTTCTCTCTCTCATCTCATAAAGAATTAATCTTGAATAGCTTTGCATTCAGTTGTTGCTGAGGTACTATCACCCTTAGAGTGGGATAGGGTCATTCCATATTGGATACTTTTCCCAACAACAGAGAGGCAAAATGAAAATACCAAGAACAAGAGGCCTCAAGAAAACTTTGCAAGAGGAACAATAACAAATTCTGCTTAATGAAGACCTTGACCTAGAAGAAAGGATTTCCCTAGAGGTCCATCAAGATAAAGAATATTTCATTAATAGGGTGAATGAACACTTGGAAAAGCTCCTTGAAAAGGAAAACAGAGACAATCAATTTCTCAGACACATGGCGCATCACAATCAAGCTCAAAACATGATCGCCAATGTTAAGGTAAAACAACTTGAAAACAAGCTCAAGGAGTACAAAAAATACCAAAAGAATGAGGGAAACTTGGAGATGTTTGCTGAAGCATCCTTGAAGCTATAAAAAACATATTGTTACACCTTCCCTCCAATTTTGAGCTCATTCTGAGCATTTTGATTTTTTTGAGAATTTTGGGTCTAAGTTTAGAAATTTCGCTGCTCCAGAAGCCTCCATTATAAGAAAGATATATATTTTTGGAAAGATATTTACATCCTATGAAAACCCATTTGCCCATATTTTGTAGAGGTGGCTTAGTTTTGGAGAAAAATACAAAAAAGTGGCAAAAAACTAGCATTCTGGACCATTTTTTGACAGGCACTGCGCTTCTGGAGCGACCTTGGGAGAATGGATTTTTGAAGGTCTTCTCGTGATCCAAATTCAGAAATTAAAACGCTTCTGGAAACGAGACTTGAAGGGCTAGTTGACCATTCTCTCAGATTTTCATTTTGACCCCTAGAAGGCACCTAAAAGTCAGCTCAAAGTTGGTGTTGTGCTTCTGCACTTTTCTATGTTTCAAATTGTAAATTTCACTGTGTAAATTTCTAGTTTCGAGTTTGACTTAGTCAAAGTCAAGATTCTCTATGTAATGGAACTAGTTATGAGGCTAAGTGATGTAGTCATGAATAAATGTACATCAGAGGTTGTTTTTATGTTTATTAGGCCTCATAAAGGAAGAAAACTCCTAAACAAACTCTTCATGAAGTGTTTGAGTTTCACCTTCTCACTCTCACCTGTTGGTTGAGAGAATCTTGGAGTCAGTTCCTCCACCAAGGAATTTGACTCCTAAAGGTGGGAAAGTGGTCTAGGAGAGTCTATAAGTATCATTTCACTTACGGAGAAGAATGTTGAACTCTTTTTGAAGGAGGCTTGGATTGTAATCATCTTTTAGCTAATACAGATACAGGTTGCAGCTATTTCAAGGAACTCTAGCCTAGTGAGTTCATGGTGCTTGTACTTCATTATTTTTGTTTTCTCATGGTCTAAACATCATTATCTACATTATATGTCTTATTTCTATGAATTCCTTGTGATAAAATACTCAGAAATCTTGTTTTTCAAGCTCTGTTATCTGGTTTTCATAGTTATGTGTTTTGTCTTCCTAAGCTAATGAAATCATGCTTATTTATGCTCATTAGTTTCTTCCACACTATATCCTCTATACTGCACTGATAAATACTCAAATTACGCCATGGCTTCTGATATCTATCTCCTTCTTATGTTTTCTCCTACATTCCCATAGCCTAGACCTACTTGTGGCTCCAAACCCTAAGTTCAACAAATCCTTAAAAACCAAATTTTCACAAACGAACAAAAAAATACTCATATCTAGTATAAAATCCATTTTCTTTAAAGTCATATCACTGATAAGAGACTTAGAGAGATCCCTCTCATGCTCAGTAGGGCTAGCTACTGAGTTGAAGTGGTTTGAGGTTACCCTTCTCGATTTCCTTTTCAGCCTAGGAGATTGTAAGGACTAACATTTTTGGTGCCACTGCTGGGGAACGACTGTTAAATTATTCCTAGGAAATATCTAAGAGCTTTCAAAGAACTAGTTTTGTACCTCTCAATTTCCAGTATTCGAAGTTAGGCTGAATTCATAAATCTCATCAGTTTAGGGTGTATACATTCTGGCTTCCAAAAGGCATACCAGGTCAAATCCTGACCCAAATCCACCCTTTATTGTTGAAGATCCAGAAAGACTGCTTATAAAACTTAGACTACCTGTCACTAAAAGTGCAGTTCGTAAAATTAAAAGAACAACTTATCTGCCTAAAAACCTGTTCACCTTTGAGCAAATTCCTTTTGAAGAGAAAATATAATTATCACTTACAAGGTCCAAGTCTGACTCTTCTATCTCGAATATAACATTAGAACCTTTAAAAGTTGAAACTCACTCTATTTCTTTAGAATCTTTGTCTACTAAGATTGATCATGAACTGTGGTTAAATTTTGATAAGCTTCAAATCCTTGCTGACCAACTCCAAATCACTACTGAAAAAGATTTTGTTCAATACCAGCTTGAATACCTAGCCACAGCTTCACCCTCTGTTTCACCTCCAAGAACACCTACTACATCTCCTAAAGCTTCAGTTTCATCATCCTTCCTACCTCCCCCATTCATTATATCTCTGCCTCCTCAACCCATTTTAGTAATTCCATCATCCTCATTAGCATCACCACCCTTATCTACACAATCTATTGTAACACCTTCACTTTCTCCAGCCGTCATGGCAAGATTTGCGCCTCTTTTATTGCCTGCTCAACTTGTTGCTTTACATCAAAACTATGGTCAAAGACTCCCTTTTTTTATGGAAGTGCGGAAATTACAACTCAACAACATGTTGAAAAGCTAATAGACTTCATTGATTTAGAAGAAATCGATGAGGAGAATGCCAAAATGAGGATAATAGCTCAGAGTTTCTTAGGAGATGTTAAGAAATGGTTTCGAAGTATGGCTGCTAATTCTATTAACAGTTCTCAAATATTGATTGAACTATTCCTAGCTCCTTGGCAAGAGAAGAAAAATCCATTACAGTTATTGGCTGAGTATAATTCAATGAAAAGAAACTCAAATGAAACAGTTCAAGAATTCACATCAAGATTTAATATAGTGTACAATTCTATACATGATGATATGAAGCCTCCTCCTGGTTTGGCTCTGCTTCATTATCCTGATGCTTTTGATTTGGACATGGCCCACCAGCTTAGAGAAAGAGACCCCACTACTCTTGAAGAGATGCAACAAAATGCAATTAGTGTTGAAGCCAATTTACTCATTGAAAAGCTAAAATTGAATCCAGAGAGAGCAGAGAAGAAAGTTATCTTCAAAGAATAGACTACATCATATTCTGATGCAAAGCTTGAAAATCTGATAAAAACTATGGAGAGGATGATGGATAGAATATCCATAACTAATCGACAAGCTGAACCTTCAGTGGGGAATCCTAAATTTTGTAGGCAGCAACAACAACAGTTCAGAAATCGACAGAAAGAGAAGCGAAACCAAGATCCTCAAAGTCAAGTAAGAGCTCCATTCCAACAAAATTACACTGAAGGTTAGGAAGAATATGAAGAAGAAATTGTAGAAGCAAATCACTTATTTCAAGAATATGAATTACCTATTTTCCTAATAGAAGAAGATCAGTTTTCCGAAGACTCTCTTGTACCAAATGATTAACAATTTGTGTTTGCAAGCGAAGATCTGTGGGCTGATAGGACTGTAGAGTACCAAAGAGGATATCAGAATGCCCTCAGTCATCTCCAAAAGAAGTACAATTTGAGGAATAGAAATGTACCTGTCACTCTAACTCAGAAAAGAAAAAATCTACTAAAGGATGCACCAAGCAAAGAAACCACTCCTGCAGAGCAGAATAAAGACAAAGACATTGTCATACTGAATCGAGATAAAATGAATGAAGCCTCCACTAGCAATATCAGGAAAGGTAAAGAAATGCAAACTGAAAGCCAAAGAAAGGAACCTCAAGCTAAAGGCCAAATAGAAAGGAAGGACATCATTTCAAAAGAGGTAGAAAAAAATCCAATCTTTTTAGTTTGAAAAATGAAATTTCTAAATTGAAAATAGCCATTCCCCTTACCGAATGACAAAGATAAATTTCAGATTGAAAATATGCTTAAGGTCGATTAGATGTCTGATACAGTTAATGTAGTTGATGATGAGCCAACAATCCTTTTTGGCCTAGCCTTAGAAGGAGCTCACGAAGATAGTGAAATACCTCATTTTTATCTGAGTCTTAAACTTCATGATTTTATCCTTCATAATGTTATGCTAGATTTTGGCGCCTCCCACAATCTGATGCCTAAAGCCATTATGGACAAACTAGGACTAACCATCACCCAACCTTACCATGATATTTATTCTTTCAATTTTGGATGAGTGAAATGCCTTGGCCTTATCAATGACTTGGTAGTGTCCTTGGACCAAATCCCAGTAAAAATGTACTTATGGATGTCATAGTTGCTGATATCCCTCCTAGGTTTGGCATGTTGCTTT
Source organism: Pinus tabuliformis (assembly GCA_031772625.1). Taxonomy (NCBI): domain Eukaryota; kingdom Viridiplantae; phylum Streptophyta; class Pinopsida; order Pinales; family Pinaceae; genus Pinus; species Pinus tabuliformis. The sequence continues at coordinate 225,605,270 of CM062811.1, read as the reverse complement.
CAAGGTCTTGGGGAGAAAAATTAATGGGCACTTTGCAGCTTGACTTTTCAGATGCCACTATCCCTGTTTTTGGATAGCTCCAGAAACTTTATAGAGAAAATAATATGAAATTCATGATCAGCGGTAAATAGAAGCCAATCAATCATCCTATACATGATTTTCATATTGATCTTGACTCTTTCATTCTGTTTAGTGACATTAATTCTGTTGAGAATGAAAGTTAGTTAGTGGAAATTTCAGAAGTTCCCAACCTAATGGGCAACATACATGAAACTATTATAGTAGAAGGTGAAGTTTCTGGTGAGGAATATAGGTAGCCTACAAATCCTATTCAAGAGATTCAAAAAATAGTGCAGAAAGCATAAAGTTTTGAAATCGCTGTCCAAAATCCCGAAAATCAAAAAATTCAGTCTTCAGAAATCCTTTTTCCAGATGAAGAAAATGTTCTTTGGACCATGGAGTTCGATGGTGCATCAGGAAGAGAAGGAGAAGGAATTGGTGTTTGGATACATGGTCCATTAGATTATTCAGAAAAAATCCCTCGGAATGTGAGAATGAGCTCTTACAAGTTGGCTTTTGAATGTTCAAACAATAAGGCAGAGTATGAGGCATTGATTGCTGGCCTCAAAATTCTAAAAAAGTTGGGAGCAAAAAAGATTTATATTTATGGCGACTCTGAATTAGTGATCAAGCAAGTTAAATGGGAATACTGGGCCAAACATCCAATAATGAGAGCTTATCGCAATTTTGTACTTGATATTCTCAAAACCTTTTCAGAATATACTTTATCTCTTATTCCTAGAACTTAGAATGTCATAGTTGATTCACTCGCCACTGTAGCAAGCATGGTGAAGATCCCTATACATCCTAATCAGAAGTACTCCATCCATCTTAAGCATCACCCAGTTGTCCCAAATAATATGAGGTTTTGGAAAGTGTTTGGTGATGATAAGAAAATAAACAGTTTCCTGCAGTTGGAGGGGGAATTTCACAATTCTCATATCGATGATGCATACAACTTTTATGATCCCAACATCCATTCAGTTGACACTGAAGTATTACAACTCAAGGACAACAACATTCCAAGAGGCTTGGTTCCTTTGGAAGAGTTATTTGATAGAGATGATGTTGCCAAGAAGCCTACCATTTTCCAACATAAAAGGGAGTTGAAGATGTAAACATCGGCACAGCTGAAAATCCTAAATTGGTCAAATTAAAGTCTCTATCTCCTGAAACAAAGGGTAAGTATATGTATTTAATGAAGAAATTTGTTGATGCATTTGCTTGGGATTATTAGATCGAAATTTTATGACAAAAGTATCATTCAACACATTATTCCTATTAAGCACGATCAGAAGCCATTTTGCCAGAAATTGAGAAGAATCAATCCCAAGTTGCTGCCATCAATTGAAAAAGAGGTACATAGACTTTATAAGTCTGGAATAATAGTTCCCATTTGGTTTCTGAATGGATGTCTAATCTAGCACCTGTGAGGAAAAAGACTAGGGAAATTTGTCTATGTATTGATTTCAGAAATCTCAATAAGGTGTCCTTGAAAGACAACTATCCCTTGCCCAAGGTGGATCACATATTACAGAGGGTGGTCAGATCCTCTAGGATGTCACTGCTAGATGGATACTCTGGATATAATCAAATTCTGGTACACAAAGACGATCAACTCAAGATAGCCTTCACAACTCCATGGGGTACGTTCATGTATGCCAAGATGCTTTTTGGGCTGAAGAATGCAGGAGCCACCTTTCAACGGGCCATGGACATAGAATTTTCAAATGAAAAAAATGTATTTCTAGTTATCTATTTAGATGATCTAATAGTATTTTCAAAATCTGGTGAAGATCACTTGCATCACTTAAGGATTTTTTTCCAGAAATGTAGAAAATTTTGCATCTCACTTAACCCAAAGAAGAGCTTGTTTGCGATGGAAGAATGAAAGCTATTAGTACACATCATTTCTAAAGATGGCATCCGCATTGATCCTGCTAGAGTGGAGACCATTCAGCAACTAGACTTCCCTAGGAAAAAGAAAGAGATTCAATCGTTCAATGGGAAAAATAATTTTTTGAGGAAATTTATTCCTAATCTAGCTGAGCACTTGAAAGAAATGACAAATATGTTGAATAAAGAAAGTGAGGTCAAGTGATCTTTGGAGGCTAAGAAATCATTTCATGTGGTAAAATTTGCATTATCTACTGCTCCTATTTTGATTAGCCCAGATTATACTTTAGATTTCATCATTTTTTCTTTTGTTTCTGAGCATACGTTAGCAGCAGTCCTAATGCAGAAAAAAGATCAGAAAAATGAGCAGCCTATAGCATTCTTCAATCGCACTATAAGAGATGCAGCATTGAGATATAATATCATTGATAAACAAGCATTGACATTGGTAAAATACCTCAATGATTTCTGAGTTTATATTCTTCATTCACATACCATTGCTTATGTCCCTACTGCAGCAGTAAAAGAAATCCTTGTGCAAATAGATCCTGAAGGAAGAAGAGGAAAATGGATTGCAACCATGCTAGAATATGACTTGGAGATAAAACGTAAAAATCTCATCAAAGGACAAGGGTTAGCCAAACTTATGGCAGAATCAAATATACATGCACTGGATATTAATTTGATGGTTGCACTATCAGAAGAACCAAAAGAAGATGACCCTTTCCTATAGGTGTCCAACACGTTCATGTCCTCACCTTGGTACTCTAACATTGTCTATGTCTTGAAACATTTGAATCCTCCTCTGGAAGTCCCCAAAGGTAAATTTAGATCACTAAAACTAAAAGCTTCAAAATATTGTATTCTGGATGGTGTTTTATTTTGGAAAGATCCTGGAGGTGCGCTGCTGAATTGTTTGATAGAAGATGAAGCTAAGGATATAATGAAGGATTTTCATAAAGGATATTGTGGTGGTCATCATTTTTGGAAAACTACAACAAAAAATATCTTGAGAGCTAGTTTCTATTGGTCCACCCTCTTTTCTGATACATACAAAACAGTCATGAGCTGCCATGAATGTCAAATTTTTCAAGGAAAAAGGAAATTTCTACCATTACCACTACAACCAATTTTGATTTCAGCTCCTTTCCAACAGTGGGGTCTTGATTTCATTGGCGAAATCCATCCTTCATATTCAACACAATATAAATGGATATTAACAACCACCGACTACTTTACAAAGTGGATTGAAGCCATCCCAACCAGGAAAGCTACTGATTCTGTCATCATTCAATTTCTGGAGTCTAATATTTTGTTTAGATTTGACTGCCCACAGAAAATAATAACAGACAACGTTGTTGCTTTCAAATAAAAAATAATGGTGGATTTCTGTGCCAAATATCATATTTTTCTTGGACATTATATTGCTTATCATCCGCAAGGGAAAAACCTTGCTAAATCTTCCAACAAATATTTGGTTAACATCATCAAAAAGTTCCTAGAGGTGAACAAAAAGAATTGGCATAAAAATCTCATCAATGCCTTGTGGGCGGACAGGGTCAACACCAAAAAGTCAATAGGTATGTCTCCTTTCCAGCTAGTATATGGAGTTGACACAGTATTTCCTTTATCTCTTGTTGTCCCAGTAATGAAAATCCTACATGAATTGGATAGTGAAACTAATGAAGTACAAAGGAGAATAAATCAGATGATTCATTTACAATAGACAAGAGAAGAAGTTTTCCAGAATACATCCAAACTCCAGGACGAGGTTAAAAAGATTTATGACCGCGAAACCAAGGAAGACGATTTCAATTTGGGAGATGTGGTCCTTTGGTGGGATGCTAGAAATGAAGACAAAGGCAAACATGGAAAGCTTGAAAACTTATGGAAGGGACCATACAAAATTTATGCTTTCAAAGGAAAATTTTCTTTCTTGTTGGAAGAAATGGATGGAAAATATTACTCAGGAGGGGCGACCAATGGTAGGCTTCTCAAGCACTGCTATGTCTAAAATCCTAAAAGTTCATCATCATTGTACATACCAATGTGTATTTTACTTCTAGAATTTTTAAATAGCTACCATCAGAGTTTGAAGCCCGAAGTGAAGGCCCTAAGGCTCTTTGAGTCAGTGTTGTTTTCATTCTTTTTGTTCAGTTTTTCTGTCATAACAAAAGGTAAGTCGTTCTTAAGTCAAAAGTCATTTTTTTCATGCATGTTGACTCCATTGCCCAATGAATAAGGCTACTTTGTCTACGGTGTTCTTGACACCTCCAAGGAGCTGCCATCCCCAGTTGGTGCCAATGTTAGTGTTAGTGTTGTTAGCATGTCACCTGGATCAAAAATTCTTTTACTATGTTTTTCCAGGCTTTCAAAATCAAATTTTTATGTTACTAGGTGTACACAACAAATTTGGTCATTGTATGGTCAAGCTAAAGATGAAGCCATCATTTGAAAGTTCACTCATGTCGGTCGCCTATCACACTTTAATGAAGGTTTCATAACAAAAATGGGTCAATCATCATCATCATTCCATTAGGTCACTAGGGTCTCCAAGGTCCATCATTTCCATGAATAAAACCAGCAGTGAGCTAAACATGACAAAGCAACTGTTAAAGGATTGATCTTGATGATCCACACACTCCTCATATTCTCATGATATTAAAGGCTCCAAAAAAGGAAGCTCCAACACTCAGAAAAGCAAAAGGACATCTCAAGTTTGCAATGGTAAAGGTAAAATATGCCTTCATAAAGTGAAAATCAGTTCCTAAAGGAGGGTGGGTCCCATTTCTTTTTGAGAAAGTGAGGAAATTTTCCCTATATAAACTCAAAAATCCCCATAACTCTTTCATTCATATCATATTCACTCTTTACCATCAAGCTCTCTCGCCCAAAAAAGAAAAAAACTAGCCTTCCTAGGAGAAATTAAAATTTGAAGGCGATGTGCATAGGAACATCGCGTTGTGCTTAGGAGGTAGACATTGCGCTTCTGTGAACTGCGCTGCGCTTTGGTGTTGCGCATAGGAACACTACGTTGCGTACAGGGCAGAGTGCCTCGAAACTCACCAAAATTCTCCCAAACTTAAACATTTCACTTGCAAACTTGGTTTTACTGTCTTCTAAGCTAAGGAACAGGTAAGTACACCCTCACCCTCTATCTTTTGCTTCCCCAATTTCATTTCATGTCAATAATTCTTCAAGTTATGGTTTGTAGCAAATTTTGCATGGGAAATGTTAGGGTGAAAATGGCCATCATAATTTTTTATTTCCAAAACATATAAAATGATATCCTACACCTGCATACATGTTTGATTAGTCATTTTGACCAGTCCATCCACCTCAAAACAGAGTTTAAACACTCAAAAAGTAAAACCCTAGCTCATTCCTAGAGGTTTTTTTTTGGGTGAATTTCATCATAAACCCTCTTGGTTTCACTTTCAAGAAAAAACATCTTTTCACTATTTTCTCCACTCATTTTCATTAGTTTTCAAAGTCATCTCACCTTTCCTAAGATCCCTCCCATCATTTTGTCAAAATCTCCTACATATCACTTCATTTTCATTCACACCTCACATCTTATTTTCAATTCCTTCTGCTAGGACTTTGTGTCATCATGGAGCATGAATATTCGCCAGAAAGAAAGAGACAACAAAAAGGAGGGATGATCCTCAAATATGAACCATCAGACTGCAACACAATAAACTCCTATCCTTTCATCAAACAGTGCTTTGAGGATGTTCACTGCTTGGAAATTTGCAAAAGGGTAAGTGAGGCAGGGTTTTATGAGCAACTCACAGACTGGGTAGCAACACAACTGAAAGGAGAAACTGCTATCATTGCTCGTATTGATTTTAGTTTCTCATTGGCCTCCATCTCAATAACAACTAGCTTACCAAACAATGGCGAATATTGGTTCAAAGGAATGAATCTAGATCTTGAAAACTACAAGCCCTTCTTAAAGACGCTATACAGAGATACACACACTCACCTCATGCCTTTCAGATATTTACTAGAGAAATATGCCTCTTTAATGAAAACTATCATGAGGTTCTTTACTTGTGAAGGTAGATTCTCCAGGTTGTATGCCTATCATATTCACCTCTTGATGCATTTCACAGCTCAAAAGCCACTCAACCTGTGTAATTGCCTATTCAGGAGCATTTCAAAAATGTCTGAAAAGATACAATTAAAGGAAAAAGAGCACTCCCCAATCTTGTTCCATCACAGTCTCATTATAACCATTGTCCTTCACCAGCTGGCAGAAAGAGGTATGGCTTGGGAAGCCTTTTTAGAATCAACTTTAAATGGCATGAGGAAAATGCAGCATCTCAATCTCCAAGTGCACCAAAACAATAAACAGAGATCAGGTCATCTAGTAGAATAGTAGAAAAGACTTAGGTACCAAAACCTGAGGTGACCAAAGTGTATAAGAAAGGGCAGAGGCTTGTGTTTTCTTCTCACAAAGAGAAAGGGGCCAAGCCTTCTTCATCAACAAAGCAGGAAACAACAAAAAAGGATAAAGACACAATGGAACATGAATTTGAGCTAATTGATCCAGAGGCTAAGGATCAGACCACAAACATGAGACATAATATCAGGTACAAGGACTACCAAATCAAGGAGCTGGAAATTAATTTGGAAAAGGCAAAGTATGTTATATCATTCCTTGAACAGGAAAACAGTCAACTCAAAGAAAAGGAGGTGATCCAAGAATAGGAAAAAACCAAGTTAATGTAGCAAGTTGGCAAAGGTAACGAGATCATGACATCAAGCGAGCCTGGAGCATCAGAGGTGAGATGAAAAAGGAAAATACCAAGAACAAGAGGCCTCAAGAAAGCTTTGCAAGAGGAACAAGAATAAATTCTGCTTAATGAGGACCTTGACCTAGAAGAAAGGATTGCCCTAGAGGTTCATCAAGATAAAGAATATTGGATTAATAGGGAGAATAAACACTTGGAAAAGCTCCTTGAAAAGAAAAGCAGAGACAATTAGTTGCTCAGAGACATGGAACATCACTATCAAGCTCAAAACATGATCACCAATGTTAAGGTAAAACAACTTGAAAACAAGCTCAAGGAGGCCAAAAATGACAAAAAGGATGAGGGAAACTTGGAGATTCTTACTGAAGCATCCATAAAGCTATAAAAAACATATTTTTACACCTTCCCTCCAATTTGGAGCTAATTTGTATCATTTTAATTTTTTTGAGAATCTTGGGTCTAAGTTTAGAAATTCAGCTGCTCCAGAAGCGCGGCGCCTTGGCACTGTGCTTTTTCCTAAGGCCTCCATTTAAGGAAAGGTCTACATTTTTGGAAAGTTCTTGACATCCTCTAAAAACCAAAATGCCCAGATTTTTCAGAGGTGGCTTAGTTTTGGAGAAAAATGCAAAAATGTGGCAAAAAACTAGCATTCAGGACCATTTTTTGACAGGCGTTGCGCTTCTAGAGTGACCTTGGGAGAATGGACTTTTGAAGGTCTTCCATTGCTCCAAATTCAGAAATTCAAACGGGTCTGGGAATGAGACTTGAAGGGATATTTGACCGTTCTCTCATATTTTCATTTTGACCCCTGGAAGGCACCTAAACATCAACTCAAAGTCGGCGCTGCGCTTCTGCACTTTTATGTGTTTCAAATTGTAAATTTCACTGTGTAAATTTCTAGTTTCTAGTTTGACTTAGTCAAAGTCAAGCTTCTCTATGTAATGGCACTAGTTACAAGGCTAAGTGATGTGGGCATGAATAAGTGCACATCATAGTTTTTTTTTTTTTATGTTTATTAGGCCTCATAAAGGAAGCAAACTCCTAAACAAACTCTTCATGAAGTGTTTGAGTTTCACCTTCTCACTCTCACCTGTTGGTTGAGAGAATCTTGGAGTCAGTTCCTACACCAAGGAATTCGAATCCTGAATGTGGGTAAGTGGTCTAGAAGAGTCTATAAGTATCATTTCACTTAAGGAGAATAAGGTTGAACTTTTTGTGAAGGAGGCTTGCATTGCAATAATCTTTCAGCTAATACAGATACAAGTTGCAGCTATTTTCAAGGAACTCTAGCCCACTGAGTTCATGGTGATTGTACTTCATTATTTTTGTTTTCTCATGGTATAAACATCATTATCTACATTATATCTCTTATTTCTATGAATGCCTTGTGATAAAATACTCAGAATCCTTGTTTTTCAAGCTCTGTTATCTGGCTTTTGTAGTTATGTGTTTTGTCTTCCTAAGCTAATGAAATCATGTTTATTTATGCTCATTAGTTTCTTCCACACTATATCCTCTATACCACACTAAAAAATACTCAAATTACACCATGGATTTTGATATCTAGCTCCTTATGTTTTCTTCTGCATTCCCATAGCCTTGACCTACTTGTGGCTCCAAACCCTAAGTTCAACAAATCCTTAAAAAGAAAATTTTCACAAACAAACAAAAAAATACTCATATGTAGTCTAAAATCAATTTTATTTAAAGTCATATCATTGATAAGAGACTTAGAGAGATCCCTCTCATGCTCAGTAGGGATAGCTACTGAGCTGAAGTGGTTTGAGGTTACCCTTGTTGATTTCATTTTCATCCTAGGAGATTGTAAGGACTAACATGATCCACATCCGTACATATGAGATTTACATCATAGGATTAAATTCCAAAGACCAATGAGTGAGAAACATACCTCTAGTGCACATGAAATATGGAACCTACTTATAGATTTGATCTCTATGTTCTTGATTTTCAAAGAGAAATGCATAATACCCATTTCCACAATAGCAAAAGCTCTAGGCTTCATGATTTTCCCAGTTTTAAAAAACCCATCCTTCAACAACTTCATAACTTGGGCACAGACCAATGAAATTTCCCATTAACTATTTTTCCTTCAAGAGAACCACATTTTTTTTGCACTAAGTAGGAAAACACCAAATCTAAAGAGGGTTTAATTTTTTCTTCTTCACAAATTTATTTGGCGCACTCATTATGCCTGCATGAAAGCATACAACCAACAAAAGACATGAATTGGTGGTGAAATTATTCTCAAAACCCACAACAAAATACCCCTGTAGCAGCATTCTAACAAAACACAAACGTCGAGGACAACATGAATAGAGGCTCAAATCAATCACAAGAAAGAAAGGAAATGCAACCCTATTCCCAATTTCTACAATGGAACACAAATAAAATTTCTTTCTTAAACCCATGTGACAACCATGAGTAGGTCAGTTGGCAATCCACATGTAGAGAGTCGAAGGATACAAAAGTTCAAATAGGTAGAAACTACAAACGAAGGGCTCCAACGATAGCTCTTGCAAATGAAGGAATCCAAAATGGCTAGGGAAACCCTAGTTATTGTTAATTTCTCTTAGGGATATATTGTTATTTGGCTTGATAATTGCATTTTATCATTTCCATATTAATTTCACCCCATGAAATTTTAACATTATTCATATTTACATCATTATTCAACATAAATAAAGAACAATATTATTCAGGATTGTTCAGAGACCAAGTAAAAACACACTATGGGGAAAACCATTTCAAATTCTTCTTCTTATTAGATTGCCATTGAATAATTCAGTAAAGAGAGTGTACAATGATCCATATCTTCAACCTTAAACCTATACAACAATAACATCCAAACAACATTCATGAGATGAACCCAACAATGTCAATAATCAAAATCATGATTCATGAACTTGTAACCAATTGTTACTGTCTATAGTCAACTGTCGAACTTTGCAGCCAATGGGTGAAAACTTTGGTCAATTGAATATTCAATCTTTAGGTTCCACTTGCACATAATATGTGTCATGCATCTGACTAAAAGACTCCAATAAAAATTTCTCCATGACATGCCTGCAACTAAGACCCAAAACCCTAAAAATAGAGATGCAAGCTTTGAACCCTGGAATTTCAGACTTGTGCCAACCAATCTCTATGAGCTTGCCTCGGACCTGTGTGAGCCAAACCAAAGAACAAAATAAAAGAATTCTCCATGATGATAACCAAATGAGGTTGAGGTCACTTGTATTTATAGCCTTCCAAGGGTGTTTAAGTTGGTTTAGGGCCGACCTGATCAAATATCCACATGTGGGCTTTAAATAAAAAATACAGTTTCCCTTGTCCAAATTGAGTGCTTCAATAGTCAAAATTTCTCCTCTCTAAAAGAGGAATCTCATCCCATGGTTTGAATTTGTCACTGAGCTACCAAATTAACACTACATCTCATCTAGGTAGAAATTCCAATTGCATCATGTAATCATCACAAGAATCCTATCATCAAATCATATCCAATCTCAAGTATCTTGTCATCAAATTTCATCACTGCTTATCTCGGCTCATCTCTTACTTATTCTTTCTTATCTCTTGATTGTCTCTACTCATATGTTGAATATTCTTGAATAGAAAAGAAGAATTTGATATCGTAGGGGAGCCTAAGCTACTACCCTCTATTCATCGGGGAACCACTGCTACCACTTGGAATCACTACAGTGGGGAGCCCAATTCTACCACCCGGGAAACATCAAAGATATTTTCCTCTGGGAGCCCTTCTCAACCTGAAACCACATCGAGGAGCTTAGTTTCAACCCGTAACCATATCAAGGAGAACATCTCAACCTAAAACCACATCGAGGAGCACATATAAACTTGTAATCTCATGGGGGAGAAAAAAATATTCAAACCCATATTGAGAAATAGGTGATATAGGGAAGCGCATCTCAACCCATCCTATTTCCCATTGTTCTTCGGAACAATTGCTTTCAATAGTCATGTGGTAGAAAACTTGCATCATAATACAAGCTTGGGTGAGATACTCGACTTACCAAACGTAAGGGTCACACACCCCTAAGCCTCCTCAACCCGTTGTTCATATGAGGGACAATCCCAACAAGACCGACTTTTGTGTATGATGCCAACTAGGGGGAGATATTTGACTTGTCTAAAAAGATAAGGATCATACACACCTTATGGGTGACAATATGGGAGATACCCGACCTACTGCAAGAGTAGGGATCATGCACACCTATTGTACAGAGTTCGCTCAACCCCTAGATCCCTCCCTCTCAATTCCTCACCCTAGGAGCTCAGACCGAGTGAAAGAGTTGGCTCAATGTTCTTGATCAATCCTTCTTTTTGTAGCTCAGAAACATATCATCATGCTCATATCTAGTAATCATCATGTCTCAATAGTAGTAGCCTCATGTTCATATAGGACATCAAATCTAATATTATATATATATATATATATATATATATATATATATATATATATACACATATGTTCAACCTCCCTCTCATGGAGGCAACAACCACAAGCCTAACCTTGTCTCGTATAACAACATTGTCTCAATATATGAAGGTATCTCAAACCTAGAAATATATGGTATTCTCTTCCTATCGAATCCCACTCATTATTATCATAATGTATTCCTCTCATATGCAAAACCTTCTCAAACAAAACTCCAAAGAGCTTCTTGATCCTGCCTCACAAGTAGCCATGCTAGCAACATTGTACTCAACCTTAGTTGTTCTTAGAGCTACATAATTCTCATCCAAATATCATACTAAGATAGAACGTATATGTGCTTATATCATCAATCATGATCCCGATCAACATCAATACATCCATGCAGTCACATATCATAGAATATCTTAGACCAAAAAAAAGGAAAATTGATTGTCCCTTGTAAATATATTGAAGTGTGCTTGGCAGTAACTCAATGCATATGAAGCAGTTGAATCATGAATTTACTTATATTATATTCAAAACATATATACAAACAAGTGTTCATTCAAAACATCAATGCTTTAATTAACTATTAGTTTTGAAATCAGGTTCAAAAATATCTCTTAATAACTTCTTGAAATTCAATCGGAGTGTCCAAGGATTTGCATTTCCACTTTCCAAAAATGCTTCAATAGCTTCACTATATAGATTTTCTTTTCCAAACTTCAGAAAGTGATTCATCATGCCATGGTTCAATATATCAAGCTTCAGAAGCCAACTCCCTCTTAATTTGATCATTAGAGACTCATTACATGTCAAGACCATCAACATATAAAACCAAAATCAAAGTCTTTTGAAGTAGAGGTTTGGATGGGCACATCTTACTAGCTTCACCAGATGACTATCAATGTGGACAGATCAGGCCCGGGGAGTTTGTTTCATACAATTCTTTCTGAAAACATAACATTTTACAAAACCAATATGCTCAACCTTACATAAATAAATATTGTTCAATCAAATCAACTAATTCAATTTATCAAAGTTTAGATGCTAGATCAAAACTAATATCAAAATCATCAATATCACTGTAACAAATTCTTTGGACCAAGATGACAGGTAGAGCTCACATCCAAATATCAAGTTATGACTTCATCTATTTTCATTCCAACAAATTGTCATTTACCAAGAAATATCAAACTAAACTTCATAAAGTCATCCTCGTGATCATAATGTAAATAATTTTTGTCACTATATGCAAATGCATACACCAAGGATAAGTCATGTTGGTTCCATCCATTTATCGTAATATTAATTCATACTAAATAAAAAATGTTTATACTTCAACCATTGTGCCAAGAATAATGAGGCCAATACAAAATCATTATTGAATACCAATATTAGTCACTGAAAGTTACTATGCTCGCATAGCACCGTCATCAAGGCAATTCATCAGATATTAAGTCAAAACCCTAATTTGTTATCACAGTGATTTCAATTAGTTCATAACCCAAAAACATATGAAGCATCATGTCAATGTTGTAAATCATATTTATGAACTATGAAGCATCATGTTATTTCTCATCTATGTTAATAAGCCAGATCTTGTCAAACCCTTGCAACTATTATCAAATATTTTCATACACTAGCTTCAATGATCAATTCAAAATAACATACTAATATGCATATTTCGGTCACCTACAAACAAAATTTTATTCAATACATTCACATTATATATAGTAAGTCACACATTCAAACTTCCCTACTCATGGAGCTTTCTCATGATAGCTCCATATCTGAAGGACTGTCATACTATTGGTGCATTCGTGATTTTATGCATAAGACTTTATTTTTGTGACCTACAGGCATAACCACACCCATAGGCTTTCTTCTGCACTGTTGAAAGGTTACAACTGCACCGTTAAGCTTTCTTCTGTGTAGTTGAGGCTTAGAGTAAGGAAAACTCTCTCTTCTTAGACCAGAACTTGTTGCAGACAAAAAATATCATATATTTGTTTATTTATGTCATAACACTTCAAAAATAAATAATCTTCTATACATTTAACGCATATGATAATAGGTGTAAGGATATTATGGAGATTTTCTTCCTCTGAATACGAAGTCAATTCAGTCAACATCATTCAAGTCACCAACCTGTGTGTCATAATGCTATCATGCAACAACAAAACTGTTAGATCATGAAATCAAACTATATCAAGTTTTAATAAATAACATGTTAGTATCAACTACTTCATCATCACATATGAATATGCTATCAACTTTTCATCAAGGGTTAGATTCATATGATTAGGGAAGTTTTCAAGTCACTTCATCATTTATTCACTCATCAAATCAGGGCATCCTATTTCACCATATGTCATAATTCCTAAGCCAAGGTGAACAAGGAGATCTTGAGCAATAATCTTATTATTACACTTCCATCATCATGGTTATCATCATTATCACAAACAATATAAATAATATCAAGCTTTTATATATAAGAATCAATGTGTTAACCGTGTTTATGGGATCATGCAATCCATCACGTCTGAAATTTAATATGCTTGCCAAAAATCAAGAGCACCAATATATAAAAAAATCAGTGTTTCTATGTAGTTTTACCATGACTTAATAAAATGTAAGATACTTGTCCAATAATAAGTGCACCATCTCATCATAAGTATCATAAAACAAAATTTCATATGGATGAGTCATCTGTGAAGATGACAATCCCATCATACCTTAGGGCTTACCTTTCCATCTCATATTCTTTAAATTGGAAACTGGGGACAAACTCCATGTGGGTCATCTTATTTACGGCAGATGATATTTTTCTTGGATCCCTCTCATCGAGAGGTGTAGGATTGATCTAAATATCATCTGATTCTGATAAGTATTCATGGAGATATGAATTTATTTATGTTATAAGACAATTCGTCAAGGTTGGCTAGCAACCAAATAAACCCCACAAGTGCTCAACGTTTTAGTATAAAAGGAGATGACTTGAGAGTCATTTCTCACACACACTTCTATCTTTATTTCTCTCCACTTGTCTTGGGTTTTAGTGGAAGGGAAATATCAGAATGGAAGCCCTAGATGTTGGAGGAAATAAGACTAAGGGAGCTTCCCTAGAGGAGATGCCCTAGCCCTAGATGTTGTCAAGGAAGAAGTCAAAAATGTTTTCAAGGAAGCATGCCCTAGCCACAGCCTTGGAGGAATCTTATCATAGCTAAGAGAGGCCCTAACATTGTCCAAAAGGCAGCCTTAGACGCAGTCTAAGAGCAACCCTAAATGATGTCCAAAATGCAGCCCTAGAAGCAGTCTAAGGGAAGCCCTAAACGCAGTCTAAAGGGAAGTCCTAAACGCTGTCTAAAGGCAGCCCTAACGTAGTCTAAAGGGAGCCCTAATGCTAACCTATGGTCCCTAGATGAAAGCCTAATATGGCTGAAAAGGTGGGTTGTAGGTGACCCTAAAAACAGGGACAACATGAGAGTTCGAGGACTCAAACATGCCCAGGGCAGCAATGACATTGATGGGACAATAGAATACTATGATGGGACAACAATGACAGTGATGGGACAGTAGCATACTATGACAGGACAACAACATACTATGATGGGACATCAATGAAATTGATGGGACAATAGCATACTATGATGGGACAACAACAAAAACAATGGGACATCACGCTAACATGGAATGGATATGTCACTAATAGTGGGACAAAAGTATGCAGCATAGGACAACCGTGGCTAGCATGGTGCAACAATGGCACATGAGACAACAGTGCAACATAAGGTGCAGCAACATGATGTGTACAACATGGTCATGAGGTCCAACATTGTGATGATGGGTGCAGCATGGTGCAACATGGTGGGGTGCATCATGATGATAAGATGCAACACAATAATAGGTGAAGGAGTCACCTTGGAGAATCAGTTGAAGCAACATGTCTTCAATTTATCTTATGTATCATCTTCTTAGAGATGATCTATTCTCTTATATAGATAAGTCAAAATGTTGACATCTGTTGTAAATGTATTATCTCTCTCTCTCTCTCTGCTGAACTATTGAAGAACATATCAGAAGAATTGATCAAGGGTTTCCCCACATTGGGGTTTGTCCCTGGCTAGCGCCACATCTTGTGTCCTCTTGCCTTGGCTTGTCTTCTGCAATTTATGTTTATGTTCTATCTACAGTTTACTTTAATGCTAATGTGATTGCTAATCTAGAAAATATATTGAACTAACTATGCAAATTGAAATAAATTGCTCTAAGCATAGAACATACCTAAAATTAACATGGTATCAAAGATGAGGTGAAGACAATGTCCAAGCTAGAGTGAAAGAGAAATCACAGAAGATAGTTAGGAAAGGACAAAAGGATCAATGGGTTCCTCATTCCTCTTCAAATTCACTAAGGCTGAAATCGAAGCAGAGAATATTATCATAATGGTGCAGTGCAATATGGCCTACCTAAAGATCACTTCATTGGGAAGACTGGATCTCAGGGTGGAAGGAAAGGCAGATAACTAGTTCGTCCATTATGCAAAGGAGTGTCCAAATGGCAGGGACACGTCACTTGATGATGATAACAATAATTCCAGGGACATATTCAATGGTCATAGGAATGTCAGGTAATGCAGGTCAACAAGGAAATGATAGAAACTTTAGACAAAGAAAGGAACCCCAGGTATGAAGAATCAAATGTTGTTTTTGATAAGATAAAGAAGTGTTATCTTGTATTGGCCCTCTCCTTCAGATTCTTTGGGAATCTAGCTTATCGATTATAGTGCTTCAAGGCACTTCATCAGATAGAAGGGTGATCTCTCTAATTTGGTAGAGATGGAAACAATTGCGGGATTATAATTGGAGTTGATGCCACCTATCCCGAAAAGGGTGTAGGAAATGTTACCCCTCAATTGAATGAGGGTAACCCGATGCATTTATAGAATCTCTTTTATGTACTTGATCACAAGAAGAACCTGGTGTCCATTTCAGTAGTGGAAGTGAAAGGCTACAGGGTGGCATTCATTGATGGAAAAGCATGTGTTTGAAAATGAAATTTTCAAATATACTTTTACTCATGGGTTCAAGGTTGGAAATTTGTATCAAGTTGCAGGATGGTCCATTGGGGATCATGTCAATTGACATATCTCATCTTTTGCACCAGAGGTCTACTTATTATGGGACCCTCCCCGATGTGAGTCAAATGGTGACAGGGATGCCTGAATTCAAGAAGAGCATGAAGGTACATGTCTGAGATGTACTGAATGAAAATCATACAAGGGGATCATTCCCCTCATGTAGCAGGTCCACAGATTTGGAACAATCCGAGGGGTTTGAGATTCATGATCAGGAATATCATGTATGCATGTGGAAGAAAGCCCTCTATGGCTTGAAGAAAAACACCCTAAGCCTAATATGAGAGGATTTATAGTTGTCTGATGAATTTGAGATTCACTAAAAGTGAAGCCGATCCAAGCCATTGTTTCAAGGTTGTGGATGATAGAACTCTCATACCGACACCTTCTAAGAAACAACCTATTTCTGACAAGTGCATACCCTCTCACTTGAAGAAGTAAGAGGGAGTTGGATTGCAGATATGGAATGGTAAACTACAATCCTGTGACTAACTCGAGCATCTTAACTTTCAGAATTTATATGGTGGTGATGTCAGACCAGATTTGGGAAATGCCTCTGAGTTTCATAACTCATCTACATTGATGTTCTTGGTGAACTTCTGACCATATATATGCTTTGCAGTTAGCATGGTGAGATCATATTTGGTTGAGCCTCACTGGATTGGTGCCAAGAATCTTCTAAGATATCTTTAGGGCACAATTGTTAGGATATTCCGACACATAGGAAATAGTTAAGTACAACTTGGTCTAGTATAGAGTTAGGCATAGAGTTAGGTAAACTGTGTTTCTTTACCTTGTACATTTTGTAACTTACAATCCAACGGTCACGATATGTAGTGATCCGACGGTTCATTCTCTCCTCGGTATTACCAACAATTGATCCCTGGCTTAGCACCCAATTGGTCCATGATTTCTATTTAAAGCGCATGGAGGGTCATTTGTAGGGTAATCCGTCTATGAGAGAAGCATATGTAAATTTTCATTCTTTTATTAATAAATTGCCTGAAGTGGCAGCGTTGGCTCAGGCCGTGGATTGTTTCCCTCTTTGAGGGTTTTAACCACGTCAAAATACTGGTGTATTGATCTGTGATCTGTTTGTGAGCGGTGTCCTTTGGTGTTCTGTCTGAGGAACTTAGCCTATAAATTCCTACATGGTATCAGAGCTATTTGAGGGCCGCGTCCGTTGGTGATCCAAAACTGAAGCTGGTAGAACTGCATCCGACTGTCGTTTCCTAGATCTACTATTTTTTACTGCTTTCGGGCCGAGAGGACTACTCTGTTGTGTTGGGAGCATCTGTTCCAGTGAGGAACCCCTTTCGTTTCATGCGAAAAGGTTTCTGGTAGCCCTAACTGCGTCATTTTTAAGATCTGGAGGTATATAGTGTTTATTTGCAGTTTACAGTTATTTTCTCTCTGTTTATTTCGGTTTCGGTTTATTTAGCTTTTTTTATTACCGGATCTATACCTTTCATTTATGCATATGCTCTTTGCCCTACGACTTTGTGCGATCTAGGCAAATCAGAAACAGAAAGGAAGGATTTTTCTCATGCATATGCTCTTTTCCGCTACGCCTTAGTGTGATCTCGGAAAATCAGAAACATTGAGGAAAATATTTAGTTTCCGGCTAAAGCTAACCTTGAGCCGCAAGGTTCATTTTTGAAAATATTTAGTTTTTTGGCTAAAGCTAACTTCGAGCCGCAAGGTTCGTTTTTTCTTGTATGTCCGTGTTGGATTTTTTTAGGATATTCCGACACATGGGATATAGTTAAGTTCAACTTGGTCTAGTGTAGAGTTAGGTAAAGTGTGTTTCTTTACCGTTGTATATTTTGTAACTTACAATCCGACGGTCACGATATGTAGTGATCCGACGGTTCATTCTCTCGGTATTACCGACACTTGATCTGTGGCTTGACACCCGATTGGTCCATGAGTTCTATTTAAAGCGCATGGAGGGTCATTGTTCGGGTAATCCGTGCATGAGAGAAGCTTATGTAAATTTTGATTCTTTGATTAAAAATTTGCCTGTAGTACCCACGTTGGGACAGGCCGTGGACTGTTTCCCTCTTTGAGGGTTTTAACCACGTCAAAAATACTGGTGTATTGATCTGTGATTTGGTTGTGAGCGGTGTCCTTTTGGTATTCTTTCTGAGGAACTTACCCTGTAAATTCCTACATGGTATCAGAGCTATTTGAGGGCCGCGTCCGTTGGTGATCCAAATCTGAAGCCGGTAGAACTGCATGCGGTTGTCGTTTCCTAGATTTGTTGTTTCTGACTGCTTTCGGGCCGAGAGGACTACTATGTTGCGTTCGAAGCATCTGTTCCAGTGAGGAACCCCTTTCGTTTCACGCGAAAAGGTTTCCGGTAGCCCTAGCTGTGTCATTTTTCAGATCGGGAGGTATACAGTGTTTTTTGCAGTTTACTGTTATTTTCTCTCTGCTTATTTCGGTCTCAGTTTATTTAGCCTTTTTTTTTTAACCGGATCTATACCTTTCATTTCTACGTATGCTCTTTGCCCTGCGACTCTGTGCGATCTGGGCAAATCAAAAACAGAAAGGAAGGATTTTTCTCATGTGTATGCTCTTTTCCCTGCACCTTAGTGTGATCTCGGAAAATCAGAAACATTCAGAAAAATATTTAGTTTTTCGGCTAAAGCTAACTTTGAGATTTTTTTATTTTTTTTTCTAGTTTTTTTGGCTAAAGCTAACTTCGAGCCGCAAGGTTCGTTTTTCTTTGCATATTCGTGTTGGGTTTTGTGTTTTGTGTTTTGTAGGGAAAAAGAGCTTTCTCAAGGCAAGCATGCAAACCAAGGCCCCCCCCCTCTCTCTCTCTCTCTCTCTCTCTCTCTCTCTCTCCCAAATTTTTTGTATAGATCAATTGGTTCAAAGCTATTTTAAGAGAGTAGAGGTCTTGGGTTCAAGTCTCCATTTTGTGGGGGCGGATTTTTTTTTCATTCCCGCACATTCGCGCACTTTGTCGGCAACGTCAACAATTTTTTTTCAAAAAGCCATAACTTCTTCATCCGGAAGCCTTTTTCAGAGCCGTTTTTTTTAAAACCGCCTATTTTTTTGAGATCTATCCATTGGAACACTTACTTTTAGCATCTTCAGCTTCAGTTTTTTTTAAAAATGGAAAGTCCATGCCAAGTCATTCTTGACAGCACTAACTACTTCCAATGGGTAGCCTACATGGAAGATTTACTTAGAAGTAAAGGTCTCTTCAGAATAGCCACAGACCAAGAGAAGAAACCAAAAGATGAAGACAAGGCTGCAAAATGGGAAAATAGACAAGATCAAGCACGTGGTTTGATAGGGATGTCTATTTCTCCTGATCTTAGATTCCACATTGCAGAACTTGAGACTCCTCATGAAGCATTAGAAAAACTTGCTAAATTTTTTGGGATTAAAAATGAAATTAGAGCCCATCAACTTGAAAATGAGTTGCTTACTTTGGATCCTAATAATTTTTCTTGCATTGAAGACTTCTTGTCCAAATTCAAGACCCTTAGATATCTCTTGGAAGGTGTTAAAGTTAAGAAAGAAGATGGTAACCTTATTTATTCCATCCTTACTAAGTTGGGACCAGCCTACTCTGTATTTGTTTCCACTTTCCATTCTACAAGGGAGGCTTTCATTTGTCAAGGAAAAGACTACAAGGCCCCTTCCTTTGACTCCTTTTGTGATTCCTTAATAAGAGAACAAGAAAAACTCTTACACCTTGGTCTTCTTAATCTTGGAAACTCTTCCACGAAAGCGTTAGCCGCCCAGCAGCAACCAAATTCAAAGAATCCTAAGAAGTCATATCCTCAAAAGAATGGTCCTAAACCATCTCAGCCTCAAAATGAAAGATCATTTCAACAAAATGATAAGACCAATAAAAACAAATGGAAGAAGACTGATAGACATTGTAACTTTTGTAATCGAGATGGCCACTTAGAATCTAAATGCTTTAAGAAGATGGAAGCCTTGGAAGCCGCAATGAAGAAACATAACATCCATGTGGAGCCTACTTCAACTTCAACTTCCGGAATGGCACTTTCTGCATGTCATTGTCAATCATCTCAGTCTGGTTATGCATTAAATGTATCTTCTTCTTCTTCTCATTCTCATGAGTGGCTCATTGATTCTGGAGCCTCTTGTCACATGGCCAAAAACCAAGCCATGTTTTCTTCTTTAAATGATTGTAACACCAAAAATATATATGTTGGTGATGATAGATCTCTTAATGTTGTAGGGACTGGAACTGTTCATCTAGACAATGGTCAATTTAATGATGTATTATGTGTTCCAACCTTATCCTGCAACCTTCTATCTGTCTATCAGATAACTCATTCAGGTGAAGGTAAAATTGTTGAATTTTCACCTCATGATGTTGTAATCAAGGATCTAAAAGATCCTAAACAGATTCTAGCTACTGGTCTTGCTGATGATTCCAAAAGGTTGTATAAGTTTCACAACTTTGGGTCATCAAATCTTCCCTCAGTATTTTTTGCTCATAATGATGAAGTGAGCAAACTTTGGAATGAGCGATTTGGTCACTTAAACTATCGCTCCCTTCAGCATCTATGTAAAGAAAATATGGTGACAGGTCTTCCTATGGTATCTTGCAGAGATGGTGTTTGTTCCGGATGTGTACTCGGAAAACATCATCGGGACAGTTTTGACAAACGTGCCTCTTGGCATGCCTCAGCCCCTTTACGGCTTGTGCACAGTGATTTATGTGGTCCTCTTCCTGTTGCTTCATTCTCTGGCTGCAAGTACTTCTTAACTTTCATTGATGTTTTCTCCAGACGCACTTGGGTATACTTCTTAAAACTCAAGAGCGAATTATTTAACACCTTTTTGGCCTTCAAAGCCTTTGTTGAAAAACAATCTGGACATCAAATTCTTAAGCTAAGAACTGATAATGGTGGAGAATATGTTAAAAACACATTCATCAACTTTTGCACCGAAAATGGAATTCAAATGCAACATACTGTTCCATACACTCCACAACAAAATGGTGTAGCTGAAAGGAAAAATCGCACCTTAAAGGAAATGGCTAATTGTATGCTGCAATCTAAAGGACTCAGTCTTAGTTTTTGGGCCGAAGCAATTAATTGTGAAAATTATATAATCAATCACACTCCTACTAAGGTTCTAGAGAATATCACTCCAGAAGAAGCTTGGAGTTCCATTAAACCAGATGTAAGTCACTTTCGTGTGTTTGGAAGTGAAGCATGGGCCCATATTCCAGATGAAAAGCATAAAGCTTTAGAACCTAAGAGTGAGAAATGTACTTTTGTTGGATATTCTAAAGATTTAAAAGGTTATAGACTTATTCCATTTAAGTCCAAAAATGTTATCATTAGAAGAGATGTAAAATTTGATGAAAATAAATCGGCCTGCGAGCCTAGTCCGGCGGATGTGCCACCTCTTCCTATCTCTTCTACTTTTGAAAACATTTCTTCTTCAAATGATGAAAGCGAGGATGATAATCCTACCCCACCTTCTCAGGATCCTCAACTTCCAAGATGGGTCCGTGCCACTCGGGATGCAGCAGGTGATCTTGCCGGTGATCCTACAGATCAGCGACGTACATGTTCTCAGTTTGAAAGAGCCTCTTCTTTACTGGCTCAAGCTCCAGTAAAGTGGTATTGCTGATGATTCTACAAGGTTGTATAAGCTTCATAAATTTAGGTCATCAAATCTTCCCTCAGTATTTGTTGCTCATAATGATGAAGTGAGCAAACTTTGGCATGAGCGATTTGGTCACTTAAACTATCGCTCTCTTCAGAATCTATGTAAAGAAAATATGGTGATAGGTCTTCCCATGGTATCTTGTAGAGATAGTGTTTGTTCCGGATGTGTACTCAGAAAACATCATCGTGACAATTTTGAAAAACATGCCTCTTGGCACGCCTCAGCCCCTTTACAGCTCGTTCATAGTGATTTATGTGGTCCACTTCCAGTTGCTTCATTCTTTGGCTACAAGTATTTCTTAACTTTCATTGATGATTTCTCTAGACGCACTTGGGTATACTTCTTAAAACTCAAGAGTGAAGTATTTAACATGTTCTTGGCCTTTAAGGCCTTTGTTGAAAAACAATTTGGACATCAAATTCTTAAGCTAAGATCTGATAATGGCCGAGAATATATTAAAAACACATTCATCAACTTTTGCACTAAGAATGGAATTCAAATGCAACATATTGTTCCATATACTCCACAACAAAATGGTGTAGTTGAAAGGAAGAATCGCACCTTAAAGGAAATGGCTAATTGTATGCTTCAACCTAAAGGACTTAGTCTTAATTATTGGGCAGAAGCAATTAACTGTGCAAATTACATAATAAAATCACACTCCTACTAAGGTTTTAAAGAATATCACTCCAGAAGAAGCATGGAGCTCAATCAAACCAGATGTAAGTCACTTTCATGTTTTTGGAAGTGAAGCATGGGCCCATATTCCAGATGAGAAACATAAAGCTTTAGAACCAAAGAGTGAAAAATGCATTTTTGTTGGATATTCTGAAGATGTCAAAGGATATAGACTTATTCCACTTAAGTCCAAAAATGTTATCATTAGAAGAGATGTAAAGTTTGATGAAAATATATCGGCCTGCGAGCCTAGTTCGGTGGATGTGCCACCTCTCCCTATCTCTTATACTTTTGAAAATATTTCTTCTTCAGATGATGAAAGCGAGGATGAAAATCCTCCCCCACCTTCTCAGGATCCTCCTTCAGCTCCTTAGCTTCCAAAATGGGTCTGTGCTACTCGGGATGCAGTAGGTGATCTTGCCGGTGATCCTACAGATTAGCGAAGTACACGTTCTCAGTTCAAGAGAGCCTCTTCTTTACTGGCTCAAGCTTCAGTGAATTATGATCCTAACACCTTTGCAGAAGCTTCAGGCCATCCAGATTGGGAAGAAGCTATGAATGAAGAATATCATTCATTATTGGCAAATGATACATGGGACCTTGTTCCTCTACCAAAGGGACGAAAACTTGTTAGATGCAAATGGGTTTATAGAACCAAGTATGGACCAGATGGGAAAGTTGATAAACATAAAGCTCGTCTTGTTGCTAAGGGTTTTTCACAAGTTGAAGGCATTGACTATACTGAAACCTTCTCCCCTGTTGCCAAAATGAACTCTATCCGCCTTGTTCTTTCCCTTGCTGCCTCTTTCAAATGGGAAGTCCATCAGATCGATGTTAAATCTACCTTCTTGCATCGGGACTTGCATGAAGAAATCTATATGGAACAACCTATTGGCTTTATACAAACAAACTCTAGCCTTGTATGTCGGCTTAAGAAATCCCTTTATGGTCTCAAGCAAGCTCCTTGAGCTTGGTATGCCAAAATGGATAACTTTCTTTTAGAATCTGGCTTCTCTAGGTGTCATTCTGACAATACTGTCTACACCAAGAAAGTGGGCAAGTATCTTATCATTCTTGTTCTTTATGTTGATGATCTTATCCTTACTGGTAGTGATCCCAACCTTATAAATCATGTGAAGTCTAGCCTTAAAAGGAATTTTGAAATGACAGACTTAGGACACTTACATTATTTTCTCGGTCTTCAAGTCTTGCAATCCAAGGAAGGTATTTCCCTTTCTCAGTCCAAGTATGCCTGTGATATTCTACGCCACTTTCACATGGAAGACTGTAAGCCAGCCCCTTCTCCCTTTCAGTCTGGAGTCAAACTTTCAGTCACTTGTACTTCTCCTGAAGTTGATGCTACCTTATACCGTCAACTTGTAGGAAAAGTTTTGTATCTAACCCATACTCGTCCTGACCTTTCCTTTGTTGTTGGCCTTGTTGCTCGGTTTATACAAAACCCACGTGAAAGTCATTGGAAAGCAGCTAAAAGAATACTTCGCTATGTTCGAGGTACAGTTCAGTTTGGGATTCATTACAGTGCCGAAGCATCTCCTCTATTGGTTGGTTTCACTGATTCCGATTGGGCTGGTGACCCTGATGATCGGAAGTCTACTGCAGGTTATGTGTTCACTCTTGGTTCAGGACCTATTACATGGGCTTGCAAGAAACAAGATGCCATTTCTCTTTCTTCAGCAGAAGCAGAATATCGTGGTGCCGTAGAAGCTAGTAAGGAAGCCTTGTGGCTTCATCAGATCCTGTCAGAGTTTGGCTTTCAGCAACAGCATCCGACTACACTTTGGTGTGATAATCAAAGTGCCATCCAGCTATGCAAAGATCCAGTCCAACATCAGCGCAGCAAACACATTGAACTGCACATGCACTTCATCAGAAAGCTCATTCATGACCATGTTCTTGAAGTGCAATATTGTTCAACAGATGATCAAGTTGCAGACATCTTTACAAAGGCTCTCACAGAGGCGAAGTTCACTAAACTTCGATTTATGGTTGGAGTTCAGGAAGTTGTCACTAAGGGGGGATAGGCTCTAGTGCCTCCTTCCTTCTCCTATTGTGTCATATTTGTAAATCCTTCAATCCTATCCCAATTTGTTCTTAAGGGGGGATGTTAGGATATTCCGACACATAGGAAATAGTTAAGTACAACTTGGTCTAGTATAGAGTTAGGTATAGAGTTAGGTAAAGTGTGTTTCTTTACCTTGTACATTTTGTAACTTACAATCCGACGGTCACGATATGTAGTGATCCGACGGTTCATTCTCTCCTCAGTATTACCAACACTTGATCTGTAGCTTAACACCCAATTGGTCCATGATTTCTATTTAAAGCGCATGGAGGGTCATTTGTAGGGTAATCCATCTATGAGAGAAGCATATGTAAATTTTCATTCTTTTATTAATAAATTGCCTGAAGTGGCCACGTTGGCTCAGGTCGTGGACTGTTTCCCTCTTTGAGGGTTTTAACCACGTCAAAATACTGGTGTATTGATCTGTGATCTGTTTGTGAGTGGTTTCCTTTGGTGTTCTGTCTGAGGAACTTACCCTGTAAATTCCTACAACTATCTCTCATGGATTGAGATACATTGCCGAAAATATGACGCCGCATGATTATTCGAACGTTGACTGGGCAGGTAGTGTGGAGGATTGCTAGAGCACTTCTCAGTGTTGGTTCTCTCTAGATTCTACTTCGATATCATGGATGAGCAGGAAGTAGAAGTCGGTTGCTATAACCACCCCCGAGGCTGAATACATAGCTACGAGTATGATCTCGTGTGAAGCTGTTTGGTTGTGGATGCTCATCAGAGAGTTATTTGTACACATGATGAATACCATTGTGATTATTTGTGACAACCAGGGGGGATTTGATTATTGAGGAATCCCATATTCGATGATTGCTCCAGCAGGTAGACATCAGATGATACCTTATCTGGGATATCCTAAGTCGATGAGCGAGGAGGCTCCATCACATTGAGACTAATGTACAAGTCGTAGACACTTTGTCAAAGCCCCGGGGAAAGGTCAAATCTGTGATTTTCTTGAACGACTTGGAGTCATTGAGAGACCTTCGTATAAGGGTCCTACATGTTGCATCCACTGAGCTTTGGGAGCTCTGGGGGGCTTGGGGTACTTATTGGAGTGACATACGACCACAGGGTGACTTACCCTCCCTTGGTGGTGTGCTATGTACAGGGCGACATGTTCAACCTTTCCTTGTGATACCTTGTGGTGACTATGGAACAGGATGATTAGTACTCATGTGGGTCAACATGATTAGTTATCCCGTGGAAACTATGGAACAGGATGATTACTTTTCCTGTTGGATGGGATGATTAGTTCTCCCATGGCGACTGTGAACTAGGATTATTAATTCTCCTGTGGGCTAGGATGATTAGTTCTCCTATGGTGACCAATGGACAAGATGATTCATTCTCCTATGGAGAGGATGATTCGTTCTCCTATGGACAGGATGATTAGTTCTCCTGTCGAGGCATCCTACCCATGCAGTATGGGACTCATGGGAAGTACCTCTCATCTGATCAATGAGTAGGGAAATGGGGTTAGGGACCATAGTATGCCTATGATATTATCGATGGACGCATCAATGAGTAGGGAAATGGGGTTAGGGACCATAGTATGCCTGGATGTTATCGATGGACGCATCATTGTATCTACCGTACTCCCTATACTAGGATGACCTCCATTGATCTGGGATCAGTATGAGTGGTTTGAGACACTCTCTTGTGACATTGATCTGGGATCAATGAAACTAACTTCAGGTCAGTAAGAGTGGTATGACACACTCTCCTCATTTGAAACTGACTTTGGGACAGTAGAGAATGGTATGAGACATTCCCAATCAATTCTTCTTATTCATGGTTCAACAGAGTAGTGCAGAGCGAAGTAGAGAAAAGAAGAGCTGAGCAGTGCAAGGCACTGATGGAAGAGATAGTACAATCAGACAGATGGATCAGTGGATGGAGTTCTCTCTAGTTGAGAGGGAGTGTTAAATTGGAAACTAGGGACAAACTCCATGTGGGTCATCTTATTTATGGCAGTTGATCTTTTTCTTGGATCCCTCTCATCGAGAGGTGTAGGATTGATCTGAAGATCATCCGATTTCGATAAGTATTCATGGAGATATGAATTTTTTGTATTATAAGACGATTCATCAAGGTCGATTAGCAACCAAATAAACCCCACAAGTTCTCGATGTTTTAGTATAAAACGACATGACTTGAGAGTCATTTCTCACACACACTTCTATCTTTATTTCTCTCCACTTATCTTGGGTTGTAGTGGAAGAGAAATCTAAGAGTGGAATCCCTAGACATTGGAGGAAAGAAGACTAAGGGAGCTGCCCTAGAGGAGATGCCTTAGCCCTAGACGTTTTCAAAGAAGAAGTCAAAAACGATGTTAAGGAAGCATGCCCTAGCCATAGTCTTGGAGGAATATTATCATAGCTAAGAGAGGCCCTAACACTGTCCAAAAGGAAGCACTAGATGCAATCTAAGAGAAACCCTAACCGTTGTCCAAAATGCAGCCCTAGAAGCAGTCTAAGAGAAGCCTTAAACACATTCTAAAGGGCAGCCCTAAATGATGTATAAAGCCAACCCTAACATAGTCTAAAGGGAGCCCTAGTGCTAACTTACGATGCCCTAGATGCAGGCCTAATACGGCTGAAAAGGTGGGTTGTAGGTGACCCTCAAAATAGGGACACCATGAGAGTTTGAGGACTCAAACATGGTCAGGACAACAATGACGTTGATGGGATAACGTCTTAATATGATGGGACAACAATGGAAATGATGGGACATTAGTAGACTATGATGGGACAACAACATACTATGATGGGACAACAATGACATTAATGCAACAACAACATACTATGATAGGATAACAATGACATTAATGGGACAACAACATACTATGATGGGATAGCAACAGAAACAATGGGACAACAAGCTAACATGGAATGGCTATGTCACCAATAGTAGGACAACAATATGCAACATAGGAGAACAGTGGCTAGCGTGGTGCAACAATGGCACATGGGACAACAGTGCAACATAAGGTGCAGCAGCATGATGTGTACAACATGGTCATGAGGTCCAGCATTGTGATGATGGGTGCAGCATGGTGCAGCACGGTGAGGTGCAACATGATGACGAGATGAAACACAATGATAGGTGAAGGAGTCACCTTGGAGAATCAGTTGAAGAAGCATGTCTTCAACTGATCTCATGTATCATCTTATTAGAGATGATCTATTATCTTATCTAGATAAGTAAAAATGTTGACTTCTGTTGTAAATGTACTATCTCTTTCTCTCTCTGCTGAACTATTGGAGAACATATAAGAAGAATTGATCAAGGGTTCCCCACATTGGGGTTTGTCTCTAGCTAGTGCCACATATTATGTCCTCTTGTCTTGGCTTGTCTTCTGCAATTTATGTTTATGTTCTATCTGCAGTTTACTTTAATTCTGATGTGATTGCTAATCCGGAAAATATATTGAGCTCACTATGAAAATTGAAATAAATTGCTCTAAGCATAGAACATACCTAAAATTAAAAATATTGTAGCTCTAACCTTGAAATAAAGCACCATACATAACTTGAGTGTTCAAATGCTTGTGCACCTTCTTATTTTACATAGGAATTTGTACCACTTTGTCAACTTTTCATCAAGTTCCTCTTTTCCTTTCCAGTGTTAGTTCTATTCCTCCACTATCCACGACCCTCTATAATGATCCACTTATCATAACTCATCAGGAGGTTAGAAACATCCAAATACTAAAATATACATGTAGGAAGTATAAGTAATAATCAAAGCAATAAACTCAAAGAAGAATAAAATAAAAAAGAGGTAACATAAATATAAAAGGAACTTATCTTAATGAGAGGTTATCTCTCCCTCTTGAACCAACGTTCAATAGTCATGACTATCCATTGACCATATAACATTGTAGCCTTCAATATTTCAACCAAATTCACCAACAACCACGCCTAATAAATATTATCCCATCTAGGGCTTTATCAAATCTGTCACAAGTACTTGAACATATTCACATCAGCCATTCTAAGATTTATAGATTTCATATGTCAAATCTTTGCCATAAACCATGGTTTCTCCCAAAGCCTAACCTCATAAGATCCATCAAACCATAATACAAAAACTACTTAATATCATTCAAACCCTAGTATTCTTTTAGGTCTCTATCATATTCTTTTGTTTCCATTAATGGTGCCTTCATAGGGGTGATATTAAATGAATTTCTTCAACCCATCTTTGATACCATGTTAATTTTTCTTACAACTATATTGTTCTTTTCTTTGATAATTGCATTTTATCATTTTTATATTAATTTCACTCCATGATATCATATCATTATTCAAATTTACATCATTATTCAACAACATATGCAACTATATAGAAATAGCAATATAGTCATCAATGCAACGGAACATATAGGAACAATAGAAGAAAAACATTCACACATAGAGACACTAGGATTGGTCGAAGATCAGGGCAAAACCCACTATGGGGAAAACCCTTTCAAATTTTTCTTCTTATTAGATTTTCATTGAATGATTCAACAAAGAGAGAGTACAATGATCCATATCTTCAACCATACACCTATCTAGCAATAACAACTAAAAAACATCCATGAGATGAACCCAACAATGCCAATAATCAAAACCTTGATTCAAGAACTTGTAATCAACTATCATTGTCTATAGTCAACTTCCTAACTTTGCAGTCAATGGGCGAAAACTTCGTTCAACTTAAAATTCAGCCTTTAGGTTCTAGTCCTAGGGAAGATGTGTCATGCATGCGACTGAAAGGCTTTGGTAGAAATTTACCCATGACATGCCTGCGAATGCAGTCAAAATTTCTTCATGACATGCCTGTGACTGTAGTCAAAATTTCTCCATGAAATTCCTGCAAATAAGACCAAAAACCCTAAAAATAGAGATGTGAGCTTCTGACCCTGCAATTTCAGACTTGTGCAACCAATCTCCGCGAGCTTGCCTCAAACTTGTGCGAGCCAAACAAAAGAAGCGAATATAAGAATTCTCCATGATGATATCCAAATGACATTGAGGTCACTTGTATTTATAGCCTTCCAAGGGTGTCTAATTTGATTTAGGGTCACCGTGATCAAATATGCACATATGGGCTTTAAATAAAAAAATGCACTTTCCCTTGTCCAAAATGAGTGCATCAATAGTCAAAATTGGTCTTCTCAAAAGGAGGAATCTCATTCCATGGTTGGAATTTTTCACTAAGATGCCAAATTAACTGCTACCAGGAGAAGGGTGCCATAGGTGACATAACACTAGACCAACTCACCCTATTAGAAAACCTTATTAAATAACTTATACTATTACTATTAAACTAAATTATTGTAATTGTATTAAATATAATTTATTTAAATATAATAGTATATTGACTATAATAATATTTAATTATTATATTACTATTATTATTCTTTCATTTTCTATTCACTTTACTCTCTAACTCTTTTTCTCCTCTTTCTTACTGAATCTCCCTTCTCCTTCTAGTTAATTAATTAATTAATTGGTAATAATATTACTTAGTTAACTATAATTAGTGACTAAATTACATATCTTCCTCATACTAAAAGGTAATATATATTTTTTTAAAGCACTTTATGTTTATATATAAATTTGATGTAAAATTAAGGTGGAAATTGAAATATTTTAGTTAAGGCAAACATTGATTTTTGCTGTTGTTACTAATTGGCTAATGTGTTAATGTAAATATTATTTAATTATTTTTAAATGTAACTTTATATACAACATCTCCAACACACAGGGTTGTAGAGCGTCTCACGAATCAATAATGTTTAATATGATGTTTAATTGACATGTAATATTTAAAACAAAAATATACTAATGACAACAAAAGGGTTCAACGGGGCATAAATAAAATATTTCAATTTGCATTAGTAAAATATTTTAACATTCTCTATATATATATATATATATATATATATATATATATATATATAGCCAGAGAGAGAGAGAGAGAGAGAGAGAGTATAGATATATGTTTTCTACTTTTGGATATGAGGGGGCATGTATTAACATTTTAATGTGGAAAATGTGAATCATATATAAAATATTTCAATTTCAACTCTGTATATATTATATATATTAAAGACAAAAAAAGTAAAGGAAAACTTATAGTTAAAACATTTTATTAGTGTTTTACTCAAAACCAACATAGATCCATCACTCTAGGTGTACCAAGATCCAACAAGAATCAAACTTCTTGAGGTGCAAGCCTTCCTTAAACTTTTCTCTCAAAAAGAGGTTTTCATCTCAAGAAACTTGATCCCTCTAGATTCATGATATATCCAAAGTTAAAATAAATCTATTACATCTCTATGGTAACAATTCATTCTTAAAGCAATGTTACATCTATTTCTTTAAATTCCATTCCTCCCCTCATTACCAAATTGCTTATGTTTGATTTATAATATTTTATTAACTCTAAATAATTATGATTTTATTAATTTTATTATAATATTATATTATGCATAATTATATTTAATATTTATAATAATATTTTTATTCAATCATTTTCTCCAATATAATTATTGATAAAAAATATAGTTATGACATTTATGTGACCTTTCTACAATACTTAATTAATTGATAATAATAATAATATTAAATTTTTTTTAGCTGTGGTTCATGAACACCTTGGTCAACGGGTGGTCGCTACATCCACTGAAAAATCTGAGTTGATCGACCCCGAATGGAATCTAGCCCCACGGACCACTAGCAGGCCTAACCCCAAGGGCTTCAAGTAGAATGGACCCTCTGACCTCTAAAACATCAAGGCACTGATTTTGACCAACTGAGCTAACCCTTGGGGCTATAATAATAATATTAATTATTAATATAAATAATATATTATATTATTTTCAATTAATAATAGTATTTGGTAACTATCCCATTTAAACTAGTTATTATCCACTTTTTATTATTAGCCCCGTTGTTTCTTTGCAGACAGTCACTGATTAAAGAACTGTGTGAAAGAATCAATTGTGAAGGATGTATATATGGAATGGATGATACAAAGATGAAAATACTTGTTTATGCATATAATTCCTTGTTCCTTTAGATCAACCAAAGTTCCACTGTTCCATTATAACAACACACAATCTTTATAATCTCTTTGAAAGAAGAACTTAAAATATTAAACATCCTTCCTGAACATTTAATCATTTTAGATGAGAAGAAACATATAGATGAATATCTATTGTGAAAAAACTATATTTAAGTATAACATAGAAGCAATGATTTTCTAAGTGGCCAATAGAACATATTGTTCAATTTATACACAATATATAAAATAAATTTTCTAGGGATGTCGAGGAGACTGATACTCATCCCTGCCCTTCAAAATGTCCTATACCACCTGAAATATAGGTAGAAATAGATTATGAAAATCACTAGAAAACACTCACAAGTACACAAATGTTGTCACAAATGGAAACCAAAATAATTTGATTGTCTTGAAGTTGAAAGTATTACAATAGTATCAACAAAATTGATTCACGTATCAACCTTTGTTTATTTAAAAGGAACAATATATATAGAATACTTTACAAAATATCTAATCCTTTAGAGTATTTACATCAAAAATAAATGTTTATCCAAGACTTTAGATAACATTTAAATGACTTAAGACTAAAAATAGAAAATTGCATCTAAAAATATCTCCAACTTTGCTTGATTACTCCATCTGATGCGATGTATCTCAAGTTGTTCTATCTTTCTTTCCTAAAATCCTTAGGTGCTTTGGTTGTTGTTGATATGTTGCACCAATAAACTAGATTTACTCAATAACCTTAGTTAACTTCTCCCACTCTTTATGTGTTGGATAACTAAGATAAATTAACTACTTGTAAGACTCATCTACTTCAATGTATTTTTCAAAAGAGGGTTTTACTATGAATAAATGTTTGACTTCGTAGAAAATGAAAATATTATCAACAAGCTTTTGAAGTAATTCTTGACCATTAATCTCTCCCTTCATCCCAACAAATTTTGACTTGTCTCATGTGTCTTTGTTCAACAACCTTTGATATTTATCATCTGATACCATTTGGCCTTGTGTATTCTTGAAAGAAGGGAGACCTTTCTGCAGTAGAATAAAAAATTTCTTGTAAAATCTGTTAATTTGCACTTGCAATTTTTCACACATTTCCTTATTCTTTAGCATAAGGGTCTTCTTTATGAGTACTTTTCTTATTTGAATAACTATATCTATTTTGTCTTCAATTCCTATTTCTTCAAGTTGTTCTCTTGATTTGGTGTTCAAAACTTTAATGATTCTACTTGCCAGTGTAGGTTTGTTCACCAATTCATTTTCTATCTCGTCAATAGGTTTCTCGGTCTTTTCCAACAATTCTTCCTATTCTATAATAATTTCAATATGAGACCATAAATCAGAAATAGATGACATAATTTCTAAATATATTTTCTCCTTAGCTTGTGCCAGACACTGGATATTGTTAGAACTACTCAAATATTGCTCTAACTATTTATGTAAACCAAAAAATTTCTCCATCTCTAATACTAAAGTGCTATCTGATTTGATTTTACCTTGTTCCCTTCTGTCCATATTTTATTTCAATCTATCAATCTCTTCATTTTTTAAAGTGAGAGAAGATAGTTCCTTAGACAACTTTTTTGTATTGTCATCTCCCACTAAAATTATTTCAACTGCTAGAATTCCTGAGCTTCTACTATGTTCTTTCTGTTTTAAAATTTCTTCCATATTTGCTTCCAGATTTTGTATTTGCATGTTCTATTTAATAATGAAGGACAAAAAATATTCTTTCTCTTTCTCTAAATCACCTATTTCCCGTGTTTGAGGGTGTTCAGTGGTAGGCTATTTCAATTTTCTTCTTAAGGCCTGAATACCTTCATTATTCTTTTTGATAATTTCCTGAGTTGCATCAATATAATTTGGATTTAAATCCAATTTAATTATAATGTCCTAAAGAGATTTAATCCTTGTATCTTTTGCAAGAGAATATGTTCATTCCATCTTTAGCTTTCACTGAATGTTTGCTAAAGAATTCTACAACTTAGACATATTAATGGAAAAATTAGTAAGAGTTGAATAGATTATTTCATTGGTTTGCCTATGTAAATATATTTAATCAATAGGGTGAATCTATTTTGTATCAAAATATAATACAAGTTTTAAAATCTTTTGGTCTTCTAACTCAGAAAATTTTCCCTCCATAAATGCTAATTTGAATTGACCCTTTTCAATATCTAAGGCTAAAAGTAACCTATTTTTGGTGGAGGAAGTATGTTTCCTAAATTGGGTATAAGTGACTACTTTTAAGGACTCATTCTTTTTTTTCATCTCTAAAAAACCTGAAAGAACTATACTAGAAGATGAAGAAATTTGAGAAGAAACATTTGTTGATATTGTTCTCTCTACATTTTTTATTTTTTGTGTTTTATACACTCTGAATCGCTCTACGTCTAACTCTGATACACTTTGACTTGTTCTCTTTATCTCTTTTTCTTTCATCTATGGGGTAGGAAGTACCCTTGGTCCTATTGATTATTCTATTGTTGATTCCTCTGCCAATTCTTGCAGTGTGTTTTCTTCCCAAATGTCTTTGTTAGCAAATTTCTCTATCTCTGGTTTGGAAAAATGAATGTAGAGAATGGATTTTTTCTCAACTCTAATAACTGAAATATTTCCCATAGGATCATAAGGCCAACTAAAACTGAGTTTAAACTTCATTTGAGCTAGTAGATTTTCTACCCATTTTTCAACAACTTTTGTATTAGCATTTGTAAGGACCAACTTGAGCTTTTAATTAGAATTGATATTTTTTCTTCCTTGAAAAAAAATGAACTTCATTTAGATTTAGATTTTTCTTATGAACTCTAGGGAAAAATTCTCATTGGGAGGAAAGCTAGTAACTTATATGGTGGAAGCTCGCACCCATAAATTCTGATTTTTGTAGAATTCTGATATAGATACCAGTTTCCCCCACTCTGGCCTGCCCACTCAAGTGTAGAATTATTTTGATTTCTAGTGAAATCCTTGGAACTACAATACTATTAAGAGGACATACTGAAATATAAAGAAATTGATCAACAAAGTCAGTTAGATGAATTTCCTCTAAATTATTCCTCACTAATGAAGTAGAGTGGATGATGAAATTTTGGTTTCCCTACATATCCTGCTTTTATAGTGGCACCCTAGATATTTCTAATTGATGATACAAAAATAAATAAACAAGAATTTATTAATGCTTGAAGGCTCTTTGATTTCCAAACCTTAAGAATTTCTCATGAATATTGTTTGAAATAAACTGGCTGAAATCAAATAGAAGGGTAGGTTTCTTCCCAGATGAAAATACTAATAGAAAACCTAAAATATCTTCATAAACCAATTCAACACTTGGATATCCTAACACGAACACAACATGGAAATAACTTGTCTTGAAATTTTAGGAAATATTGAGGAATGGTATGGAGTATTTTGACGAGGAATTTCAAATCCTAGCAGAATAAAAGACTTGAAAATGAATTCCCTTTGTTGGAATGTGAGTCTTTGATAAATGTCTACTAAGGTTCAACTTAAAAGGGATGTAGGACAATTGAATGCAAAGACTGAAGAATATTAAAATTGTTTTTGCAGGGTATTGAACCACTATGTCCATTAAAATTGTTTTTGCAGGGTATTGAAACAATGAAACACACAAGTCCTTTATCAATCCTAAACATCTCACCTAACTAGAATCAAAAGAAAACAAATCTTTGTATGGTCTAGTGATGTCTAGGTCTAGCTTTTCCATTACAGACTTGGGCATGAGGTTACGAGATGCACCAAAGTCAAACATGGCATTGTGAAGAATCTTATCATGTATGTTAAGCTCACATAGAAGGGAGGAATTCCTCCTTCCAATGGTTTTCCATTCACTTTTGGGC
Source organism: Pinus tabuliformis (assembly GCA_031772625.1). Taxonomy (NCBI): domain Eukaryota; kingdom Viridiplantae; phylum Streptophyta; class Pinopsida; order Pinales; family Pinaceae; genus Pinus; species Pinus tabuliformis. Next base: position 225,569,581 of record CM062811.1, on the reverse strand, counting down.
CAAAGATTAATTCAGACTGGTCATCAAAAAGATTAACTGAGTCTTCAGTTCCAGTAATTTTCAGTGATCTATTGATTTGAGTTCGGTAGGCGTCATGTTTAGCTAATTCAGATAATGGGACAGAAATTTTTAGCTTACCTACTTATGTTTCCAAATTAAAGGGTTTTTCTATTTGGGCCTTCAGATTTTGAACAACAGTATTCTCTCTGTTTTCAGTGTTTTCTATGCTTTTCTCCTTTTCAGTAGTATAATCATGATTTGATGATTCTCCTAGATCAACCTCTGGAGGTTTTTCCATAGTTCCCTTGGAAGGAAGGGAAGTGGAGGGTTGTTTATTGTTTGGTTGATTATCAGTGACATCTTCAATTATAGAGTTAGAAGGATTAATGTTTGATTTAGAAAGAATATGTACAGGTTTGATTATTGTCTTACCTTTTTTGGGCTGATTTGGAACCGTTTGCTTGTTTGTTTTAGGGACATCAATTATCCTACGTTTTATATTGTATTGCTTGTGCACCTGAAAGATGGTTGTGCCATATCCTTCTCTAAAGTTGAATGATTCCCCTTATTGGGTTTGGAATTGTTTAAGTATGTGGGCCTCTTGATCATCTTGGGTTAAGAAAACTTCTCCTTCATCATCAAGCCCCATCAAATTAATTTGAGTATCTTCTTTTGGGCCTTCAGAGTGGGAAGCTTCTGCATAGTTCTCCTGGAAAGGGGGTCTAATGTTTTGGTCAGGACCATTCTTTCCAGTGTTCGGGTTTTGATTTTTCCTAAAATTAGGATTTCTCCCTGTATTGGTTTGCTGGCTATCCCAAGGAGATTTCCTTTCAATTGTCTCCACTTTGTCTCCTAGTCTATCCATTCCTTTAATTATGGCATCTAACTTTTGTTCAAAGGGTGAGATTTCTTCCTTTAATGGTATCCTCCTTTCACTCCTGGCCTTGGATCTTTTAGATAGCAGGTTGGCTTCAACACTAACTGCTATGCTTTTCATATCTTCCAAAGTAGGGGGGTTTCGTTCTCTCAGCTGGAAAGCCATATCAGAATCAAATCCATCTGGGAATTTGATTAAGGCTAAACCAGGTGGGGGTCTAAGATCTAGTGGGATGGCATTATACACACTATTGAATCTAGTTCAATAGTCCTGCATAGTTTCTTATGATCCTCTCCTTAGGTTTTTGTATTCAAATAGAATCGGAAGGGGGTATTTCCTTTTCTCCCACCTATTCAGGAATTGCTGATAGAGAGTTATTAGGCTGTCTATACTATTTGTTGCTAAGGCTCTGAACCAGGTTCTAACTTCCCTAGATAAACTTTGAACGAATATTCTCATTTGCACATCAGCAGTATCTATTTCATAAATTTCAAAATAATCAATCATCTTCTTGGTGTGTTGTTGGGTTGTATAGGTTCCAGTGCCATCAAAAGTAGTGATCTTACTTTGGTAGTCTTGGGGCATGGCACCTAAGTTTGCTAGTAGTACCAGGGGGGCATATTTGTTGGCCATTGTTGTTGGTAATGGTGAAACAAAAGCTAGGGTTGGAATAATAGGGGATGTTTGAGTTGAAGATGAAGAGCTGGAGGTGATGGTCAGATGTGGAGTGGTTTGAGGTTGAGAGATATGAGGGAATGATAATGAGCTTGCAGAAACGGAAGTGATTACAGAGGGATTAGGGGTTCCTTTAGTGGTAAGATCAGATTGTGGTGAGTTCTGCAAATATCTATCAATTGAAAAATTGGCTTCTTGGAGTTCTAATTCTCAGATGAACTCTGTGTCTTGGACTAGGTATGCTAATTCAAAATCGGATGAAGTCTTAAACAAAGAGTTTCCAAAGTATTCATCAAAGGGTAGATCTTCGAGATAAATACACCTAACAGGACAAGATGAGGATCTGAATGTGGGTCAAGGACTAACAGAACTTTCTTGTCTTCTAAGAATTCTAGGGATCAGATTGGGGTTCTCAAACACTTGTGGTGGATTGGGATCAGGATTAGCTCTAGTGTAACGAGTCCTTTCTGAAGCCAGATTTTTGGGTTTTGTTTTTAGTTTTCTTAACAAATATCAAAACAACTTCTATGATTTCTTTAAGATGCTTTTAGATTTAAGGTTTAAAATTTTCTTAAAGATTTGTTTTGACTAAGGAATTGTCTTTCTCGAGTGGAGTCGCCACTATGTTATCACTCAGATTTTCCTTGAAGTTGTTAGAAGAAGGAAAGGGGTCCGAGGTAACCACAAACCAATCTTTTAAGTACAGAATCTAGCCAATCTGTACTCAGAGAGGGCTCTCTCTTTGTGATTTAGCTTTGTTTATGGGATATTAGGCTAGTTATGAAAGCTTGGGGGGTTTTGATTTTGTTTGGTGGTGGAATTCAGGAGCAGATGGATAGAATAAGGTATTTCAGGCCATTGGGCTATGGAGTCAACTAAAGATGGCTTAATTGGATCAGGTTGACTCGACAAAGGGGAGTTTCATAGGTAAAGATAGCTAAACAAAAGACAAATGATAGCTTAAAAGGGTGAAATGGTCTTGAAATGGGAGGAATGGCAATTAAGAATCCTTCAACAAAGTTCAAGACGTGCGAAAGTGGGTGCTCATTAACAAAAAACAATTAAGAATTCTTTGTTAAATGGTCACAATGATAAAATATGAAAGCAGGGAGCAATTAAGAATTCCCTACCTATAATAGCTTGGAAGAAAACATTAAGAAAATAAACGATTTTAAAGACAGAAGGTAGTAAATCTCTTTTTGAAATATATTTTTTCGTTTATCATTCAGATATGAAACACATATGAATATTTAAACCAGAGAACTATAAAAACACAAGATATAGAATACTTATTTGTTTCTCATTTGACACAGGTATCTTGTAAAAGTCCTTTGCTTTATTACTTTGTCCAGCCAGCCATACAACAACACTTCTATTCCAAAATAAAGTGTTTACATAAATGTCTAAGAATCCATACTCAGTACTTTGAATAAGGAAGTACTTATACAAAATTTACATCAAAATATCTCCTAACTAAGAGAGATATATTCTAGGAAAACTAAATATCTTTTACATGAATGTAGAGATAGATGGTCTCAAAAGTAGAAACTGAATGTGAACTACTTGTTTGTTGTCCATGTTTTTGTTGAAGGAGCTGGAGGCAGATACTATGAATATGCATCTTGCTGTCTTGATTGTAATTCTGTGTTGGTTGATTTATTTTAGCTTTTCACTAATACTCTTTTAGCTGTGACTGAAACTCTTTACATGTTTACCATCATTCATCATTTTTTACCAAAATTGACTATTGGTAAATACTTCAATTTACTTCACTTTTTACCGTGGTAAATCATAAGATGTCTGTCATGTTGGCCCACCAATCATCTTTTGGTATTCTTGTCCTTGTCAGTTTTTTGTAGATTTCATCTGCTTCTGTGTATTTTACAAAATTTGGTTGCACTGGAAACAAGTGCCTCACTTCATGCTCAATGTAAAAAAAAGTTCTCCAAACTATCATAGAGAACTCTCCTTGTGGGCAATGCCTTGGCTGTAGATGAACTGGCTTGACCATTAGCTTGTTGATATAATTTGTTGACATAATCATCCTGAATCATTAGCTTGTCATTGATGACTAAAGGACTTGGAAGTCCTTTACTTTGTAATATGCCAAATTTCTCCATAAACTCATCGATGTCTTCCTGCATATTCTGAAATTTGCATTCTAGGCCTTGCATTAGACTCCTTTTGGTTAATAATTTCTTTATTTCGAGGATGGTAGCAGTCCTATCCTCAATGTTTAACTATTCCAACTGATGCCTGTTTCTACTGTTTAGAAATTTTATTAATCGGATAGCTTCTTCAGGCTTCCTTCCTAGTTCTTCCTTGTTTTTTTGAATCTCTTGAAGAGCAACTTTCACTAAGTCAATTTGTTCAAAAATGATTTGAATTGATGACCAAATATCATTGATTGAATTAATGATATTGTTCCATAAGATATTTTTTATATCAGTCAAAGGCTTTTCAAATGTAAGATCCTTTTCCAGTGTTTTAATCTGTTGAGTCAAGCCTTTGTTCTTTCTCATTTCTTCGGTAAAATTTAATTTTGACACATCATACTTTTGCCCTAAAGTAATTAATTTCTCTTTTACCTTTTTTAGTTCAGTGACTTGGAGCTTCATTTCCTCCATGGACTTGAACAATTCTTCTGTGCTCTGATTTGAGGTTCCAACCTGTGATGTGCCTGTACCTGTTACTTCTATAGTTGTAGCTGTTGCCAAAGGGACATTTGGTGCTAAAGAAATTTCCAATGTAGAAGGGACTATTGTAGAAACTGCTGGCACTACATTTTGAGGCTGAGAGCTTGACTCACTCTGCCTACTTTGTAGTGTTTTCTCTAATTCTTGCTCTGTCTCTTTTAGTTGCTCATTTAGCTTAAGGACCAAGTCCATAAGCTCTTCTTCATTCTTCTTCTCAATCACTTCAGTAGTCTGAGGGTGCATGAGTGGTGGCAATTTCCACTGCTTTCTCAGTGCAGCGATATCTTCATTCTTTTTCTTTATTAGGCCCTCTGCAGCTTTGATATCCTTTGGGTTATGGCCCAACTCAATAATCAACTCCTCCAATGATTTAATTATGTTGTCCTTTTCCTATGAGGAGGCCTTTTCTAGTTGCAATTGGGCAGTAGTGTTGTTTAATGGATTCTGCAACCTATGTGCCATCATTGCCTTGCTTGTCAGTGTAGAATAAACCATTTCCCCTATTTTCTTATGCAGTTCTATCTGATCTATGGGGTGGATATCTTGAGCTAGGACCTCAAAATCAGTCTTGAGGTAGTCTGCAAATGACTTGGGCTGCTGTACTATGGGCTTTAGAAAGCTCATCTGCATTTTTCCTTCTTTGATGTCATAAGATGACATCAATCTGGTTTGATTTGTAGGGGCCATCTTCAAGTATTGAGTATAGGCTTGGGCCTTCAGCTGCTCATTCTTGGCCTTTATCTCCTTGAATTTTCCTTTTATGTCTATGATCTTCTTAGATGAAGATCTAAAAGATGAAACTTCGGCACTCTACTGTCTTTCAAGCTCTTGTATTTGTGAACTGGAAGGTGTCCCACCTATTGGGAATGTATGTAGACTATCTCCACCTTCTTTCCTCAAACTCCCTATTGTTTCTTCAAATAATTCTTCCTCTGAATATGGATTTATCCTGTGCCTCTTAGCACCAGGCTGGTCTGAAGGACCACTAGCAGGGGTAGCTACTTCCCTGTCTCTTTTCAAGTTCTTTTCCTCATTCAGAGGAGTCTGCAAAAGGGGGGGGTTCCCATATTAACCTGAGCTAGATGAGGCTATGGTGGAGCAAGTTCTTCAGAGATTTCAGGCTGCTCTGACATCTCTGGTTGTTATAATGCTGGAGTACTTGTTCCCTGGTCTTGTTTTTGTGGTGGTTCTGCTGGGGGTGCACTAGTTTCCTGTGTGTGCCTTTGAGAAGTCTCTGTTGTAGAGGCACTAGGCTCTAGTGTTGGCCTTGGAGTAGATTCTACTGGTACCTATTCACAAGAGTCTAGGTCAAGTCTTTTTCTAATTCTTTCATCGCATTCTCTACCTCAACCTAATCACTATCCATTTCAACTAGATTTCCTTCCTTCCATTCATCCATATTTGCATACTATTCAATCTCAGGGATTCTGTGATGGATATATGGCGATAGCTTATGTTTCATTCTTCTATCACAAATGAAACCTTGTGGATCATATCTCCAAGCAAAGCTTTTCTTTAGTCTCATTTTTTCTAGGATTTCTTCTACTCTTTTCTCTGCTTCTCTATTTTTGCAAACAAATGGGCCTAAGTGATCTTTAATCCTCAATTGTGATTTCTTCTTTTCCTTGGTGAAATGAGTTTGATCAGATTTTAACATTTGCCTATAATATTCCAGGGCAAACAATCTCATAGGAATATACTTAGGCAGTTTGAATGGAGGGAGTTCACAACCATAGATTCGAATTTCAGTGTGATTCTGGTACAAGTACCAGTCACCTATCTTGTACTACTTTGATAGTTGAAGGATTCTCTTGATTTCATCACTAATCCTAGGAGGAGGACATCCTATCAGCATGGTGGTAATAGGGTGGACAAACTGGTCAATGAATTCATTATATGAATATGGACAAGTATGTGAATAGTGGAAGATCGAAGTCCAAAAAATGATTGATCTGGGATTATCCTTTGTATCAAGTTTATTTACAGAGAACGGGAACTTGTCAGGCTGAGAGTAAAGGAAAAGGTGATATATAAATGTATAATACTTGAATACCTTTTCATTTTCTAGCCTCATGAACTCGTCATGGATTTTTTCAGCAATGAAAGCAGCATAGTTATATTTGACAACAGGAGGCTGACCAGGGTAAAAATGGACATTAAAACTAGAGTCAATTCATCCACATATTCAATAGTATTGAAACCCATGACTGCAGCTATCATATTGACTATATTTTTTCCTATCCCTGTGAAGAACGATGCCACATAGGGAGGAGGATCTTTGGGTTGATGTTGTTTATCCATAAAAGTCTAGCAAAGGCGACTGAGTTCAGACTGGGATAATTTAGATGATTTCTCTAGTAATTCTCCAAGGGAAATGAGTGTGAGGTCTTGACTGGGCTGAAACTAAAGCATTTCATTGATTGAATCTGCAGTAATCGTGAAGAGAACAGTTTGATTGGGGGACATTATTACTCTGAGGGTGGGATTATAATTGGCATGACATTGATGGATAATGTCAGGGAAAATGCACACAGAGGGGAGCATGTATCCAGGGAGATTTGATTCCCAAAGTCCTATGGTATCAAAGCCATTCATGTAATTGTCCCAGAATTGACAAAATACTTTCAAGGAGCTTTCCTCAGTTTCAAGGTCTTTTATTTGAAAATATTTATCTGCTAAGGGCAGATAATCCAAGTCTCTATGAGGGGTAGTGATAGGAGTTATATTGAGGACCACGAGGGTTTCCATTTCTTGTTCTTGTGGATTCAGATAGGAAAATGGGGTTTTCAAGTAGAGTGGGTGAAAACAGAGGGCCCTAAGAGTCTTCAATTCTTAATTTCACAACTAAATTATAATGAATTTTGGGTTTTTCAAAGTAATCACAGAGGAAATCAAGTATTTATAGGTTTTTTGGAAGGAAACTGGTAAATACCTATTTTTCAGTGACGGGCAATGGAGAGCAAGTTCATTGGGTGCAAATGGTGGACTAGAGCGGCGTCGAACTGCAAGTTTCAGGGTGGCTGATGGTTGGAGTACGAGCTGGTCGACTTCAACATTTAGGTTGCATGCATGCGTTTTCATAATAAGGACAAAAACTGTTTTAACTTTTTTTTCATGCAAAGTCAAATATTTTGGCGGGTTCGGGATATGTACAGGTGGCATCAGCGGGGAGGTGTAGCGGGAGGCGGTAAGCGCGTTTCATCGCACCGCTAGTGGAGGGTAAGTGGTAATTGGGTGAGACCGCATGATTCCATACGCTGCTTGACACGTAGCATAGGTACTATTCATGAAACCACTCACCATCGCACACTAAAAGTCGACCACAGAGGTCCGTGCGATATGTGTGATGACCTTCGAATCTGAGGGATTCGATCGGACGGTCATCGAGGAGCTGAAGTGACTAGTAGATACGGAGGGCGGGCCCAATATAAATTAAAGAAATTAATCATATCGGGGGTGATTCGATTGGTTATCGAGTTATTAATTAGTCCAAATGACGTAATTAATCCTCATTAAATGGTGGCGGGGTTGGGTTCTTAATTAACTACGGATTAGCTAATTAATCCCGTTTATTGACTTTATATGGTTATATTTAACCGCTGGATGGAATATGTAATATTTGGGATTTATATAATAATACGGGCGCGGGTAGTGTGTTTTCGGGAAATAAATAATAATATTAATTAGTGGTTAATATGACTTTATGGAATGTGAAATGCGCGCTAAGTTTAAAACATTTTCATCATACACATTTAAAACTTAGGCTAAGTGAATATGAGGGTTTATATGGAGAGTGTTTTATTTTCCCTAAGTAAAATAGGATTTTACTTAGGAAAAGCTTTATTAGGGAAATGAATAACTTATGAAGGGGGGTGAATATTGATGAAGGGGCTTAAGCACTTAGGCATTATAAATTATTGGGCTGAGGGTCCGGTCCCTCCAAAAGTCAAAGAAATGCTCTAAGCCCCTCTAACTTTGGTAATTACCTTTAATGCTTAGGGAATTAGTGAAGATTTTTAGGGGAATGAGTAGGGAAGTTAATTATTTTTACTTTGAATGTTGAAGTGCCTTCCCATGTGATACATGCCTTTTCCTAGTGATGAAATTAATAGATTTGAACATTTAAATTTATCATTCACCACATCTACTTACCCTACCTACTTTACCCTAGCATTTTCACTTCTTTATTAGGGTGCACTTGGACTGGCAAACCCTTTTCAAAATTTCTTTTCTTTTACATATAGATACCTAACTAAATCGAACTTTATTACATCCAAGGGCTCAGATTATACTGTTGAGCTCCTTTTATTCACTCTACCTATCTACTTATCTGCCAAGATTGAACTGTTTGGTCATATCTTTATTCTCTATTTCTACAACATGAAATGAAAGTATGAACTAGTCAAGCTTAAACTGTTTGACTACTCATGAATTGTGGCATAGGTGACAAGCTGCACACAATTTTTACTATACCAAAGTAAAAAAGTAGTGGAATTTAGACTTGCACACTTTCCTGGTCTGTTATTTTTGTTGGGGTTCATTTTCTTTCATTTTTTTGACCTCTTTTTTATTCTTTTCACCCTTTTATTCTTTTTTACAAATGTGGAAAACCTTTGCAACAAGTAAAGGTATGAACATATTTCAAAGCTAAACCAAGTCAATCATGATATATGACACCTATTGGTATAGGGGCATAACACTTAGCTTAGTATCTTTACAAATGCATTTGCAGGTATTTACAGATTGTGGTGACCAAACACCAAAGTGGTTGCCATCAAGTCCAAAGGGGGAGATTGTTGGAATCATTGCTAATGTGTTTTCCTGATGGAAACCTACTTGATAAATATGTCAACATGATGGTTGTGCAGATGTTACAGATGAGATGGACAAAGGAATATCAATTAAGAGATAGAAGAACGATAAATATAAATTGTGAGAAAGTATACATTGGTCTTGTGAAGCAAGATTGTGTACATACATAGGTATGGTGAAAAGATGTCATGTACATATTCCTCACCATGGTAATTGGAATACTAGGGGCCTTTACCATGATATTTGCCCATAGTAATGAGTGTGACAACGAATATTTGATCCCATCAAAGAATACCATCGACATTTCTAAGGGATTGGCCTAACGTGGTGGCTAAGGCTTATGCTATATAAGGAGATGGAGATCAAGTGTTAGTGTGCGCATGTGCTGAATTGTTTAAGAATGATTTTATATAGAACAAGTTTGCACCAAGGAGAAAGGAGAAGAGACAAATCTAAAAGATATGAAGTATAGTGTCATATGTGCTTATTTGATTTACTTGTTGATAATGTCTAACAATGATAGATCTGTGGTGATAATGATACTCTAACATAAATGTGTGATGGTAAGGTTTGCGAAGTATGTGTGTGGTTGTAGTGAAGGTATGATTCAATGATTACATATATGTACACTAGTTTTACCCTGAGAGGGCATGTACATACACGAATCTGCTTCTGGGTAATCACGTATACATTTTGTGAAAGTTTAGAATATGTACACAAGTTTCAAGCATGAGAAGCACATACATATGTGGATGTGTATTGTAAAAGTTTCATATTGGAACAAACAAAGTTCATTCTTAAAGTTAAATACTCCAGAAGGCTTGGAATATATAGATCTCCATTGAGATACAAGAATATATATAAAATGTATGAATGAGAATGATGTTACAATTGAGAGTGAGGGGCCTGCTTATATACTAGGAAGGTGCCTCTTCATGTAAGCTCATGTCCCATTTAGACATGCCTCTTCAACATAATTATTAATTAATTCGTCATTAGTACAATTATCATCATTATTTATATTTAATATATTTTTTTCATAACATTGCCTTCCTCTTCAAAAAGCTTTGTCCTCTAAGATTGCTTATGAAAAAGCTTTATTTTTTTTTATGTAAATGTCTTCTCGTTTCAAGACTGTCATATTTGTTGATACAAGTTGATATGATCCTCTAAGTGATAAAAAATGCTGCACTGAGAAGGGATCGACCCATCCTATATTAATCTTTCATGGAATCTTGCGGTGACTGGACACTTTTGATGAATTGTTATCACATGAGTGGATTGCACTAAAATTAGTATTCTTCGGAACATCAATTTGTTGTTTTTGTTCTAAATACGTAGCTTGATTGAGTTGGCTACTCTCGTGATTCAGATGTCGATAAGGAATTCTAGTGATTTGATTTTATCTTATCTTATTTGTGTTATTTTATTGATTCATTTGAAGTACCTGATTTCCTTTAGCTATGGAAGTTGAATGGTTAATTTATGGATCTTCAGTTGAATCTTTTGTTGATGGAACTGCAACTTCTAAGTAAATCTTTACTTCAGCTAGTTTGTCCTCTTCTTGAGTTGTATTATTGACTACATCAATATTTGTTGTCTTTTCGTCAACTTGAATTTCTACATTTGATGCTTCCTTCTCGATAAGTTGTTGTGCCTTTTTTTCTGATGAATTCATGTCCTTCTTAAGATTCTTCATTTGCATTAATAATTTTTCAATATGGCCTTTAAGCCGAGAAACTTCTTCATTTTTTTCAATGGTAATCTTGTCAATTTCTCTTTGCATATTTTGTAGTACTTTTTCACCTTATTGAAAAATTATTTTTGAAAAATCTTGTATGTCTTCTGGTGTTACTGAATTTGGTTTCAGTGTAACATACTGGAGTGTTACTTTTTTATTCCTGTAGGAAAAATGAAAAAATTTCTTATAACCTGGTTCTGATACCAAATGGAACAAACAAAGTTCGTTCTTCAATTTAAATACTCCAGAAGACTTGGAATATGAAGATATCCATTGAAGATACAATAATATATATTAAAATGTATGAATGAGAATGATGTTACAATTGAGAGTGAGGGGCCTGCTTATATACTAGGCAAGTGCCTCTTCCATGTCCCATTTAGGCATGCCTCTTCAACATAATTACTAATTATAAATCATTATTACAATTATCATCATTATTTATATTTAATATACTTTATTCATAACACATATACATGTTAGGGTTTTTCAGTATGAGTTGTTAATGATGTTTGATCAGTTCTGTTATGTTTTTTGTTGTCTGTTGATGAAGTCTCTCTTATGATAATCTATGTTTGACAGGATTGGCTAGGTTGAATTGATTATGGAATGGAATGTTTCCTATTGATGAAGCTACTGAGTGATGATTTGTATTTGGTTCAGTGATCTGTGATATTTTCAGTATGTGATTTAGTGATTGATTCAATGGTTCAGTGATTCAGATTTAGTTATCAATGATTTGAGATCTATACACATACCTTCTTTAGAGAAAGTACGTACATATGCGGGTATGATTCATAACAATAATGTATACCTTCTGAGATATGTTTGAATAGGGTTTGTAGTGACAACATTTTCTTTCTATGATGAACAATATGTGGTCTGGTATTTTGATGAGTGGGCGTATAATGATCTAGTTTATTTGGTTGATTGGGATTAAATGATTGGTTTGTCGACGTTGATTGAATGACTTGATTCAGTGACTAATTTTATGGTTCAATTGGTTCAGTGATTAATTTATTTGATTCAGTGACTGGTTTTAGAATTGTTATTTGATGTTGGGCTTAAAATATGGAAGTGGGTCCATTCTAAAAATATGATGAAAAGTGGCCTACAGGTTTTATTTTTTGAGTTAAGTGGATCAAGTATGAAATATTATGAAACATGGTCCACAAAGGTGTTGAGTATTGGAGCCTTTACTGAGGGAGTCAAAGCTTCCTTCCAGTAGTAGCTAGTAAATCCGTTTAGGGGGTTGGAGCTCCCTTCCAGTGGGTGCTAGAGAATGAGAGAAGGTTGTAGCCTTCTACAGGTGGGTGCATGCGTACTGGAATGAGTTTGCACCAATACAAAATTATAATATGTTTTCCTTTATAATCAAAGATGAATACAAAGACGACAAAAGCTGTGGTTTTCTCCCACATTGGGTTTCCTCCTAAAAATCTTGGTGTCCTCATGTGTTTTTGTGTTGCTTATGTGTGATGGTTTATTTTTTTCTTACTGCTCATGTTTACTATTTAATTAAAGTTAAACGAAGTAATGATAAACTAGATAAAGTAGAACAAATGATGAAATATATGAAAAGATAGTTAATTGGATATACATTGTTTTCCTTTACTAAAGCCACGTACATAGGTTGGTTTCTTGAATGACAGTAGCGTATAGAAATATTAATAAGAGATTGAAAAGTTGAGCTGAGTTTAAAATACTGATTCCTGCCCGCACCCCCCCCCCCCCCTCTTAGTATTTTTCCCAACATATTTTGGAATCATCTCCTTTGTACCCTTATTGTATCTTTAGAGAAGCCCTTGAAATAGGAAAACAACCCAATAATTTCAATCATGAAGATGGCTACAAGTGATTTCAATCATGGAAGCCCACTAATCAATTTCTCTCTCAAAATAACGACACCTCGAGCAACACTTTTTAACCTCCCTCTCACATTAGCGTCCACCATTTTTCCATTTGAACCTAGCCCCTCTTAGATTATACCCTATGTTAGGCCTGATAAATGTTCAAATTTTTACTAAAAGAAACTTGCCTTAACCTCTGTTTTATAAGTTAAATAACCCTCCATGCATACATTTTTGACCCTTTTCATGTTCGTCTGGGTTAATGGATAAAATATTGCTCATTTATATTAAAAGGGTTAATTATATTGATATTTTAATGAAATTGTTACCTTCATATTACCTAAATAATTTCTTGTAGTATTTGTCACTAATATTAAATTGAAGAATTGTGGTACAAGAAGATATCTCGAGATTCCTTCATTAATCTCGGTTCTTGCATTAAAGAGGGAGACCATCGGATTCCAGAAGTTGACTGAGGATTTGATGTGATCTTTCAAGGAAGAAACACATTATTCTACCCCTGGCCCTCAACACAATTTTGTTTATTGGCCTCCTGCAAGTGGTTTGAGAAAAACAGAAGAACACAAGGGTTTCTATTGATAGAAGTCAGTTGGTAAAAAAATATATTGTTGTAACTAGTTTGATATGGAAGAGAGCCTCTACAATATGGATATATACCTAGTTGCAGGAATATAGAGGTTAGTGATACTGAGGATAAGTATTAGTGTTGATATTTTTGAAGGCTTGTGCCACCAAAACCTCCTTTGGAGCTGGATCTGTAATTTTACTGAATGTATTGAGAAGATACTTTTTATCAATAAAAGGAGCGTAATGTCAAGTTCATGAAATTGTTTTGTTCTTCTGTAGATGTTTAATCTATTTCATATAAGTTAATTTATTTTTCAAATGGAAATGAGCTAGTTGGCTAGGGCCCAACCAATCCAACTCGTTCTCCGTCAAATCGTTTCACTGTGTGGTGTGTTATGTGTTGAATCTAGAGTAAGCTATTGTTATTTCAATTTCTTGTGTTGGGTGTGCATGTAAAACAAGAGACCTTGTGTATTTATTTTTTGAGAAACGAAAATAGCTCAAATCTGAAGTGTGTTTCTTTTTGAAGAATTATTTCTTGAATTAGATGTTTAAAAATTATATATGTTTCTTATAATGATTCAGATCTGAATGTGAACTTTATTTACGAAATTGTTTCTTTAACCACAGTGTGAACCTTAGCTTTTAGATTCACAACAGTTCCGTTTGTTTGATAACAAGTCGGGACTTGGATATTGGGTTGAAGATTCACTATGCATTAAAGAACTTGTTTCACAACTGAGTATACAAGTTTAAGTTTGATCGACTTATATCAGCTATTGTTTTAGGTGCATGATTGATGCTTGTGGGATTGTGTTAAAAATCTAGTGACTTATGTGTAAAATCATACATTGACAAAGGGTTATTATCTCCATGAAACTATTACGATTTAAACAATACACGTTGATATTGGTTTTGTGAAACCCAAAATAAGCAACATGGATGCCTTGAGGTCTTTAGTACAGGAACATAGTTTCACTTTTATTAAGCTATCAGTCTAAGCTCGGGGTGATTTATAATATAATTTCATTTAAATTCTGATTGATTTTGAAAGAGGGTTTCAATTAAGAAAATAACAGTGAGTGATTGAATTTGGTTGATATTTCCTTATTTTGAAATTACAGGTGTGAGACATCTTTCTTCTCCTTGTTTAATTGTTTTATGCAATTTCCTTATTCTGAGTCAAGATTTGATTGTTGGGTTATCATATAATGTGTGTTGAATCTGAGAATGCATCTTTAACTGAACCAAAGTTTCTAGTTTTACATAAGAATAGTAAGTGTGTCACATAGTGGAAGAATAAATTTGTTTGGAAGTGCAAGAACATATTTTGTTTTAAGTACAAGAACAAATTATTTCAAATGGATGCCTAGTACAAGAATAGAGTTTGTCTTTGATTGATTATGCCATTAAAATATTGAGTTCTTTTTCTTTGATGTGAGATGTTTATGAAGAGTCTTGATTATTTTTTGAGTGGAGATCGATTTTCTAGGAGTGGTTCTAGTGTTACTGTGTAAGAAGTGCAGGAATAGAAGACAAGGATTTTATTTGAAGCCCGTTAGAAATTTATTAATTTAATTGTTGGGATAGAGATAAGATTTACAAAATTTTCCAAAGCCTTTGGAATATTTTGTGCTATGCCTCGAAGTCTACGAGGCCCTGGTTTGATAAGTAAATGTTGTGAATTCAATTTACAATTCCATCAACCGACATTTTAGCGTCGTTGTTGGGGAGGCATTGAATGGAATTCTGGTAAAGTTATGATTTTTATTTTCTATAGTAGAGGTAAGTTTGCGTTGTTTTTTAGTGCAGTGTTCTTCTATTGCTTGAAGGAATTTCGTTTTCATTAATTTTGTTGTAGGCATATTTTATAATTAGCTACAACATTTGCTTTTGAACTGATTTGTTCCAACAAGAATTTTTAAAGTTTTGTTGATTATTTCTAGTCTGATTTCTTTAAAAATTCATGACTAGGAGATGTACAGGTCCGAAGCCCAAGAAGGGAAGTGGAAATATTGATAAATTAGAATTTTTTTCTTAAGGTGGGTCTTCTGTTGCAGGAAGGAATTTCAAGTAGACAGATACTAATAACGTTGGTACACTTTATCGTAACTCTGGAGATAGTAGTGCAAGAATATCACATCCAATAGAAGGGAAGAAGAAAATGTTTGGACTAAGAAGCTAAATCAGAAAAGCGCTCACAGTCTGCAGGAAGTGGTCTATTTTGTGGAGGAAAGATGGCAGATAATGAAGAAGTGCATAGTGAAGGGATGGGCTATAATCAACCACTAGAAGAACAATCCACTTTTGGGTTTCCAATTGTGGACTCAAATATAACTGCTCAAATGAAAAATATTCCACCTTCCATTTTTCCACACTTTCACGGTAAGGTGCATGAAGATCCTGACTCTTTTATTTTTGAGTTTGATATACTTTGTAGAAGTTATGAGTATTTTTTGGATGCCCAAAAGCTAAAGCTATTCTCTGCAACCCTTAAGGAATCAACATTAGAATGGTTGATGGGGTTGGGAGGAAACACTATTACTTATTGGGAACAAATGAAGAGTTTTTTCTTGACTAAATATCAGGAATATTGCAAAACATGAGAAATGCAAGATGAAATCTTTACCATTGCATAGGGTGATGATGAAACTTTGGAGGATTATTTAGAGATATTTTTATACATCCTTCAAAGGTCAAAGCATAAGTTTGATATGAGCATTGTTAGAACCTTGTTTCTACATGGGATTTCTGATGATTCTAGGAATAATTTGAACCTACTAGGGAAAGGGCACATTACTCAAAACATTACTCAGAATTATTTTGACTAGATTTGTGACCTGTGTAGGAAATTCTCACGAAATCAATCCAGATATGGTAAGGGAATTAGAAGAATTTCTAGGAATAACAGATTTGGATCGACATATGATATGATTATTGGTTTGGAAAATAAAATGGATAACATCAAAACTAAAACTATGAATATTGTTAGTAAACATATAGATTCTTTAAAATTTCAACAGAAATTAGTAGAAGAGCAAGAAAAATTATCCATTTATTATCCAAAATTTAGAAAAAAACATCTTTTACGTGAGTTTCCTGCAGATGTTAAAATTGCTAATAGTTGTGTGATATGTGCAGGAAAGAATCCCACCGATGAATTCCCATCCATACCAAGATTAAAGGCAACATTTGATGGAGAGAATTCAGTACTTGAGCCATTGCATGCTATGGGGGCATGAAATTCATGGCCACAAGTAAGTACAGGTATGATTTCTAAACTCGCACCATATTTCCTTAGTTATAATGCACCACCAAATTCTTATCAAAACATGAATTATTCTCAGTATTGGCAGCATGGGTATCATTCTCAATATGGGTAGTCTCCTCCTACCCCTTGGAAACAAGGATGGAAGGGACCACCACACTCTCATTATTCGTATCCCATGCCTACACAATCATATCCTACATCACATGCACCTTATCTCATGGCACAACCTACACTACCAGTTGCGTTGCGTCAACAGACTCAACCTATGCCACCACCACTGCCATTACCACCTCCATTCCAACCACCGTTGTTGCCAGCGAAACTAGTGCCCAACCCAAATAATAAAGTAGTACAAATGATTCACTCTTTTGGACTTCTCCCTTTCGCTATTTATCATACCATGCCAGTTGGGGTCAATGACCTCTAGCTAATATCGGGAAGGGTAATAAATTTAGAAAAACAAAAACAAAATAAAAAACAACAAACAATAATCATTGAGGAGAAAAAAGAGGAGGAAACTCATAATATTTCAAACAATGACGACGTCTCTCAACCTATTCCCATACAATCAGAATCCTTACGTTTTTCTTTGAACCAACCCCCCTTTCCAGAGAGGCTCGTTGTGGAGAAAGTTTACCCCACCCCTGAGTATGACCTAACTTCTAAGTTAAAGAATATTTGTATAAAGGTTCCTCTACTACAGGCTATAAAATAGATTCCTATTTTTACTAAAATTGTTAGGGAACTCTGTATTAAAAATCTAGGAAGGAAGAGAGTTGAGCCCCACACTATCTAGTTTGTTGGGAGAGTAGTTGAGTTGATGACATGATGTGCTCGATTTGAAAATTATATTAATCCTGGAAGTCCAGTTGTTTCTATTAAGATAAGTAACACCCTTGTTCCCAATGTGTTAATAGATATTGGAGCGGATATTAATGTCATGACTAAGATAGCTATGGATCAACTTTGGTTAACACACATCATCTGTCCTACTCCCATTGTGCTTGATCTTGCTGATAGATCTAAAATCAAGCCAAAGGGTGTGTTAGACAATGTGGTTGTCTCAATTGATTCATGGGAGTACCCCACATATTTAATTATTTTACAACCAAATAATCCTATTGGGGGACACCCTTTGATCTTGGGATGATAATGGCTTGCTACAACACATGCCTATATAGGTTTTTTTCTCTGGTGACATGTATATTTCCCATGGGGATGTTAGGAAGAAGGTCACCTTATACCCACTTTCCAGATCAATCTAGGAGCTTTTTGATACCTTGTGGTTGGATTATGATACTAGTGATGACGAGAGTCAATCACTTTCTATAATTCATCAGTATACTAAGTTGATTGAGGAGAGTGAGATTTGGGATTTTCTGGATAACTCAGACACTATACAGAATTTTGAATCACTTCATCAAAATTTTAGCCCAAGTTTCTAGGAGAAATATGATCCCCAATCCTCATCATTAAAGAGTTTCATAGCCATGATAGATGTTCACGAGCTTGACACTCCTCTTGTTGAGGTCAGTCTAGGAAAATCCCTACACATTGGTTTAGATCTAGACCCATCCCAGTAGGAGTAGCTTGTGAGCTTGTTTCCATATCATCTTGATGCCTTTGATTGGAATTATGAGGACATGAGAGGTATCCCTCCTAAAAATTGCACTCATCGTATTTATATTCAAGAGGCTGCCAGAACTGTCTGACAACCCTAAAGGCGAATGAACTCTGCACTAAGAGATGTTTTTAAAGAATAAATCCAAAAACTCTTAGACGTTGGTTTTATCTATCTCATATCTGATAGCTAGTGGGTCTCTCCACTGTCAGTAGTCCCGAAAGAGGATGTGAGATGAGGCATCTGTATTGATTATAAAGAATTAAATAAGGCCACTCTCAAGGATTACTTTCCCCTTCCCTTCGTTGATCATGTTCTATATACCCTTGTAGGTAAAAAATACTTCTCATTTTTGGATGGCATCAGTGGGTATAACCAAATAGAGATCCCACCCAAGGATCTGGACAAAACTACCTTTACTTATCCTTGGGGGACATTCGCTTACCGAGTGCTTCCCTTTGGACTCTGTAATGCTCCTGCTGCCTTTCAAAGAGAAGTCTTGGCTATCTTTGTTGGCCTCGAGTGTGTAGAGTTTTATATGGATCACTTTTCAGTATTTGGCGATTCTTTTTAGAAATTCAAAGTGATCCGAATGATTTCGAACTAGGACCAAAGTGTAGATCTTGTCATTGTGATCGCAGTGATGTGAACGGTTCGTCAATCCGAGTCTAGATGAGGAAGTTAGAAGCAATCAAAGTTCAGTTGACCTTTGTTGACTGGGTAGGCCTAAGGAGGCCACAATTTTGACTTTCTCGGTGGACAGAATCCGGCCAACTCTAGCCAGATTCCGGGAAAATTTTTTGCCTCATTAAAATGTCTCCTTCAGCCTAAAATCAGGATTTTGAAAAATGGCCCAAGTTTGTTTTTATAACGAAAGAAAAAAGGGGGTGGGGGCCACCAACCCCGCCACCCCCCCAACTCACATAACCCAACCACGGAACCATGGAAAAGTGACCCATTACATGGAGGTGGGCCGACCATTGGGGTGCGGAACCAACACACCACCCATCCATACAAGTACACAGCCAATGGAGGGAGGTACGGGGGTGGGCTGCCCAAGGCGGGTCCAACCACCCGAATTTAAAAAAAAACAAGTTTTGTGTAAAAAGAAGGAGGAGGCAGGGTTTGACTGCCCGACCTCCTCCCTACTAAACCAGATCTTAACCAACCCAGCTAACTGTCTTTTGGGAAAACCCGCCGGCCAAAATTTATATAAATGCTCATTTCATTAGTGCGCTTAGGGGTAGATGGAGGAACCAGGAGTGGGCATAGAATTCGAGGTGATATTTTTTTAATTAATTTATTGCAGGTGGAACCATCACTGAGCGAAATTCTCAGGAGGGTGAAATTTTGTAGTGTCCAAATTGGACAAATTTTATGTCGATCTTACACCTCTCAGCGACACGAACCTGATGGCATAGTCAGTGTCCTGATTTGAGCAGCCAAATTGCATAGGACCCGGAGGAGGGAATCTTTGAGGAATCTAGGGGGAATCTAAAGATTCCTTAAGCCCCAGATTTTCAATTTCTCAGAATTCAAAAATTCGATAGTCGATTTTGCACTATTTTACGCCACAAATTTGATGGTGTGTTCATATTTTTCATTTGCTCATTCTATTCTTAAACCACTTTTCTAAGTGGAGTGCAGGTCTCAGCATTTATGTGCGAGCAACCATTTCCATGCGATTAATGCCATGAGATCGATGGCACAAACAACTTCAGCAATTTGACATCCTTTTCTTCAGATGGCCCTGGATGTGAGGTATATGCAATATGTTCATGTACTTATTTTGCTATGCATTGTGCTGCACAGATCCCTGTTGATGTTTGATGTGGGATCTTGTTTCTTACTTTTCTTCATGATTCCTACTTGATGTGATGCAGAATCATTTGTGGGATGTACTTGTTGTCATTATTCGTCATGTTGTGTTTTGAGATCCCTTTGTTATATGTTGATGGGATACTCATGTTGTTAGCATGCATGTTTTCATAGAGATCCCTTTTATGCCACGTTGGCGGGATGCTCATCATGCATGAGTTTGCGTCATACTGATAGGAGTCTTTTTGACTAAGAGTTCCTATAGCGGAACATCTATTGGCACCACTCCTGCGTGAGGGAATTTTCCTTGTATGATAGCGACATCATCTCTATGTACATCATCACTATTGAGAATAATTAATGCAGTGGCCTACACCATCATGACACTGAGGCCTAGAGACGTAGTCCCTCCTCGACGAACTCTGTTATCAATGTCTTGTTATTTCATGTGCTAATGATTGTCATGTTCCTCTTATTTACAGGATGCAGATGTATTCATTAATGTTCCTTTAAAAATGCAATTTAACACATCAAGAAAGTAAAATGTCTTGGAAGGGTCCTTCGTCACACCCGGACCTAGATCAAGTGGTATCGGAGCAGTCTTTGCATGGATGTGAATTGTAGCGTGAACAATGGAACGTGCAGCGACAGAGGATGAAAAAGAAATGTATGAGACCATGCTCAAAATTTCCAAAAGAGTGGAAATAGTCTATGAAACTCTACAAAAAGAGACAGAGGAAAAGGAGCGATTGCAACTTCAGTTGCAAGCCACGGAAGAGGCCCTGAAAGAACTGAAGCAAAAAAACAAAAATCTTCAAACATAGAACGCTGAATTGAAGATGCTTCTACATGAAGAGAAAGAGGAGAAACATAGTTTGCTACGATAGTTGCAAGCTAAGGAAGTGGCCTTGGAAAAGTTGCAACGTGACCCATGTGAGGTAAAAAGTAGTTCTCTGAATTCATGTATGTTTCCTGATGATGATTTCACTATTTTTGAAAATCATACCACAGGAATTGGCTCCAAACTGTTGGAGAAAATTGGGTATGAAGGAAAAGGCTTGGGCGTTAATGGCCAAGGCATTTTCAACCCCATCAAAGTGGAGGAATTACCCCATCAGATAGGACTTCGGTATGTCAGAAAGGAAGATGGGGAATGCGCCGAGACAGATAGAAAACCACCAACAACAGATGATGAGCAGCCCTAATCAGTTCTTTCCAAATCGACAGAGGAGGCAAAATATGTTGATTTCCTTTCGGTTTTGTCTTCACATAGTATGATTTCTGTGGGAGATTTGGAGATCCCAATTACAGAGACAAACATGAGGCTCCTTACCAGGATGAGGTACGAGGAGGAAAAGGAACTTGGTGTTAATAACCAAGGCATAACTCAAGCACTGGAGGTTGTGTA
>CM062811.1:224869296-224948124 GCA_031772625.1 Pinus tabuliformis | reverse complement strand
CTTGGTTTCCATTTGATCCCTATTGGTGGATACCTCGCCTCTGTGTCAGCTTTCATTATTGGTTGGTTCAGAGGGTTTCCACCGTGCTCTAGCCACATCTTGTGTACGCCGGAAACATACTTCAGTCGGGTTACTACATCTCTTTCGTCTGATTCCTTCCACATTATTGGCCTACGGGTTACACTCACGCTAGATTGATGAAGGATGCCTTAATGCCTTCCTTCTAATGGATCTTTCCCTATCAACTCCGATTCATTGCTCTGGGGCAAAGATCTAGAGTCCATTTGGCAGTACCTTGGGGTTTGCAGTCATTAGTGGCATATCCTTCGCTATCGACAGTAGACCTAGAGACCCTTTAACACCATGACTAGAAGAAGGGTTTGTAAATGAGAATGACACTAATTATGATGAGATGACTCAAAACTTATAAGACTATGACTAGAAACAAGGAAACTATCCAAAGCTTAGAGAAAAATATTTTAGGGTGATAACAGTGGCTCCACTAGGGATAGTGTGCCCTTGTGGTATACTAAGAACTTGTAGCTCCAGTGCCACTATCCATCCTCTAGAATAAAACTCTGAACCTCTACCCAATTTGCTTCTCAAGCCTTTAATGATTTCTGAACGAAGAATTCAAACTGCACCTACTGAAATAGATGCTAATCAACCTACCCTAAGCTTATTTGCACATCCCTACCTACCTTATCAGCTGCAATCTCCACTTGTAGCTAAAGGAACATGAAACTTCCAATGAAGCCAGTCGTTGATCTGATCTGACACTTGAATCTCTT
Organism: Pinus tabuliformis; assembly: GCA_031772625.1. NCBI lineage: Eukaryota > Viridiplantae > Streptophyta > Pinopsida > Pinales > Pinaceae > Pinus > Pinus tabuliformis. The sequence continues at coordinate 224,947,333 of CM062811.1, read as the reverse complement.
GACTATGCTTGAAGAAAAAATAAACCAAATACTGAAATAACCAAGGTAGCATGAGATGTAACTGTTCTTCAAGATGAAAATATAACTGGAAGCCTGAACAGTAAATCTTTTCCATGTAGTCAGCTATAGGGTCAAAAAACACATGGTTAGTTTGATGATTCTCATAACATTCTATATCTTTAAACAATTGATCCTCATCTACACAACATTTATTTGATATGCTATCCAACTGCTTTTCTGAATGATTCCCACAAACAATATAATTTTTCTCATTATTATGATCATTCTTTGATGTAAGCTGCTGCAAGGAATTACAAAAATAAACAACCTTTTCCTCTGCCTGAGGATTATAAAAAATTTCTTCCAGCATTTCTTCTTGGTGTTTGTAATCATTTGCATACTCTTTATGATCAAAATACTGGCAAGTTTGTTGCATCTCTACACCAATCTCAGAGGATGAAATATGATTTTCATAAGTAAACCCCTATTGATCTTCATGCTACATTTTGTGGGATGTTATTCTTTCTTCTTAGTGTTGAAATGTATTGTTATGAAGAGCCTCTAAAATTTCTTCATCCATAAATTCATCATCATCATAACAATCCTCCAAATATTGAATAAAACTCATAGAATGTTTACAACAATCTTTGACCAGCAATAAGGAGGGATGACACTATTTATACATGTCATAGAATACATCATGGAAATTAGCAAGAGAGTATAATGAACCATTTTCCAAGCTTTTATACGAAGACCATGATTTTCCTTCTAAAGTGGTCAAAAACATCCTCATGAGACAATCTTCAGGGAACTGAACCTTAAGACTGCGTACATGCATATGGAACCTAACCAAATGAAGAGCAACATTGTCTTTCTTTTCATCTTTGAATATTGGAAGATCATCTAACCAATCAACCTTGGGCATAGGATTTGGAAAACCAGGGATATGAGACCGATTCATAGGGGCACCTGGCATTCATTCTTGCAATGTAACTCATCTTGAAACTTCATCAAGCTACTGATCTTCTAGTACTGGAGTCACCTTCCAATTTTTTATTCGATGTGTGGAGTCACCAAGGTAGTTTGCAGCCTTAAAAAATTTCTGAGCTCCTGCTACCTTCAGAAGTTAAGATTCTTGATTTTGGGAATGAATAGACTTCAGGCTCCCGGCAGACGCACCAAAACGTTATCACAAAATCAACCCCTGATAGGTTGCTGATCAGGAAGACTTTGAGTAACTATTTCAAACCACTTTTGGCTGAGGCTTAGCCTCCTCAACCTGAGAGGGCTCTCTCACTAGGTTAAAGATTTTGATAATAAATTAGATGGCTAAATCTATGAAACAAGTGAAGAAATATGAATGGTGGAACACAATCAGTAAACATCCATTGGGCTTATGGAGTCAAGAAATGCTTCAGTATGATAATAATATTAGCTTTACATGGAAGTCAGGGCATCTAGAATTCAACATATGGAGAGTACATCAGTAGCATAAAGGAAAACATAATCTACAAATGTATGAAGGAAGTTAGAGCATAACCAGTGAATTCTAAGTAATCATAAATTCATACCACTGTAAGTAATGAGAAGAGAAGAACCATAAGACATTTTGAACATTGAATTCCTTCTGAATCTTGAGAAGCAAAGCCAAATACTTTATTACTTAAAACAGAGTCTTACACAAAAGCACCATATGAGAGTTCTTTACAAAAAATTCCAACCTTTTGTGCATTAAACCTTGTCCAATATATAGAGTTAATTACATGACTTAGATTCCTCCTCCAGCATGAGGGGAATTCGAATTCATCCTACTATGACACCTATTGATACTCAAAACTAACTATTAAATGCAAATGACAGCTAACTAGCAGTCCTAGAGACCTAATACAACTAGGAGTGTAGCTCCTTAATATGATTACAACAACCTTATCTAAATATTTAAAGAATTCTTTGACAACTTCAACCTCATGAAGTCGAATTTGATGAAGCCTCCCACGTTGTCACCTGACTACTGATGACAAACCCTAGAAATTCGGGAACATGTTTCCCTGTTTTTAGGTTTAGGATCTTTGAAAATTAGCACGTGGGACAGAGCCTTTATCTTCTCATCCACGACATATTTTATGAAATTAAAGGAGGTTTTTGTAGTCCATGCTGTCTAGAACAAAAATATCTCTGGTTTTTTAAAAAACTTCTCCAGCTGCCCAGAATCTGTCCTTGAAAAACATGTGTCAAACAAGAAAAATATGTTCTTTGAAATTATGGTTTCAAAGAAAGCTTAGTATCTCCCGACTGAAAACACTTGTGAATAAAGTGAGATAGGTTATTTTATCTAGCGAGTTGGTAAAGAGAAACCTCTGTTAGAATTCCAAAATACCTTTTCCTGTAACCAGAAACTGATCTTGAAAAAGACTACTAAAACCAGAAGACAAAGCTTGACTTTCAGCAGTTTCGTAGCGTAAGTTTAACCATAAATTCCTCCCACCTCAGAACGAATTTGAAGAAACTGAAAGCGGTTTTTGTAGCGCAGTATTTTAGGAAGAAAAGCCTCTTTCATTTTTCAAAATTGAGTTCTCAACTGCTCGGAAACCCTTCTGGAAGTTGACTAGTAAAAGCAGAAAACATATTTTTTAATGCTGAAACAGGCTTTTTCAGGGGTTTTGTAGCACGTTACGAAAACTCCTAGTTCAGAATCCATGATTTCTTAGCACGGCCAGTGAAATTTCTAGGTTTTGTGCTACAAAAAATCATAGGCAGCTTGTAGTGCATGAAAACCTTGACACAAGTTTGACACATGGAATTTTAGGTGTGATGTGGGGCCAATGATGGGCAAGAACGGAGTGTTGACCCTATTTGACCATACCAACAAGACTCTTTTCTAGATCTTAGACACTAAAGCAACCATGGAAAGATTAGACCAAGACTAACATCAATCCTTTGGAATAAAACTGATGTCAAAACACATGGTGAGGCTGCCAAACTTTATTTGGAAAAGAGATATGACCTTAAAAAACTTCTAACCTTATGACCTAACCCTTAAAGCATGAAATGACCTAGAGACCCTTTAACACCATGACTAGAAGAAGGGTTTGTAAATGAGAATTACATTAATTGTGATGAGATGAATCAAAACTTATAAGACTATGACTAGAAACAAGGCAACTTTCCAAAGCTTAGAGACAAAGATTTTAGGGTGATAACATCAGCGACAGGTTGACATCAATGGCCTTCGACCGAAAGATTTTGTGTGGTGTTCGACGTCGGATCATATATTCACACCACATGAATTGTAATATAATACCTTGAGGGTCATCATCATTATCGGTGATTCCTCTCGCATCTGTTAATAGCTTACATTATTGGCTGGTAATCAGGCGATGTCTATCCATGTTCGACTTCAGGACATCTTTTCACATGGATCGACTTGTACATCGGGTGAAGATTGAACGAGTTTGAAGACACCAGATCTAGTTTCATCCATCCAGGCTGTGATATATTCAGGATATAAAGACATCAAATGTACACAGAAGCTTCATAGATGATCATCCAAGCAACTAGTGTTGAAAATGAAACGAGATGATGGAGCTTAGTGGAAAGGAGTCGCCTTCACTAAGTGGGCCCGCAAGAAAATTATGGCGCAAAGCTTATTTTTAGACATATGGATCATGGTCTATGAGTTGCAATATGTTTTTTATGGATGATTGGTCATGCTGGGAAAAATAGATGGACTTTTATTTTTGGATCACAGCAGGAGTGATCAGAGTCTATTTTTAGACAGCTAGTCAAAAATAGAAAAGTCAAATATTATTGTCTCATAATAATATTTAGACTATAAACTTTATCTTATCCTCTTGGAGCACTTCAGTTTGAGCTACAGATGTGGCACATGCAGCTGTCAGAAGGAAATATGAGTTTCTTATGAGTCAGTTGAGCTATTGCATGCAGGGCATCAGAACTCATGCATGTGAGTTCTGTGGAGTTGGATGTGGAGTTGATGGAGTTGTGTTCAGTTTGACTTGGTTAAACTAATTGTAATTAGTCTAACTACAAATAGACTAGTGATGTGTGATTTGAATTAATTGATTAAATTAATTCACTAATTATTAACTCATAATGCAACTGAAGAATACATCAGTTAACTCAGTGCATGTACAGTTCAGTGGAGACAGGTGTTAGAGGTTGAGATTGCTATCAGTTGTGACTATAGTTGTGCATGAGGTCTTGCACAAGCAATGTATTGAGTATGCCCATGAGAATTGCCTAGTATATGCCCAGTGAAATAGCCTATGCTCACGTGATTTCCAGTGTGAGTGATTTTCACAAGGTATTGTGTGCAATAGAGGCAGGCAAAGCAGTGGAGAAGATTTGAACCTGTGACTTGTTCGGATCTGAGCTAGTTTTGTGTGTAATAGGTGGAGATAGTGTTGGATGCTTGTGAGGAGTATTGTACTATGTATTGTTATATGTTCTCAATCATTAATATATAGATAGTGTGGGGTTTTCAGCTGTAAGCTTTCCCCGGGATACATACTGTGTTAATGTGTGCATGTTATTGATGTTTCATTGTGTTTGATGCTGCTAATTTTTTTATCAACGTAGAGGAGGTTATGCATTATGCATGTATTTCGCAATAATGTATAATCGGGATAATATTTTTTGAATAAGTGTTTATTATTTAAAATTTCTATAGCTAGGGATGATGACTCTACATATAAAGAATCACCAGTCTGCAACCGTAGACGATTATCTGTTCGATGTACATGAAAATGAATTTATAACGTTGCGCATGGGAATGCCTGCCTCAGCTAGATCATGAAAATAATATGATGATGATGTATTGTATTGTATCTTATACAGGTCACCTTCCAGTTCGAATACCTCGGATCCTCATGATAAAGCATTTCACTCGACATCAAAAAATTTACAACTTCATGCTTTAGGGGGAAACTGCTATAGACATATTTGGGCACTGCAACCCCAATATTATTTGTAGATAAATCAAGGGCTATTTAACCCCTAAAAGTGTTGTTTCATACCCTAAAGGATCATGGTCAACTAATTACATCATTCCCTAGAAGTTCCACCTGAAAAACCACTCAGAACTGGCCAAAACTGGACCATACTGACTGCTCCGCTATCAGGGTGCGATGCATACCAACTTCTACACTAGCCAAGTGTGATGCATACTGAAGAGGCCTTCTGTGGGGTGCGATGAGTGAGAATGGACAAATGTTCGAGACAGTTTGCTAAGTGGATGCTCATGGAATCTTCTAGAAACTTCTCCTATGACACTTGCCTCTTTGAATTTGCCCAGGGATGAGTAAGAGATCCAAGAAATCTCCAAGTGGAACCAAGAACAACAAGTGGAATGACATTAATCAAAAACCCAGAGATGACTCACACCCTTGTAGACATCTATAAATGGATCCCTCATCTGAGAGATCTAGAGGCTGGAATTTTGTAATTTGTAAGGAAGTGCTGATAGTTTGTCTTTGAGAAAGAGCATTGTATTGTTGGGTGATCTTTCTTTTCATGAGGTGAATAGGGCTTTGATGCTGGATCAGACTGGGTTGTAATTCTCCCTTCATATGTAATAAATTTCTTTGAGCTTTTCTCCATACAATCGTGTATTTGAATGCCATTGTATGTTCAATGTATTTCTGATTCTGCATTGTTTATGATATTATAGATCAAGATTCTTTGATGGTGTTTTGCTACTTTTTTCTACATGTATTCTCTAAGTGGGACAAGTAGGAGAGGAGTTGCAAGCTCTATCAAAGGGGAGAGAAATCAAGCAAGAAGTCAAGTGGAAGATCCAGGTTGGTTCCTTTGCATCTCTCTTATCTATCATACATAGAGGAAATCCCAAATTACTTTGATTGTTTGTTTGCTAGGATAGTTGCCAATCCTAGAGGGCTAGTAGATCGAAAAGACACTAGTTTTCCCAGAAACGGGTACCTTGATATGCCTTGTTTGTTTCCTCCATATTTCAAAGTTTGAAACATCTCAGAAAGAAATTTGTAGTAGAAATGCCAATTTGAATTGTTTGAAACATGTTTTATGTGCATTCATGAACATTAACTTCCTCAGATCATATCTCCAAAATTATAGAGAAACAAGGTATGAAATTTTTACTACTAGTACTTGAAATCTCTTCTTTCTCTCCTCTAGGTTTCATAGTTTGAAACATTTCAGAAAGAAAATTATAGCAAAAATGCTAAGCTAACTTGTTTGAAGCATGTTTTAGGAGTATTTAGGAACACTAAATTCGTTAGTGTAGGAATTTACAGGGTAAGTTCCTCAGATAGAACACCAAAGGAAACAGCTCACAAACAGATCACAGATCAATACACCAATATTCTTGACGTGGTTAAAACCCTCAAAGAGGGAAACAGTCCACGGCCTGAGCCAACGCGACCACTTCGGGAAATTTATTAATAAAATAAAGGAAATTTACATAAGCTTCTCTCATGAATGATCACCCTACAAATGACCCTCCATGCTCTTTAAATAGAGATCATGGACCAATCGGGTGTTAAGCCACAGATCAAGTGTCGGTAATACCGAGGAGAGAATGAACCGTCAGATCACTTCATGTCTAGAACATATTGTGACCATCAGATTGTAAGTTACAAATGTACATAGTAAAGAAACACACTTTACCCAATTCTACACTAGACCAAGTTATACTTAACTATTTCCTATATGATGGAATATCCTAACATCCACCCTTAAGAAAATCTTGGGATAGGATTGAAGGATGTAAAAATATGATACACTATGAGAAGGAAGGAGGCATTAGAACCTATCCCCCCTTAGTGACGACTTCCTAAAGTCCAACCATGAATCGAAGTTTAGTAAACTTCGCTTCTGTGAGAGCCTTTGTAAAGATGTATGCAACTTGATCATCAATTGAACAATATTGCACTTCAAGAACATGGTCATGAATGAGATTTCCGATGAAGTGAATGTGTAGTTTAATGTGTTTTCTGCACTGATGTTGGACTGTATCTTTTCATAGTTGAATGGCACTTTGATTATCACACCAAATTGTAGTCGGATACTGCTGCTGAAAATCAAACTTTGACAGGATATGACGAAGCCATAGGGCTTCCTTACTAGATTTCTACAACGCCACGATACTCTGGTTCTACTGAAGAAAGAGAAATGGAACTTTGTTTCTTGCAAGCCCATGTAATAGGTCAAAACCAAGAGTGAAGACATAACCTGCAGTAGACTTAGGATCATCAGGGTCACCAGCCCAATCAGACTCAGTGAAACCAACCAATAGAGGAGATGCTTTTGCACTGTAATGAATCCCAAACTAAACTGTACCTTGAACACAATGAAGTATTCTTTTAGCTACTTTCCAATGACTTTCATGTGGGTTTTACGTAAACCGAGAAATAAGGCCAACAACAAAGGAAAGGTCAGGACGGGTATGGGTCAGATACAAAATTTTTCCTACAAGTTGACGGTATAAGGTAGCCTCAACTTTAGGGGAAGTACAAGTGACTGAAATTTTTGCTCCATAATGAAAGGGATAAGGGGTTGGCTTACAGTCTTCCATGTGAAAGTGGCGTAAAAGATCACATGCATACTTGGACTGGGAAAGGGAAATACCTTCCTTGGATTGCAAGACTTGAAGGCCAAGAAAATAATGAAAGTGTCCTAATTCTGTCATTTCAAACTTCTTTTTAAGGCTGGACTTCACATGGTTTATAATGTTGGGATCACTAACAGTAATGATAAGATAATTAACATAAAGAACAAGAATGATAAGAGACTTACCCACTTTCTTGGTGTAGACAGTATTGTCAGAATGACACCTAGAAAAGAGTATCTAAAAGAAAGCTATCCATTTTGGCATACCAAGTCCGAGGGGCTTGATTGAGACCATAAAGGGATTTCTTAAGCTGACATACAAGGCTGGAGTCTTTTTGTATAAATCTAGTAGGTTTTTCCATATAGATTTATTCATGCAAGTCCCCATGCAAGAAGGCAGATTTAACATCCATTTGATGGACTTCCCATTTGAAAGAGGTAGCAAGGGAAGGAACAAGGTAGATAGAGTTCATTTTGGAAACTGGGAAGAAGGTTTCAGTATAGTCAATGCCTTCAACTTGTGAAAAACCCTTAGCAACAAGATGTGCTTTATGTTTATCAACTTTTCCATCTGGTCCATACTTGGTTCTGTAAACCCATTTGCATCTAACAAGTTTTCGTCCCTTTGGAAGAGGAACAAGATCCCATGTATCATTTGCCAATAATGAACGATATTCTTCATTCATAGCTGCATCCCAATATGGATGGCTTGAAACTTCTGCAAAGGTGTCAGGATCATGATTCGCTGAAGCTTGAGCCAGTAAAGAAGAGGCTCTATCGAACTAAGAATGTGTACGTCGTTGATCTGTAGGTTCACCTGCAAGAGCACCTGCTGCATCCCAAGTAGCACAGACCCATTTTAGAAGCTGAGGAGATGAAGGAGGATCCTGAGAAGGTGGGGGAGGATTTTCATCCTCGCTGTCATCATCTGAAGAAGAAGTATGTTTAGAAGTAGAAGGGATAGAGAGAGGTGGCACATCCGTCAAACTAGGCTCGTAGGCTGATATATTTTCAGCGAACTTTACATCTCTTCTAATGATAACATTTTTGGACTTAAGTGGAATAAGTCTATATCCGTTGACATCTTCAGAATATCCAAAAAAAATACATTTTTCACTCTTAGGTTCTAAGGCTTTATGTTTCTTACTTGGAATATGGGCCCATGCTTCACTTCCAAAAATATGAAAGTGACTTACATCTAGTTTAATTGAGCTCCATGCTTCTTCTGGAGTGATATTCTTTAAAACCTTAATAGGAGTGCGATTTACTATGTAATTTGCACAGTTAATTGCTTCTGCCCAAAAATTAAGATTAAGTCCTTTAGATTGAAGCATACAATTAGCCATTTCCTTTAAAGTGCGATTCTTCCTTTCAACTACACCATTTTGTTGTGGAGTATATGGAACAATATGTTGCATTTGAATTCCATGCTCAGTGCAGAAGTTGATGAATTTGTTGTTAAAATATTCTCTGCCATTATTAGATCTTAGCTTAATAATTTGATGTCCAGATTATTTCTCAACAAAGGCCTTAAAGGCCAAGAACATGTTAAATACTTCACTCTTCAGTTTTAAGAAGTATACCCAAGTGTGTCTGGAGAAATCATCAATGAAAGTTAAGAAATAATTGTAGCTAGAGAATGAAACAACTGGAAGTGGACCACATAAATCACTATGCACAAGTTGTAAAGGGGCTGAGGCGTGCTAAGAGACATGTTTTTCAAAAATATCTCAATGATGATTTCCAAGTACACATTCGAAACAAACACCATCTATGCAAGATACCATAGGAAGACCTGTCACCATATTTTCTTTACATAGAATTTTAAGGGAGCGATAGTTTAAGTGACCAAATCACTCATGCCAAAGTTTGCTCACTTCATTATTATGAGAAAAAAACACTGAGGGAAGAGTTGATGACCCAAAGTTGTTAAAATTATACAACCTTGTAGAATCATCAACAACGCCAGTAGCTAAAATCTGTTTAGGTTATCTTAGGTCCTTAATTACAACATCGTGAGGTGAAAATTCAATGGTTTTGCCTTCACCTGAATGAGTTATCTGATATACAGATAGAAGTTTGTAGGATAAGTTTGGAACACATTGTTGGATAGGTAAATCCCCTCTGCGGACAGAGGCGATCCCACTAGTCTAAAACAGAACTAGCCACAATCAAACCATGCTGCCACACAAGTTCCTAGTTGTACATTAAAGGTGAATTAAAAAGACCAACCTGGAATCCAACGCTGTAGTCGAAGCAGAGTTGATATTCCCGCTCCCTCGCTCCAGCAGATCAGAAACGGACACCTGCACATGCAAAGGAAGAAACAGATACCAGCATAAAATCCACCAAGGCACAACTATATTTCAGTCAGAAAGGAAATAAATCACACATCACTAATAGACAATGAGATTGGAACTATAATAGCAGTCGCTCATTAATTAATAATAGACAGGAAAAGTTACAACCAAGGTTCTGATGTTGAACCTCTCCTCTGGCTGGGCGAGCAACTATATGTGTCTTGCAATGTATCTCCTCTCCGGCAGCATCACCTCTCTATGCTTCATTATCACTCATGATAATCACAACTAGCATTCCTCCAAGAACTCAAGAACTCAACAACTAGCACTAGCTTGTCTAATGCATGAGGACAAATATTTATAGATGGAGAAGGTAGAAAGATTCGATGAACCAGGACACCCATTGTGGATTGGCATTATCTCGGAAAAGCTACTGTGGATAGTTGTCAAGGATGATGATGACTCTCGACCTCTATCCACTGGATTTTTCCCTCAAAAGGCTTCGTGATCTGAAGGGAAAAAATCATATGGGCGTGCTTTTGGCAAAAATCATTACTAAACTGGGCTGGCGCGGTGTTGTTCTGTGACAGAGTGCCAGTGGTCGCGCCCTCTTTTGAGGATCTCAGTTATTGGCGCAGGTAAGATACTGTGGACCTGCGCCAATGGAAAAAGAGCACTTTTCAAGGATAATTTGCAGAAGGTGTCTTTAGGGAACATGAAGTACATACTCAGGGGAACATAATGCAAGTGTTTTTGGGTTATGTCACTGCTCACAGGTCCCGGAATGCATCCTCCAATGTATGGAAATGGGGCGATAGGGACGGTGACCAACGGTGACAAATTACTGTGTAACAGATGCCCCCTAAAGCATGAAGTCCGAGAGGTAGAGAGAGGGGTGAAATGCTTTACAAGAACACACAAGAACACATATATAGAGCTGCCGCCGAGGATCTGTGTTAAGAGACATGACTGATAGTTCAATTACATGATGTACGTGGTATGGTCGCAACCATCCATAAGAGAGTACATAAATAACCTAGATCCATAGTATGGACGCAACCATCTGGCTAGGATCAATGAATTGACTCAGGTATGGTCGCAGCCATCTAGTGAATGAGTCAAGTATCAAGAATCACGCCTGGATTACAACAAACACAATCCAGGGTCTTGCGCTCCATCTCGACCCGAACAAGAGTACAAGTTCAAGCATGTGAATATATGAGCTGAAGTCGAACATGCATGAACATCGTCTGATTACCAGTCAATAGTGGAAACTGTTAACAGACGCGAGAGGTACCACCAATAATGACAATGGCCCTCAAGGTACTATAGGTACAATCTACGACGTGTGAATTAATGATCTGAAGTCGAACACCCGTAGAATCATTCGATCGGAGGCCAATGATGAAAACCTCACGTCGAACACGAAGAACCTGCCATTGAGGCATGCAGGCTTCAAGGCACCGGAAAGGAGTCTCTAGATCAACTTCCTGGATAATGAGTTGAAGTCAACAGGAAGTGACCTTGATCGAAGGTGGGCCATAATGTTTCCCACATCATCGACACGAGACAGAGAGATAATGTTGTGAATCAAGATTGTACGAACTATCAGAGGGAGGTTGTTTCTTTGCAGAGGTCAACTTCTCTTGAACATATCGGCGGCACATTAATGGAATCGGCAGTTTTTGACATCAATGTATCAAAGGTCATGATGACGAGGCAATGAGTGGATGAGAGGTCAAATAAGGTACCCAAGTCCATGGAAGCAAGTGAAAGATATGAGATGAGATATCCCCACCCTGGACACGAAAGCAGAAAAGTGCCATGTTCAAGAGCGACATACTGCCGTCACGGTAATAATTATGGTTCAAAAATTTTCTTTTCCCCCCGCAATTTCTGGCGAGTACCCCAGTTATTTTTAACAAGCTTGATGGGGATAGCATATGCTTGTGGTGTGACAAAATCCGATGTCATCAAGTTTTAACGAGTCTGACAAGGGAAGAACTCGGTGTCTTTTCATGTTTAGAGAGTTTGAAAAGACAGCAGCAAAGGAAACTCCAGGGATGTCCTTTTTCGTAAAGTCGTATCTCTCGGGCCCGAAAAAGTATAAAATAATACCCGAAAGAACCGCCCGATCATTACGATCGAGGAGTACTTTTCATAATTAGTGATTTCGACCTGAAAAAGTAAAAAAACGGTCAAAACCACGTCGTTTTGTAACCATTAACGAGTTTGAAACGACAAAAACCCGGTAATCTTTTTATGTTTTAACGGTCGACAAAAAGAACTTAAAACGACCACCCCTTATTAACATTTAACGAGTCAAGAGGAGCGAATCGGCAATCTTTTCCTCTTTAAATGGTCAAAAAGAGCTGAAAGCGGACCTCCATTTTTATTCTCTTTAACGAGTCAAAAAGGAAAAATACTCGGCAATCTTTTCATATTTTACGAGTCAGAAAAGAGCGTAAAGGCGACTCGTCCTGAAGGAACGAGTGGTATAAAAGGTAGCAACTGGTTCCGGTAATGGTGGAACTGCTCACAACATGTAATGGTCAAGAGGCTGGCTAATAAAACCACTCATCGCTACGGTTCCTCAGGAAAGGATAAACAACCAAGTGAAAGTATATGATCGGCCAAAGAGATGGTGGCGATGGAATGAAACGACCAAGGCTCATCTAGCAGAATTTAGCAGATAAAAGGCAATCACGGGATGTAAATCAGGTATGGGTTCATTTTTACACAAGCTTGAACCATGGAGAACTCTGCTTGGATTCGGTTTCATGTTTACACAAGCTTGAAACGAAAAACTATGCTTATTAAATTTTTGCATGCCCCCAGCATGATAATGCAAATCGAGGTACATGCCCCCCAAGCTTCATGGCATTCACGGAGTGGATGGAATGAAGGTTTACTTGGAAAGACTCGATTTTGAAGGAGGATGCATGCCCCCCGGGCCGCAGTCACGTGCCCGGGTCAGCTGCTGTCATCAGAATGACGGAGTGGATGTTGAGGTATTTCCTATGGAAATAAGACCATTTAGGAATGGTAGATGACTATATGTGAAGTGTGAACCAGGGAACGAAAGTTGGTCTACGATCCTGATCGTCCTTCCTTCGTGCAGAAAACACATCACTCTGAAGAGTGAGGACACAATTGCACGTATGCGATAAATATAGTCTCGTCCAAGGAGTAAATTGTAATCTAACGGACCTTGGACTACCATGACGCCCATTTGAATATTCTTCCCTTCTAATGTGATAGGTACATTGGGAAGAATTCCTAAAGGTCGAGTGGTTTCTCGATGGAAACCTATAAGGTTTCTCATCTCAGGCAGAAGCAGTGGCGAACCAAGTGCTTCCCAAGCTGTTGAAGAAAGGATACTCACAGGAGATCCCTCATCAATAATTGTACCGGCCATAACCATTCGGTAGACTTGGACTATAATTCGAAATGGTATGGAGGCTAGTAAACCGAGGATTGCCTAGTTGATCCCAATTGAAGGAAACAACTAGGTTGCTTGGAGGTGGGACTGGATAAACGGCCGGCGGATATGATTCTGATGGACTTTCTTCCTGTTGCGAAGGAATGAGAGGGATGCTCACTTGATCATTAGAGTCTATGTTGATGAATAGAATTTGGACGGTGGGGTCTTCATTCTTTGCAATGATAATGTCATCTGAGGAGGGAACTTCTGAAGGCAAAACGGGTCACTTGTAAGCTGGACCTTTTGACTTTTGTCTGGTTTGGATTCAAATGTAAGATCATCTAAGGATGGAACCTCTAAGGCAAAACCGAGTCACTTGTAAGCTAGAACTTTTGACTTTTGTCTAGTTTGGATTCAGATGTAATATCATCTAAGGATGGAACCTCTGAAGGCAAAACCGGGTCACTTGTAATCTGGACCTTTTGAAAGACCGGGTCAACTGTCATCTGGAACTGTGGACTTTCGTTTGGTTTGGACTGGATGGTTCATCCTTGATGATAAAGTGGTGCATAGATGATGAATGTAAATCAACACTCGTTCCGACCAGGGACTGGTCTGGAACAGGCGGAGCACAGCTAGGTTCGGGAAGAGAAGGCTGGACCAAAGAGGAATCATGCTTGATCACTTGGTTAGCGGAGAGATGATCTGCAGTTGCAAAAAGACGCTGATATCCAGCGGGTAGTTGGGGCAAGGGAACTGACAGACTTTCCAAAAGACGGGAGGCTTCATCCATAAGTGGACAAAGGCGAAGGAGATGATTACCTTCACAAAGTTGACAAGGGAAACGAACCTTCCCTTTTCTCTTACCAACTGATAAGGTATCGTCGATCTGCGACGACAAGGGGCGAGTCGGGTCACGGGACCATATATCTAGAATCCTGGGAATACCAGGACAATCAGAAAGAAAATGGTCCTCCTTGCATAATCGACAAGGAGACTTAGCCTTCCGCGGAGGAGCAGAAGGTGGTTCTACTTCAGATATTTTCGTGGTAGATGCGACCTTTCCCTTAGGAGACTTCTTCTTTTTGGTCTTCTTCTTCTTTTTCTTAGCCACCTGGTTACTGAAATCCAAAGTTTCACCAGGCGAAGTAGAAGATGAGGACGCAGCAATGGGTGAAGAAGGGGGGGGTCCACCTTAGAATCAACATGGTGTTGTTTGGGTGGAGGAGGTGGTGGCGGAACAAGAGTTATCACACTCGAGACCACCGAGTTTGAAAACAACCATACGGGCAAACCAATGGTTAATCCAGGCAAAGACAATGTTGCGATATACTGAACACCGACATTTCCAACAGAAGGAAATGGACGAGGGTTCCCATCAGGAGGAATACCTTGGCCGGTGGGCGCCGGGAAGGCTGCCGTTGAATGAGAAATAATCCTACTCAGGCTAACGCAAATAAAATCTAATTGGGTAGATGTTATCGTGGCCAATAAATTTTAAGACACTGAACTTGACCTTTTCATTTTTTAAGAGTCGAGAAAAGGATAAAAGATGACTCTAGTCTCCTTTGAATATTTAATGAGCACGAAGTGACAAGACGCTCACAGGCACCTTTTCTTTTAGGGAGTCCGAAAAGGATCAAAAGTGACTACTCTGGAGACTCTAGGTAAAAGGTTTACCAAACAATCCGTAAAACTGCTTATACACCTTGGCAATCAGATGAAAACCAAGGACTTCCCGTACTGCAGTCAATCTTCCCGAATGTTGTGTTTAGTGCATTATGGCTTGTAAGGCGGCAGACTCGGCTTCCTATGGATAAAGGATAATAGCCTAGTGGGGTCTCCCGTATATACGCGACGGTACGTGGGAGCTCAGTCCGTGTTGGCACCTATCGTTTCACCATGGAGGAATCACCCAACCACTCGACAATAAACTACCAGGTTTAAAGACGTCGGAACACGTCTCTAACCTAGACCTCTAGAGTATTTGCGTTATGTTCCAATGCGTTGTTATGTTCATTGAGTTTATTTTAAAGTTTATCTTCGATTATGTTTCAGTTTTTTGGTCCTACCGTATGTGATATCTCAAAAACTTCTTAAATGCAAACTATATGCCAAAACTATATCATTTGATTCGATGAATTCTATCTACAGGAGGGTTGAGATCTTTACACAAACGAAATGATCACTCAACAAACAACAAAGATCCTAATGCAGCTAATAACAAGAAATGAAATTTTTTCCTTTTCTTTTTAATAGCAACAAATAACAATAAATGCTAACTAATATGATGCAAAAGATATTTTGTTTTTCTTTCCTTTAAGATGGCATGATGCATTTAAACAAATCTTAAGAGATATGCACAATCCAAGTTCACTCAATGAAATAGAACCAATTCTGAAACACCAAAATGAACTATGCAAGCAAGGAAAAACACAAAGACTTTCAATGAACCATGTAATCTAAGTTCGAATGAAGTCAAGTAAAATCCAAAGAGGCTAGAAGTGAATCACTCAGAGCATAGAAGATCAAGCTTTAACAAATCACTGGATAGGTGCGGAACACAACCAACAAGTTGACTGGATAATCAAGAGACCGAAACTTCCCACAGAAGGCTAGACATGCAAAGTCACTAGATGTTCTAGGGCTGAGACGAAAATCAATAGAAATAAGCAAACAACTGAAGGATAAAGGCTAAAACCAGTCAAACAGAGGTTCAACACACTTCCAGAGGCTATAAAAGATATAAAAAGAGGCTGAAAGAGCTTTCCACCCACACACAGGCAAAATTTACAGGGCTGGCGCGACTGTCAGCCTGCAACTTGCGCTACCAAAGGATTGGCGCGAGTTGCTTTTGAGCAACATGCGCCAACTGGCGCGACTATGAGAGTAATAACCGTGCCAATTAAGCTTGCCGGATAGAGAAATAAATAACACGACCTCAGGTCGGGCTGACAGTGCTCAGATGGATCAAACAGTAAAGAATAAACTCAAAACTGACCCAGGAAGCTCATTCACTCAAGCAAGCAAGAGAAAATTAACATGCAAGACAAACTCCAAATAGCGCCTCCCCAGCGGAGTCGCCAAATTGTTGGATAGGTAAATCCCCTCTGCGGACAGAGGCGATCCCACTAGTCTAAAACAGAACTAGCCACAATCAAACCACGCTGCCACGCAAGTTCCTAGTTGTACATTAAAGGTGAATTAAAAAGACCAACCTGGAATCCAACGCTGTAGTCGAAGCAGAGTTGATATTCCCGCTCCCTCGCTCCAGCAGATCATAAACGGACACCTGCACATGCAAAGGAAGAAACAGATACCAGCATAAAATCCACCAAGGCACAACTATATTTCAGTCAGAAAGGAAATAAATCACACATCACTATAATAGACAATGAGATTGGAACTATAATAGCAGTCGCTCATTAATTAATAATAGACAGGAAAAGTTACAACCAAGGTTCTGACGTTGAACCTCTCCTCTGGCTGGGCGAGCAACTATATGTGTCTTGCAATGTATCTCCTCTCCGGCAGCATAACCTCTCTATGCTTCATTATCACTCATGATAATCACAACTAGCATTCCTCCAAGAACTCAACAACTCAACAACTAGCACTAGCTTGTCTAATGCATGAGGACAAATATTTATAGATGGAGAAGGTAGAAAGATTCGATGAACCAGGACACCCATTGTGGATTGGCATTATCTCGGAAAAGCTACTGTGGATAGTTGTCAAGGATAGATGATGACTCTCGACCTCTATCCACTGGATTTTTCCCTCAAAAGGCTTCGTGATCTGAAGGGAAAAAATCATATGGGCGTGCTTTTGGCAAAAATCATTACTAAACTGGGCTGGCGCGAGTGTTGTTCTGTGACAGAGCGCCAGTGGTCGCACCCTCTTTTGAGGATCTCAGTTATTGGCGCGGGTAAGATACTGTGGACCTACGCCAATGGAAAAAGAGCACTTTTCAGGGATAATTTGCAGAAGGTGTCTTCAGGGAACATGAAGTACATACTCAGGGGAACATAATGCAAGTGTTTTTGGGTTATGTCATTGCTCACAGGTCCCGAAATGCGTCCTCCAATGTATGGAAACGGGGCGATAGGGACGGTGACCAACGGTGACAAATTACTGTGTAACACACATAATACATCATTAAATTGATCATTGTCTAGATGAACAGTTCCAGTCCCTATAACACTAAGAGATCTATTATTACCACATATATATTTTTGGTGTTACAATCATTTAAAGAAGAAAACATGGCTTTGTTTTTGGCCATGTGATAAGAAGCTCAAGAATCAATGAGCCACTCATGAGAATGATAAGAAGAAGACACATTTAGTGCATAACCAGACCGAGATGCTTGAAAACCACATGCAGAAAGTGCTATTCCTGAAGATGAAGTTGAAGTTGAAGAGTGCTCCAAATGGATGTTATGCTTCTTCATTGCTTCTTCCAAGGCTTCCATCTTCTTAAAGAATTTGGATTCTAAGTGGCCATCTCGATTACAAAAGTGGAAATGTCTATCATTTTTCTTCTCTTTGTTTTTATTTTCCTTATCATTTTGTTGAAATGATTTTTCATTTTGAGACTGAAATTCCTTAGGACCCTTGTTTGGTTTAGGACCGTTCTTTTTGTGATATTGCTTCTTATGATTATTTTAATTTGGTTGTTGCTGGGTGGCTAAGGTATTCTTAGAAGAGTTTCCAACATTAAGAAGACCAAGATGTAAGAGTTTTTCTTGTTCTCTTATTAAAGAATCACAAAAGGCATCAAAAGAGGGGGACTTGTAGTCTTATCCTTGAGAAATAAAGGCTTCTCTAGTAGAATGGAAGGTGGAAACAAACACAGAGTAGGCTGGTCCCAACTTAGTAAGAATGCAATAGATAAGGCTACCATCTTCTTTTTTAACCTTAACACCTTCCAAGAGAAGTGTAAGGGTCTTGAACTTGGACAAAAAATATTCAATGGAATAAAAAATATTGGGGTCCAACGTAAGCAACTCATTTTCGAGTTAATGGGCTCTAATTTCATTTTTAATTCCAAAAACTTTAGTGAGTTGTTCATTGCTTCATTAGGGGTATCAAGATCTGCGATATGGAATCTAAGGTCTGGAGAAATAAACATCCCTATCAACCCACCTGCTTGATCTTGCCTACTTTTCCCATTTGGCTGCCTTATCTTCATCTTTGGGTTTAGTTTCTTGGCCAAAGGCTACTCTGTAAAGACCTTTACTTCTAAGTAAATCCACAATGTAGGACCACCATTGGAAGTAGTTGGTGCTATCAAGAATAAATTGACATGGTATTTCCATTTTAACAGAAACTGAAGTTGTACATATTGAAACTAAGTGTTCCAATGGAAAGGTCTCAAAAAATTAGGCCAATTAAAAAAAAACGGCTCTTAAAACGACTTCTGGATGAATAAGTTATGGATTTTTGAAGAAAAGTTGTTGAAGATGCCAATGAAATGCGTGAATGTGAGGAAGTGAATGATAATATTATATATATATATATTTAAAAAATCCCCCCCCCCCCCCTTCCAAACTTAAGCTAATTAGCTCACTTTAATTTTTATTTTTATTTTATGTGACCCACTTTTATAAATAAGTGAAAATCACTTTTACAATGGTACTTTATGAGCTACCCACTAAATTGTAACTTAAATAAAAGATAAAGATACTTTAGAATTATAAGTGACTCACTTTTATAATGGGTGAGAACACTTTTACATAAAGTAACTTTAAAACATAAGTTACATGTGCTTTTTGAAAAAGTAACTCAACAAAAAGAAAGACTTGAACTCAAGACCTTTATTCTCATAAAGTAATTTTGGACCAAGTGAGCTAGTTTAAAACATTAGTAATTTTTGGAAAAGAGGAAGCTTTTTTTTTAGTCACTGAAGCTTTGGGGTGCATGCTTACTTAAAAAACTCTTTTTGCCTACAAAACAAAAAACCACCTTATTGTTTCTGATTTGCCCAGATCACATAGAGTCGTAGGGAAAAGAGCATATGCAGAAATGAAAGGTATAGATCCGGTAATAACAAAATAGAGAGCTAAATAAACCAAAAAAATAGAGAGATGAATAACTGAAACTGCAAATAAAGATAGTATACCTCCAGATCTCAAAAATGACGTAGTTAGGGCTACCAGTAACCTTTTTGCGTGAAACGAAAGGGGTTCCTCACTGGAACAGATGCTCCTAACATAATAGAGTAGTCCTATCAGCCCGAAAGTGATTATAAATAGTAGATCTAGGACACAAAAATCGGATGCAGTTCTATTGGCTTCATATTTGGATCACCAAAAAATGCAGCCCTCAAATAGCTCTAATACCATGTAGGAATTTACAGGGTAGGTTCCTAAGATAGAACAACAAAGGACACCACTCACAAACAGATCGCAGATCAATACACCAATATTCTTGACGTGGTTAAAATCCTTAAAGAGGGAAATAGTCCACGGCCTAAGCCAACGTGGCCACTTCAGGCAATTTATTAATAAGAGAAAGAAAAATTACATAAGCTTCTCTCATGAATGGTCCCCCCTACAAATGACCCTCCATGCTCTTTAAATATAGATCATGGACCAATTGAGTGTTAAGCCACAGATCAAGTGTCGATAATATCGAGGAGAGAATGAACCATCAGATCACTTCATGTGTAGAACATATTGTGACCGTCGGATTGTAAGTTAGAAATGTACATAGTAAAGAAACACACTTTACCTAACTCTACACTAGACCAAGTTATACTTAACTATTTACTATGTGTTGGAATATCCTAACAGTTAGATCACATCTACAAAACTATAGAGAATTAAGGCATAAAAAATTGTTATTGGTACATCGAGTTCTCTTCTTCGTCTCCTCCAAAATTCACAGTTTGAGACATTTCAAAAAGAGAATTATAACAAAAATTCCAAGTTGACCTATTTGGAGCATGTTTCAGGAGCATTCAAGAAAATTAAATTTATCAGGTCATATCTCCCAAATTTGATCCAGGTGGATATTGGTGGCCACTCGCCTATTCCACTTGGACCCCCCCCCCCCCCCCCATTGTTTCTTTCAATTTTTTAGTTTCCTTAATTGTAGCACAATTTACTATTTTTGGCAGTTTTTCGGGTCCTAAACTTCCAAAGCCGTTTTGAGGCTCTAAACGACGTTTTTCTGGAAAACGGGAAAAGATGAGTCTTAGATTGATGTTTAAAGTTGAAATTTATAGTCCTTAGAAAAATATTTCTAATGTGGTCTTATGCGCATCAAACGAAGATCGTATGCCAAAATTATGACCCCGAGAAGTTGATGTACCAATTTGCCCAAACAAGGCCCATAGTTTTGGTGCTTAATCTCCTAGGATTAGGTTTTTGGTTGTTTAGGGTTTTCCATTATTTCTCAATAATAAATAGGCCTTTGATTCTCATTGTAACACAGTTTAGAGGCATGTAGTCGCCACACCTCTTCTCAGAGATAAGCTACCATCGTCCGAGCTAGTTTATTTCCATTCTATATGTAAGAATATTTCAGTACTTTGATATTAATGAAATGAAGTGTTATTTTTTTGCAACTCTATACTTATGGTTATATATGTATTTTGTTGCATTCCTGTTTAAGTTCAGAACAGAAATTATAATGAAACAAGGTATGAAATTTATACCATAGTTACCTTGAGATCTCTTCTTTGTATCCTCTATATTTCATACTCTAAAAGATCATAGGAAGAAATTTATGGAAAAATTGCCAGCTAACCTGTTTGAAGCAGATTTTAAGAGCATTCAGGAAGCCTAACTTCCTTAGAGCATATCTCCAAAATTATAGCGAATAGTTATACTCTATCGATATCCTCCATGTTTCATGTTCTGAATCGTCCTGAAACAAAATCTATAACAAAATTTCCAAGCTGCCATATTTGGAGTAGATTTCAAGAGAATTAGGGAAACCCAAATTCCTTAGTGAATATCTCCAAAATTATACCAAATCAAGTTCCAAAATTATATGCATAGGCACATGAATATAGTCTATCTATGTCCACCAAGTTTCATGGTCTAAAACATCCCAGAAGAAAATTGTAGTGAAAATTGCAAGCTTAATTGTTTGAAGCATATTTCAGGAGCATTTAGGAAGCCCATCTTCCTTAGTGCATATATCCAAAATTGTAGTGAAACAAGGTTTAAAATTTTAACCATAGGTACATGAATATTTTCTCTTTATCTCCTCCAAGTTTCACAATTTGATATATCCTAGAAGAAAAGTTATAGTAAAAATTCCAAGATGGTTTGTTCACCCCATAATCTCCAAGAATCACCCCTAAAATATTCCTCATCTCCTCTT
Source organism: Pinus tabuliformis (assembly GCA_031772625.1). Lineage (NCBI taxonomy): Eukaryota > Viridiplantae > Streptophyta > Pinopsida > Pinales > Pinaceae > Pinus > Pinus tabuliformis. The sequence goes on along the minus strand of CM062811.1, from coordinate 224,925,668 downwards.
TCGAATATCATATATCTTCTTTCTTGGATACACTTCAAATGAAGTCATTTATTCTTTATTTCTAGTGTTTTTATGCTCATTTATAGGGCCAACTTTTAAAATTAGTTGGGTAAGTCTGCTTGTAATTTCTTGTTGGTCCATCCGAACAAAATATTTCATATCTCCTCATTGCTATGGAGTTACAGAGACTGTCATTTATCCTTAGAAAGGTATCAAAATAATATTTCCATCCATATATACTATGATTCAATTTGATTTATTAAATTAGAGTAACAATTACTTTAAAAAAATTAGGGTATCCAATAAGGGCATCAAAAACCCAAAAAAAAAAAATTCTAGCAATCTTCATTTTCCAATATTTATCTTGAACATATGTAGTCTCCCTTGCGTTTAACATCAATGAAAACAATATTTACAACAATATGTAGGATCCTTGTTCTTAAATCCTTTCTTTATATCCATATTTTTTTACTTTATGAGGCTAATAGATTTTTCTTCCCCTTGTCACTGCAAACAAGATTGTAATATGTTTTTTTTACACAAGCACAACCCAAAGATTTGTAAACTTCGGTAAAGTTTTTTTGTCACAAATACCCTAAAAAGAGGCATATAGGAATGAGTAAGTCCCTTTAAGGCAGTGGGGACCAACTTTTGATCCTTCACCATTATTCCAATGGTATACAACTAATCCTAGTCAAGTAGTTCACTATAGTATTTGTCTTGCTCATGTGAATGGTTGAAATTTTGTTTTCACAAGAGCATTTTTCAAGAAGCACAAAATAATAAAATATTTTCTTACATGTATTATCGTTTGAAATTTTGAGATACAATATTCTTTCATATAATCAAGAATTCTTCTCTTCACTTTGGTTTCCTTCTTTTGATGAGCAACCAACTCTGCTAGAATATATTTAGAATTTTTTCTCCACATGCTCCCATTGCATTTCTCCATATGTAGCTAAATTCTAAGCCTCCATGGAACTAAAAAATGGAAGTTTCATCTAACTTGTCACATTCTCTAAGTTTAAGATTCATTTTGAACATCTTGAAAAAGTCTCATATGCACAAAATTAGTTGTATATATGAAGTAGAAACAACCCTTTTGAGGGTCACGATGCTTCTCTCAAGCAACATAGGGTTTGAGACCTCACAACCTCTACAAGGTAAAATACATTTGCTAGGTAATATCCAAATGAAATACAACCTTCCTTTTACTCTGGAGTGATCTTAGCTATGACAAGATTCAAAATAATCTTGAAATTTTCCCAAATTGAATTTTAATGCAGAACGAAAAAAATTCACCTCCTTGGCTAGAGGTTTCATAGATCTTAACCTTGTGAATCTTTTTCCTTAGGAATGTTAATAAATATAGTATAAGACAACAATGGAAAGAGTATGATTTTCACTTTATAATAGCCCAATGTTCTAGGAAATCCGAGAAAAGACACTCACCTATATAGATAAGTTTTAGTCCTTTAGAGAAACTTATATAACATAAACTATATTTGAAATTCACATTTATAAAAATTATAATAGTAGATATAGTAGCAACAAAACAACCCTTAGATCCTTTAATTATGATGTCAACTTAGTCAAAAAAATTTCCTTTTACTTGTGTCAAATCATGAAGGCATATATTATAATTGTAAATAACAATACATGAAGAACATATATGGATGAAAATAAATTATAAAAATTGCATAGGTTTTGGACATTTGAAAACTTCATTAACATTCTCAATATGATGTTCAAGTACACACCATATCCCTCTTTGAATTCTAGAAAAAACTCACTATCCCTCTGAAACCCTATCTGGGGAAAATAACGAAAACCCCAACTCGAACAAGGAGTTATAATATTTTAGAATCACTTCAAAAAGAACTCTAAGGTAAGACATTACGAGTTTCTCCTTCTCCACCAAATATACTGTAGGTTTTATCACAAAGTCTTAATTCAAACCTCCAAAGGATAAACTATAACCCTGGACTTCCAAGATGTTCAAGATACTCCAATAAGACCAAGAAAACCTAGGGAATATAAGATAGAGAGATATAATACAAATGAATACCAATAAACCCCTGGGATTCTAGGGGGGAGAGAGAGAGAGAGAGAGAGAGAGAGAGAGAGAGAGAGAGAGATAATCCTTAATTCAAACCTCCAAAGGATAAACTATGACCCTGGACTTCCAAGATGCTCAAGATACTCCAAGAAGACCAAGAAACCCTAGGGAATATAAGATAGAGAGATATAATACAAATGAATACCAATAAACCCCAGGTATCTATGAGAGCGAGAGAGAGAGAGGGAGAGGGAGAGGGAGAGGGAGGGTGAGGAGAGAGAGAGGGAGGGAGAGAGACGGAGAGGGGGGAGAGAGAGAGAGGGAGAGGGGAGAGAGGGAGAGGAGAGAGAGGAGAGAGAGGGAGAGAGAGGGAGAGAGAGAGAGGGAGAGGGAGAGAGAGAGAGAGGGAGAGAGAGAGGGGAGAGGAGAGAGAGAGGGGAGAGAGAGAGGGAGAGAGAGAGAGAGAGAGAGAGGGGAGAGAGAGAGAGGGAGAGGGAGAGGAGGGGGGAGAGGAGAGAGAGAGAGAGGAGAGAGAGAGAGGGAGAGAGGGGAGAGGGGAGAGAGAGAGAGGAGGGAGAGAGGGGGGGAGAGAGGGAGGGAGAGAGAGGGGAGAGGGAGAGAGGGGGAGGAGAGAGGGAGGGAGGAGGAGGGAGAGAGGAGAGAGAGGGGGGGGAGAGGGGGGAGAGAGGGGGGAGAGGGGGGAGGGGAGGAGGGGGGAGAGGAGAGAGGGGGGAGGGGGAGAGGGAGAGGAGAGAGAGGGAGAGGAGGAGAGGGAGGAGAGAGAGAGAGGGAGAGAGAGAGAGGAGAGAGAGAGGAGAGGGAGTGGGGAGGAGAGGGGGGGAGAGGGGGAGGAGAGGGGGGGGAGAGAGGGGGGAGGGGGGGGGGGAGAGGGGGGAGAGAGGAGGGGGGGGGGGGGGGGGGGGGGGGGGGAGAGGGGGGGGGGGGGAGGGGGGGGGGGGGGGGGGGAGAGGGGGGAGGAGGAGGGGGAGGGGGAGAGGGGAGCGAGAGGGGGGGGGGAGAGGAGAGAGCTGGGGGAGAGGAGAGTGAGAGTGAGAGAGAGAGAGAGAGGGAGAGGAGAGCGGAGAGAGAGCGGGGGAGAGGAGAGAGAGAGAGAGAGAGAGAGAGAGAGAGAGAGAGAGAGAGAGAGAGGGAGAGGGAGGAGAGACGAGAGACGAGAGGACAGAGAGAGAGAGAGAGAGAGAGAGGGAGGAGAGAGAGACAGAGAGAGGGAGAGAGAGAGGGTGAGAGAGAGAGGAGAGAGAGAGAGAGGGAGAGAGAGGGAGAGAGGGAGAGAGAGAGGGAGGAAGGGAGAGGGAGGGAGGTGTTATGCTCCTATACCAATAGGTGTCATATTTCATGATTGACTTGATGAGCTCTGTAATATGTTCATTCCTTTCCTTGTTGCAAAGGTTTTCCATATTTTCAAAAAATCAAAAAATGTAAAGAGGGTATACCCTAAAAGAAAAATAAAAGGGTAAAAAGAATAGAATGGTCAAAAAAGTGAAAGAAATGAACCCCAAAAAAAAATAGACCAGGAAAGTGTGCAAGTCCAAAATGCCACTACTTTTTCATTTTCTGTAATAAGCATTGTGTGCAGCTTGTTAATTTATGCCACAATTGAGGAATGGCCAAACAGCTTAATCTTGGCTAGTTCATATTTCAATTTCCTGTTTTAGAGATAGAGAATAAAAATCTGACCAAACTGTTTAATCTTGGCAAATAAGTAGATAGGTAGAGAAGCAAAGGAGCTCATCAGTTAAATCTGAGCCCTTGGATGTAATACATGTAGACTTAGGTAGGCTTGCTATGAAAAGAAAATAAAATTTGATGAGGGTTTGCTAGTCCAAGTGCACCCAAATAAAGAAGGAAAAAATGCTAGGCTAAAGTAGGCAAGATAGGTAGATGGTGTTGCAGAATGATACTTGTGATAGATTTTGTCTCTAAATGTGTTAATATTTATCTCTATCTCAAGTGCAAGGAAGACATTATACTTGATGCAGCTCAAGCAAGGCAAGGTTACATAACTAAATCCCCTTCATACTTTTCCATAATCATTTACTAATTTCCCCCTAAAATATTAAGAATTTGTTCTTAATATCACCAAAAAATCATTCATTTCACTTCATGAAGTTTCTCTTAATTAAATCCATACTTTACTTAGGAAAACACACAATATCACCTCAAAGCCCCTTTTTTCATCCTAAGCCTAAGTTTAACTACAAAAGTCAATTGTTTTTAACTTAGCGCTTTCATTTCATTCATATTAACTTCTAAATCTTATTATATAAATCCTGATAATTTTTACCGTCCCGTATTATGTAAATATATATAAAAAGACCCCTGATACTGTATATTCCCGCCCCCGGTTAGATATAACCATATAAACAACATTTAAAAAGGATTAATAAGTTTATTTGAAACTTATTAAAAACCTTCCCTGCGCGATAATGGAGTTAATCAACCATTTGGGTTGATTAATAAACATCACCCCGACCATTAAAAAACCAACCCCGAAACTATTAAAATTGTTTAAAAAACATGTTGGCCCCGCAGCATAACTCCCTGCCATCTCCAAAACCCGTCAGTCGTCCAGTCCCTGCTCCACCATCCAACGGTTGACGATCAAATCGCGACCCCCCTTACCACCAAACATTAACTCATGGGGGACTGATGGTTTTTCCCCCATACCTCCGCCACGCGTCGCCCATCCGGGGTGCTCGCTCCCTCTCGGCCCGAAACCACCTGGCCCCAAAAGCGGTGCGGGAAAAACCACTTACCGACCCTCTACTGACGTCATCCGCTGACTTCATCTATCCTTTGATGTTTTCACCTGCCATGTCACCCACCACATCATCATCCGTAGTGCTTACGTCATCCTCTCGATTAAATGAAAAAATCCCGCCCAACCTTCGTTTTGTCAAATAAAACGAGGAAAACTGTATTTTCTATGTTATACACTACGCCCTGAGCTCCAATGCAAGCAGTGTCCTGGCCCTTTTTTTTAGCCGCTTCCTGACCAGAAAAAGCTCCAGCAACGAGCTCGCAACCTCAACGAACTTTCCATTTTACAGTTTCTTACTCTTTAACGCAGTTTTAACCAACACCGAGGGACTTCCAAGCTTGCAGAAGAGAGAAATAAAGAGATATAAAGGGAGATTTTTTGTCCAAACCAGTGGACCTTCAGAGACACAAATTTCCAGAGGAAAGATGATCAGAAGACACGTTAGCAGTTTTGTTTTACCAGATTAGCATTAAAGAGGGTCAGATCAGAATTAAATACCCCCTCCATTGGAGTATTGAGGGGGGATTCCTAGACTTTGCTGTAATATTGATTTTTGGAATAAAGAGTTGTTGGAATCAACTGTTGTATGGCCTATGCTATCACCAAAATAGGACCCTGATAGGCTGCTGATCAGACTATCTCAGTGTAACTATTTCAAACCAATCTTTTAGCTAAGGCTTAACCTCCTTAGCCTGAGAGGGCTCTCTAAAAGGGTTAATGATTTTGATTAAAGATATGGATAGATGGCTAACTTTATGGTTTGTGATTGTATATGTTTATGGGTTGAAAGATGAAGGCTAGCTACCATTGGGCTATGGAGTCAAAGTATGTTCAGTACCATAGCAAGATCAACTTAACATGAATTCAGGGCATAGAGAGTTTTTATACATCAACAAAACAAAGATACAATGCAAGGAAACACAATTTACAAATACATGAAGGAAGTTAGAGCATCATTGATGAGTTCTAAGTAACATGTATTCATATCACTGCAAGTTAGTGAAAGAGGAAAGCCATGAGACAATGGGACATTAAAAACTCTCTTTGAATCTTGAGTAGTGAAGCCAAAACATCCTACCTAGCATGGAATTCAAGCCATTATAGAGTTCAAGTGCAGAAATGCAAATATAAAACAGTGAAACACATTTAGTTTATTTATGAAGGAAGTCAAAGCATCATTGATGAATTCTGAGTATCATAAGTAAACATCACTACAATATAAGTATTGGAAGATGCCATCAAAACAAGAACATACAAGAACTCTTCATGAATCTTGAGTTGTCTAAGTATAAATTCTGCATTCAAGTTAAAAAATACACAGTCTGCACATAGATCAGCAGCTGAGCCAAAAAGTATCCAACCCTTTGCTAATTCGACCTCTTGCTCTATATATAGCATTTAAAACATGTATTCCTTCATCCCTCATCAAGAGAATTCGAATTTTCTATGAGTGACACCTATTCTAACCATAAAACAAACTATTAAATACAAATGACGGCAAACTAGCAGTCCTAGAGTCCTAATACAATTAGGGGTACAACTCCTTGTTATGATTACAAAAACCTTATCTAAACATTGAAAGCATTATTTGACAGCTACTACCTCATGAATTCTAATTTGATGAAGCCTCCCACTTTATCACCTGATTGCTGATGACAAACCCTAGAAATTAGGGAACATGTTTCCCTCTTTTTAGGTTTAGGATCCTTGAAAGTTGGCACGTGGGACATAGCCTTTATCTCCTCATCCATGACACATTTTATGAAACTGAAAGATATTTTTGTATTCTATGTTGTCTAGAACCAAAAACGTTCTTGGTTTTTTAAAACACTTCTCCAGCTGTCCAAAATCTGTCTTTGAAAAACATGTGTAGAACAAGAAAAATTCGTTCTCTGAAATTTGGGTTTCAAAGAAAGCTTATTATATCCCAACTGAAAACACTTATGAATAAAGTGAAATAGTTTATTTTATCTGGAGAGTTGGTGAAGAGAAACCTCCCTCAGAATTCCAAAATACCTTTTCCTATAACCAAAAACGGATCTTGAAAAAGACTTCTAAAACCAAAAGACAAAGCTTAACTTTTAGCAGTTTCGTAGCGCAATTTTAACCATAAATTTCTCCCACCTCAGAACGAATTTGAAGACAATGAAAGAGGTGTTTGTAGTTCAGTATGTTAGGAAGAAAATCCTCTTTCAGTTTTCAAAATTGAGTTCTCAACTGCTCAGAAACCCTTCTGGAAGTTGACTAGTAAAAGCAGAAAACAGAGTTTTTTTATGTTGAAACAGGCTTTTTCAGGGGTTTCGTAGCGCGCTACGAAAACTCCTAGTTCAGAATCCCCGATTTCGTAGCACGCTACAAAAACTCCTTGTTCAAAATCCCCAATTTTGTAGCGCGGCCAGTGCAAATTCTAGGTTTTGTGCTACGAAAACTCATAGGCAGCTTGTAGTGCATGATGTGGGGCCAATGATGGGCAAGAACGGAGTGTTGACCCTATTTGACCATACCAACAAGAATCTTTTCTATATCTTAGACACTAAAGCAACCATGGAAAGATTAGACCAATACTAACATCAATCCTTTGGAATCAAACTGATGTCAAAACACCTGGTGAGGCTTTTAGGACATGGAATGAAGCTGTGAAATTTTTTTTTTTGGAAAAGAGAATGACACTTATTTAGATGAGATGACTCAAAACCTATAAGACTATGACTAGAAACAAGGAAAACTTTCCAAAGCTTAGAAACAAAAATTTTAGGGCGATAATAGTGGCTCCACTAGGGATAGTGTGCCTTTGTGGTATACTAAGAACTTGTAGCTCCAGTGTCGCTATCAATCCTCTAGAGTAAAACTTTGAACTTCTGCCCAATTTTCTCCTCAAACCTTTAATGATTTCTAAAAGAAGAATTCAATACTACACCTACTGAAACAGATGCTCAATCAACCTACCTACCCTGAGCTTATTTTCACATCCCTACCTACCCTATCAGCTGCAATCTCCACTTGTAGCTCAAGGAACATGAAACTTCCAATGAAGCCAGTCGTTGATCTGATCTAACACTTGAATCTCTTGACTATGCTTGAAGTAAAAATAAACCAGATACTGAAATAACTAAGGCAGCATGAGGTGTAACTGTTCTTCAAGATGAAAATATAACTGGAAGCCTGAACAGTAAATATTTTCCATGTAGTCAGCTCTAGGGTCAAAAAACACATGGTTAGTTTGATGATTCTCATAACATTCTATATCTTCAAACAACTGATCCTCAGCTACACAACATTTATTTGATATGCTATCCAACTGCTTTTCTGAATGATTCCCACAAACAATGTAATTTTCCTCATTATTATGATCATTCTTTGATGTAAGCTACTACAAGGAATTACAAAAATAAACAACCTTTTCCTCTGCCTGAGGATTATAAAAAATTTCTTCCAGCATTTCTTCTTGGTGTTTGTAATCATTTTCATACTCTTTATGATCAAAAGACTGGCAAGTTTGTTGCATCTCTACATCAATCTCGGAGGATGTAATATGATTTTCATAAGTAAACCCCTGCTGATTTTCATGCTGCATTTCATGGGATGTTATACTTTCTTCTTGGTGTTGAAATGTATTGTTATGAAGAGCCTCTAAAATTTCTTGATCCATAAACTCATCATCATAATAAAAATCCTCCAAATATTGAATAAAACTTGTAGAATGTTTACAACAATATTTGATTAGCAATAAGGAGGGATGACATTTTTTATACATGTCATAGAATACACCATGGAAATCAGCAAGAGAATATAATGAACCATTTTCCAAGCTTTTATACCAAGACCATGCTTTTCCTTCTAAAGTGGTCATAAACATCCTCATGAGACAATCTTCAGGGAACTGAACCTTAAGACTGCGTACATGCATATGGAACCTAACCAAATGAAGAGCAGCATTGTCTTTCTTTTCATCTTTGAATATTGGAAGATCATCTAACCAATCAACCTTTGGCATAGGATTTGGAAAACCAAGGATATGAGACCGATTCATAGGGGCATAATTGGCATACATTCTTGCAATGGAACTCATTTTGAAACTTCATCAAGCTATTGATCTTCTAGTAGTGGAGTCACCTTCCAATTTGTTATTTGATGTGTGGAGTCACCAAGGTAGTTTTGCAGCCTCAAAAAGATGTCTGAGCTCCTGCTACCTTCAGAAGTTCAGCTTCTTGATTTCAGGAGTGAATAATCTTCAGACTCCCGGCAGATGCACCAAAATGTTATCACCAAAATAGGATTCTGATAGGCTGTTGATCAGACTATCTCAGTTTAACTATTTCAAACCAATATTTTAGCTAAGGCTTAGCCTCCTTAGCCTGAGAGGGCTCTCTCAAAGGGTTAATGATTTTGATTAAAGATATGGATAGATGGCTAACTCTATGGTTTGTGATTGTATATGTTTATAGGTTGAGAGATGAAGGCTGGCTACCATTTGGCTATGGAGTCAAAGTATGTTCAGTACCACAGCAAGATCAGCTTAACATGAATTCAGGGCATAGAGAGTTTTTATACATCAACAAAACAAAGATACAATGCAAGGAAACACAGTTTATAAATACATGAAGGAAGTTAGAGCATCATTGATGAGTTCTAAGTAACATGTATTCATATCACTGCAAGTAAGTGAAAGAGGAAAGCCATGAGACAACAGGGCATTAGAAACTCTCTTTGAATCCTGAGTAGTGAAGCCAAAACATTCTACCTAGCATGGAAGTCAAGGCATTATAGAGTTCAAGTGCAGAAATGAAAATATAAAACAGTGAAACACAGTTAGTTTATCTATGAAGGAAGTCAGAGCATCATTGATGAATTCTGAGTATCATAAGTAAACATCACTACAATATAAGTATTGGATGATGCCATCAAAACAAGAACATACAAGAACTCTTCATGAATCTTGAGTTGTTTAAGTAGAAATTCTGCATTCAAAATAAAAAATACACAATCTGCACATAGAACAACAGTTGAGCCAAAAAGTCTCCAACCCTTTTCTAATTCGACCTCTTGCTCTATATATAGCATTTGCAACATGTATTCCTTTATCCCTCATCAAGAGAATTCGAATTTTCTATGAGTGACACCTATTCTAACCATAAAACAAACTATTAAATACAAATGACAGCAAACTAGCAGTCCTAGAGTCCTAATACAATTAGGAGTACAACTCCTTGTTATGATTACAACAACCTTATCTAAACATTGAAAGAATTCTTTAACAGCTGCTACCTCATGAATTCGAATTTGATGAAGCCTCCCACGTTATCACCTGAATGTTGATGACAAACCCTAGAAATTAGGGAACATGTTTCCCTGTTTTTAGGTTTAGGATCCTTGAAAGTTGGGACATGGGACAGAGCCTTTATCTCCTCATCCATGACACATTTTACGAAAATGAAAGATTTTTTTGTAGTCCATATTGTCTAGAACAAAAAACCCTCCTGGTTTCATAAAACACTTCTCCAGCTGTCCAGAATCTGTCTTTGAAAAACACATGTAGAAAAAGAAAAATTCGTTCTTTGAAATTTGGGTTTCAATGAAAGCTTAGTATATCCCAACTGAAAACACTTATGAAGAAATTGAAATAGCTTATTATAGCTGGAAATTTGGTGAAGAGAAACCTCCCTTAGAATTCCAAAATACCTTTTCCTATAACCAAAAACTGATCTTGAAAAAGACTGCTAAAATGAGAAGACAAAGCTTGACTTTTAGCAGTTTCATAGTGCACGTTTATCCATAAATTACTCCCACATCAGAATGAATTTGAAGAAATTGAAAGAGGTTTTTGTAGTTTTGTATGTTAAGAAGAAAATCCTCTTTCATTTTTCAAAATTGAGTTCTCAGCTACTCAGAACCCTTCTGGAAGTTGACTAGTAAAAGCAGAAAACAGAGTTTTTTATGCTGAAACAGGCGTTTTCAGGGGTTTCATAGCGTGCTACGAAAACTCCTAGTTCAGAATCCCCGATTTCATAGTGCAGCCAGTGCAAATTCTAGGTTTTGTGCTACGAAAACTCCTAGGCAGCTTGTAGTGCATGAAAACCTTGACACAAGTTTGACACATGGAATTTTAGGTGTGATGTGGGGCCAATGATGGGAAAGAACGGAGTGTTGACCCTATTTGACCATAGCGACAAGACTCTTTTCTAGATCTTAGACACTAAAGCAACCATGGAAATATTAGACCAAGAATAACATCAATCCTTTGGAATCAAACTGATGTCAAAACACATGGTGAGGCTTTTAGGACATGGAATGAGGCTGTGAAACTTTTTTTTGGGAAAAGAGAATGACACTTATCTAGATGAGATGACTCAAAACCTATAAGACTATGACTAGAAACAAGGAAAACTTTCCAAAGCTTAGAAGCAAAAATTTTAGGGTAGTACTCGGATAGATCTTTCTAACGAGCTATCGTACGCGTCAAACGGAGATCGTATGCCAAAGTTACGACCCCGGGAAATTGATGTACCAATTTACCCAAACGGGGCCCACAATTTGGCGTTTCATCTTCTAGGGTTAGGTTTCGGTATGTGAAGGGTTTTCCATTGTTTCTCAACAATAAATAGGCCTTCGAGCCTCATTGTAATACAGTTCGGAACAGTTCAGAGGCATGTAGCCGCCACATCTCTTCTCAGAGATAAGCTACCATCGCCCTAGCTGGTTTCTTTCCATTTCTGTTTGTAAGCATATTTCAATATTTTACAGTAATGAAATGAAGTATTATTTCCGCTGCATCTCTATTTTTATGGTTATCGCATCTCTGTATTTATGGTTATCTCTGTAATTTGTTGCGTTCCTGTTTAAAATCCGGAATACAGTTCGAAACAGTTCAGAGGCATGTAGCCGCCACATCTCTTCTCAGAGATAAGCTACCATCGCCCTAGCTGGTTTCTTTCCATTTCTGTTTGTAAGCATATTTCAATATTTTACAGTAATGAAATGAAGTATTATTTCCGCTGCATCTCTATTTTTATGGTTATCGCATCTCTGTATTTATGGTTATCTCTGTAATTTGTTGCGTTCCTGTTTAAAATCCGGATCACACGGTTATCCCGCTGGACAAATTGGTCAACAAACTATTAACCCAAACCAATCTAATGTACAGTATGGTCCAATATCTGGACAAGTTACTCAACCACTTGGTCAGCCTACTGTCCAGTATTCACAACCCTCTGGGCAAGCTGGTCAGCCTCAAACACAGTTGGGCCAACCAACTGCCCAGCCCTCTCAGCCATCTAGTCTGTTAGGACAACCTTCAGCTGCGCAACAACAGTTCCAATCCCAACAGGTAGGCCAACCTCAGTATCAGTAGGTACAACCTTCTGGACAAATCGGCCAACCTTAGTATCAACAAGGTTTTCCTTCTAGCCAGATAGCCCAACCTACAGGACAGCCTACTGGCACTGCTCAATCCGGTCCGTGGCCCCAAACGAGACCCCAAAACCCATCTGGTCTTCAAATGCAGGTTGGGGCTCAATCACAAACTTTTTATCCAACCCAGCCTGGTGCTCAAACTCAATTTGGAGCCCCACCACCGTATGGCTACCAGCAACCTCAAGGGCAACCTTTGTTCGCCCCATACCAGAACTACCAACAACTGCAGGCGAATCCCTCACAGACTTATCAACAGCCATATGGCACATCTGCAGCATCATTTGGTAATCCTTATGCTAGGGGGAAAAATACAAATCCCTATGGCCAATACACTATGGGGCCAAATCCGTCCGGACAAAACCCATGGGGGCAACCACCACCTGGTTGGAACCCTGGTGCTCCATCCTACCAGCAGCCCCAGATGTCTTTCAATCCTCAATTACCATTCTTAGCGACTTTAGAATTACCAGATGTGTCCAAATTAACCAATGATCCTATTCTTCATAATCCTTATTGGCCTCCGGTTCCAACTAAAATTCCTGGTGACTATCCAAAATTCGATGGTAAAGCCAATGAAGACTCACAAGCCCATGTCATGACTTATCATTTTTGGTGTTCCTCTAATTCATGGCTTGATGATTCCATTCGGCTTCGCCTTTCTCAAAGGACTCTCACTGGCTCTGCTGCTAAGTGGTATATCGAACTTAATCGCGGGTCCTTTCAGGATTTCAATTCTTTGGCTATGGCATTTCTCACTCATTTCCAGTTACCCATTCGATATGAAACGGGTACACACCTCCTCACTTCCTTAAGACAAACGACGGCTACGCATATCTCTGATCATATCCATGAATGGAGACGGCGTAGACGTATGATCAAATTTTGGATTCCCGACCAGCTTCTTACCGATTGGTTTACGACTTCGTTCGTTCCTCCAATAGCCCGGGATATTGCCATGGGAGCGTGTGTTACTGAAGAGCAAGCTATTGCGCGCTCAGTACCTCGCTTTAGTTTATTCTCAATCAGGTACATTATATGATTATTTGCCTGATGCCCCAAGACCAGGAACGTCTAAAGCCCCGCCAACACCCACTTTTGACAGTATCATTGGTTCGGTTAGTTCATCCTCAAAGAAAAATCCTGCAAACCCTGGGAAGCAAAAATCGATTGCTTCGAATGAACAACCTTCCCAGGCACCACCTGTTTCAAATGTTACTTCTGAGGTTAATGCCGTCCAATCCAATACGGCAAATAAGGCCTCGAAAGAGAAGAAGAAAGGGAAAGCGAAAAATAAGCCAGAACAACCCAAACAGGAAGCCCCAAAACCTCAACCCGAGGACGGCACTAAGCGCAAACCCAAATATCCTTGTCTTATCTGTGATGAGGATCACTATACCAAGGACTGCCCGAGGCGGTCTGAAGTTAGTCGTTTGTTAAAAGGCGCCCCTGGGACTCCTGCGGTGCTCAAAGAGCCCTTTCCCACCCAACACACTCAAACAACTCAAATGGTGGCTGACCCTTCTCAGCCTCCCTCTTCCTTTGGTTCTCAAGTGTTTATGGCTGGTACAGTACCCATTAATATCAGTACTCGAACGAAAGATTATCTGCCATCTGCCGGGAAGGAGCCTGAGGTTCCCTCTAGTGCTCCTCCGTTCAGTTCAGGTCCACTCCACATTGAGAGACCTACCACTGAGACGCCTCTTCGACCCCCTCCAAAAGGAGTACTCCGGAAATCCTCGTACAATCCGAATGCTCGTGCTGCACAGCACTACAACATCATTGAGGACTTAGCACAGACTCCGTCGGCTATGTCCGCTTTAGAGGTTCTCCAGAGTTGCCCTTCTCAGAGGAAGTCCATGCTATCTGCCATTGGTGGCATAGACCCGGCTGGTTCGGATTTAATCACTTTTGACTTAGAACGCCATACTCAAAGACTGCCTCCCCAAATCGCCTTCCTCATACAGGTGATTATTGATTCCAAGACGATTCATCGTACAGTCATTGATGAAGGTGCCTCAACTTGCATCATGTCTGTTGCCTGTTGGAAAGCTATTGGATCTCCAACGCTAAGCCAATCTCCTACTACCTTGGAAGCTTTTGATGGAAGAGCGTCCCGTCCTTACGGTATACTCCAACGTTTACCAATCTCTTTGGAAGGGAAGACAGTCGAGATGGAAGTTGAAGTCATTGATGCTACTCTAACCTACAACCTCCTTCTCGGACGTAGCTGGATATACGCGATGCAAGCTGTTGCTTCATCTTTCTTTCGAATCATTTGTTTCCCTCATCAAGGGAAGATCGTTACCGTTGACCAGCTCTCCTTCTTTGCTTCTTCTTCCGAAGGCACCATCCCATTTGTGGAGCATACCTCCAAATTATCTGGGAGTCTGGGAGCTGGACTTTTCAAAGATCCCGCTCTTATGGGTGTTTTTCCACTCCCTCCTCCAAATATCGCCTCTGTCAATATGATCACTACTGGTTCTGACCCGTGGATCATACCTCCCACAGACCAAGTAGATTCCTGGGGCGACCGGATGCCATTGAGTCCTGCCGAGCTTAATTATGTTGAAATCATTGCTTCCTCGGCTCCCTCTTCTACGCTTACTCCATCCTCAGGGCTTCTAGACGAGGCTTCTTCGGATTCCTTAGGAGAAACATTCCTCTCCGATGAAGCCATTATTGAGACCATGTCTCTAGAGGAACCTCCTTGGCATGATTCTCACCATCGTTCCTCATTTCTACCTGCCCCACAGAATTTTCTGACATGCCTCGAGCGGTTTGCTCCTTGTCTCCCATCACAAATCCTTCAAACGCCTATTCAAATTGATCAGGTGTTTTCTGAAGGGAATATGGAAAATATTACGCAAACCCAACCCATCGACATCTATGTCAAACCAGGGATTGTCGAGCATCTTCACATTGGAGTCACTTGTACTCCAGAGGAGATTCAACTTTATTCCAAAATTTTTCGCGAATTTCGTGATGTTTTCGCATGGTCCTATGAAGAAATGCCCGGCATTGATCCTAGTATAGTGGTGCATGAAATAATCACGTACCCAGACGCTAAGCCTGTTCGTCAACGTTTACGCCCTGTACACCCCCGAAAGGCTGCAGCGATTAAGGCTGAGGTAGAGAAGCTTCTTAACGCCGGTTTTATTTATCCTATTCCTCTTACAGATTGGGTGTATAATATTGTACCTATAACCAAAAAACAGGGTACAATCCGGGTTTGTGTCGATTATCGTGATATAAACAAAGCCTGTCCTAAAGATAATTTTCCCACACCATTCATTGATCAAATCATTGATGAGTGTGCCAGAAGTGAAATGTATTCTTTTATGGACGGTTTCTCTGGTTATAACCAGATCAATATTTCTCCCGCTGATCAACACAAAACTGCCTTTATTTGCCCATGGGGGACTTTTGCCTATAAGAAGCTCCCTTTCGGTCTCAAAAATGCCGGTGCTACCTTCCAGCGTGCAATGTCTTATGCATTTCATGACATTCGACATATTGTACAACCTTATCTGGATGATCTCCCTGCTCATTCAGCCAAACGTCAGGACCACCCTAAACACCTTCGCGAAATCTTTCTTCGCTATTGATACTACCGAATAAGGCTAAATCCTCACAAATGTGTCTTCTGCGTTGAATCTAGCAGACTTCTCGGGTTTATCGTTTCCCGAGAGGGCATCAATTTGGATCCCCTTAAAGTCGAGGCTATCGTGAATCTCCCTTCCCCCTGCTTTTTTGCATCAGTTGCAGAGTTTGCAGGGAAAAGCCAATTTTTTACGTCGTTTTGTTCCCAACTATGCCGAGGTGGCCAAAGGTTTTACACGATTACTAAAGCGTGATGTCCCTTTTCATTGGGATGCCACAGCTCAGGAATCTTTTGAGCGTCTCAAGGGCTTCCTTGTTTCTGCTCCATTGCTCCGTCCGCCGAATTATTATCACGATTACACCTTGTATTTGGCTGCCGCCGATACCACTATCGGCATGGTTCTTGTCCAAACTGATGATGATGACACTGAGCATGTTATCTATTATCTCAGCCGCAACCTATTAGACACGGAAACTCGATATGCTTATGTCGAGAAGTTGGCATTAGCCGTAGTTTGTGCTGTACAACGCTTCCGTCATTATATTCTTTTGCGTACTACTACTGTGATTTCTGATTGCAACCCCATGACGTATATATTGTCACGCCAGTTGCTGGGGGGCAAGTACTCAAAGTGGATTGTTATCCTCCAAGAGTTTGACTTGGAATTTACCACTGCCAAGTCCAAGAAATCACTTGTATTTGCTGAGTTAATTTGCTCTTTGCCATCCTCTTCCCCGACCTCTCACATTGAGGATCAAATTCCGGATGAGACCCTATTTCTCATTAGCACCCTCGATCCATGGGTACCTCATTGAAATTATAACGGTTTCTCTGGTTATAACCAGATC
This sequence comes from Pinus tabuliformis, assembly GCA_031772625.1. NCBI lineage: Eukaryota > Viridiplantae > Streptophyta > Pinopsida > Pinales > Pinaceae > Pinus > Pinus tabuliformis. The sequence continues at coordinate 224,908,968 of CM062811.1, read as the reverse complement.
AATATTGCTCCCACTGATCAACACAAAACTGCCTTTATTTGCCCACGGGGGACTTTTGCCTATAAGAAGCTCCCTTTCGGTCTCAAAAATGCCGGTGCTACCTTCCAGCGTGCAATGTCTTATGCATTTCATGACATTTGACATATTGTACAACCTTATCTGGATGATCTCCCTGCTCATTCAGCCAAACGTCAAGACCACCCTAAACACCTTCGCGAAATCTTTCTCCGCTGTCGATACTACCGAATCAGGCTAAATCCTCACAAATGTGTCTTCTGTGTTGAATCTGGGAGACTTCTCGGGTTTATCGTTTCCCGAGAGGGCATCCGTTTGGATCCCCTTAAAGTCGAGGCTATCGTGAATCTCCCTCCCCCCGCTTCTTTGCATCAGTTGCAGAGTTTGCAGGGAAAAGCCAATTTTTTACGTCGTTTTGTTCCCAACTATGCCGAGGTGGCCAAAGGTTTTACACGATTACTAAAGCATGATGTCCCTTTTCATTGGGATGCCATAGCTCAGGAATCTTTTGAGCGTCTCAAGGGCTTCCTTGTTTCTGCTCCATTGCTTCGTCCGCCGAATTATTATCACGATTACAATTTGTATTTGGCTGCCGCCGATACCACTATCGGCATGGTTCTTGTCCAAACTGATGATGATGACACTGAGCATGTTATCTATTATCTCAGCCGCAACCTATTAGACACGAAAACTCGATATGCTTATGTCGAGAAGTTGGCATTAGCCGTAGTTTGTGTTGTACAACGCTTCCGTCATTATATTCTTTTGCGTACTACTACTATGATTTCTAATTGCAACCCCATGACGTATATATTGTCACGCCAGTTGCTGGGGGGCAAGTACTCAAAGTGGATTGTTATCCTCCAAGAGTTTGACTTGGAATTTACCACTGCCAAGTCCAAGAAATCACTTGTATTTGCTGAGTTAATTTGCTCTTTGCCATCCTCTTCCCCGATCTCTCACATTGAGGATCAAATTCCGGATGAGACCCTATTTCTCATTAGCACCCTCGATCCATGGGTACCTCATTGAAATTATAACGGTTTGTCTGGTTATAACCAGATCAATATTGCTCCCGCTAATCAACACAAAACTGCCTTTATTTGCCCATGGGGGACTTTTGCCTATAAGAAGCTCCCTTTCGGTCTCAAAAATGCCGGTGCTACCTTCCAGCGTGCAATGTCTTATGCATTTCATGACATTCGACATATTGTACAACCTTATCTGGATGATCTCCCTGCTCATTCAGCCAAATGTCAGGACCACCCTAAACACCTTCGCGAAATCTTTCTTCGCTGTCGATACTACCGAATCAGGCTAAATCCTCACAAATGTGTCTTCTGCGTTGAATCTGGCAGACTTCTCGGGTTTATCGTTTCCCGAGAGGGCATCCGTTTGGATCCCCTTAAAGTTGAGGCTATCATGAATCTCCCTCCCCCCGCTTCTTTGCATCAGTTGCAGAGTTTGCAGGGAAAAGCCAATTTTTTACGTTGTTTTGTTCCCAACTATGCCGAGGTGGCCAAAGGTTTTACACGATTACTAAAGCGTGATGTCCCTTTTCATTGGAATGCCACAGCTCAGGAATCTTTTGAGCGTCTCAAGGGTCTCCTTGTTTCTGCTCCATTGCTCCGTCCTCCGAATTATTATCGCGACTACACCTTGTATTTAGCTGCCGCCGATACCACTATCGGCATGGTTCTTGTCCAAACTGATGATGATCACACTGAGCATGTTATCTATTATCTCAGCCGCAACCTATTAGACACGGAAACTTGATATGCTTATGTCGAGAAGTTGGCATTAGCCGTAGTTTGTGATGTACAATGCTTCCGTCATTATATTCTTTTGTGTACTACTACTGTGATTTCTGATTGCAACCCCATGACGTATATATTGTCACGCCAGTTGCTGGGGGGCAAGTACTCAAAGTGGATTGTTATCCTCCAAGAGTTTGACTTGGAATTTACCACTGCCAAGTCTAAGAAATCCCTTGTGTTTGCTGAGTTAATTTGCTCTTTGCCATCTTCTTCCTCGACCTCGCCTGTAGAGGATCAAATTTCGGATGAGACCCTGTTCCTCATTAGCACCCTCGATCCATGGTACGGAGATATAATCACATATCTGCAAACGTCCTCCTTTCGCTCGGGTGTGTCTAAAGACGCTCGGCGAAGGATTCGTCATCAATCTCAACCATACCGTATCATTGGAGATACATTATATCGTCTCGGTGCAGACTCTGTTCTCCGCCATTGTCTTACTCTCGAGGAAGCCGGGTTCTAAATGACTGCCACTCCAGTGCCTGTGGCGGACATATGTCTGGATATGCTACCGCCCAAAAAATCCTTCGTGCTGGTTATTTTTGGCCCTCTATTTTCAAGGATTGCATCCTTGCCGTCCGCTCTTGTCATGAGTGCCAGATATACCAGCGGAAAATGCGAGCGCCTCCTGCTTCGTTGCACCTTGTTGTTTCCGTCGGCCCTTTTGTAAAGTGGGGCATTGATTATATGACCTGTAACCCTCGCTCGGCCAGGGGGCATGGGTTTATCATCGTTGCCGTCGATTACTTTACTAAATGGGCTGAGGCGATGCCTACATTAACTGAAGACGGTCACACAGCGGCGCAATTTTTATTCAATCATGTTATTTCGCGATTTGACGTCCCTCAAGCCATTGTCACTGATCACGGAAAGCATTTCCGTAATCATATGATGTCGGAATTAACAACCCAGCTAGGCTTGCAACACGATAGTTCAACTCCATACTACCCTCAGTCCAATGGTCAAGTTGAAGCTGTCAATAAGATCTTGGTTACAATGTTTCAACGTATCGTTGGTGTGCATAAGTCTAACTGGCATTTGATGTTATTCCCTGCCTTGTGGGCTTACCGAACCTCCATGAAGGAGGCCACTGGTTTCACTCCATTTCAACTAGTTTACGAACTAGAGGCTACCCTTCCAATTGAATGTGAGATCCCTTCATTGAAATTAGCTGTCGGGCTACTTCCCAACACCACTCCGTTAGAAGAATGCCTTCTTTACTTAGAACGGTTAGATGAGACTCGTCGCCTGGCCTCTTTGGCCATCGAAACGCAAAAGAAGCGAGTCAAGACTCACTTTGATCAGACCGTCCGTCCACGTTCTTTCGTTGAGGGAGACTTAGTCCTGCTCTATGATCAGGCAAAAGATAAGTGAGGCGCAGGAAAGCTCGAGTCTATGTGGCTAGGCCCTTACATTGTCAAGAAAGTTCTGCAGAAAGGGGCCTACGAGCTGATTGATTATGAAGGAAACCCTCTTGGGAAGCCCCGAAATGGGCTTTATTTGAAAAAGTACTATGCGTGATGCTAGTACATTTTACTGTGTACATACATGTACTTTAGTGTGTTGTGTGTGTGTGTCAGTTTTCAAGACATAGCTACCACTTATTGTGTTTTTCGCTTCTTGTGCAAATGTCGAATGCACCTTATGTTGGTTTCGCTGATGGTGCCTGTCGCAGTACCCGCGATTTGTCTTCTGCGTCATGGGTGATCTACGATCCTCATGGCGAGCTAATAGATTGTCAGGGTGTGTGTTTAGGCCGTACTACTAACAATGTCGCCGAATACTGTGCTGTAATCGAGCTACTTGCTAGAACAATTAATTTCGGTATTCGCGCATTGGTAGTGAACCTGGACTCTCAACCTGCTGTCCACCAGCTCAACGGGCAATATTCCGTCAGAAACCATCATATTCTAAGGTTGTATTTACGTGTAAGATTGTTAGAAAGTCATTTTGATTTTATCACATATCAACATGTTCCAAGACAATTAAACACATTATCTAATGCATTGGCCAATCATGTATTAGATAGACATTTGCATAATTTGTAATTAAAACAGTATATAAGCAAGCACATGAAAACAAAATAATGAACCATAAACATATGGATATATATACGTGTGTGTCATAATGTTTGCGCCGCGTGCATTACATAACCCAAAAATAATACATGTCCAAGTCCCATACAGCCGATGTCAACATGTCTCTCAAAAATGTACAAAAATGAAACCTAGGCGTCTAAGCACGGTGATGCTCATGATAGCATGTCACCACCTGCACCAAACGTCTCAACAGACGATGGACGCGAGTAGATACTCCCACCGTGTGCCTCTGATACGCTCTAGGCACGTCAGCCAATCTGCCATAATCTGGAATTCCTCGAGTAAGTGCCTCAAGGTTCTGAACTAGATCATCCTCACCCTCTACCTGAGGGTCTGCTGCGGGTTGTGCTCTCCGTACGTTATGAGGCAAGTCAGCTGGTCGCTCTGCACCAACATCTGCACACATATATATAGAGGTTGTCAGAGACAGACATGTATTGCAAAAAAAACTTGAATATGTAAAAACATTAAAAACACAAAGATTTCTTACCTAGCTCCTCGTCCCAGTCCTCTCCCTCAGGCAATGGGAGGTCTGGATCTCCAGTAAAATCAGTGCCCGCATAGGGCCAATCCTCCACGACTATCATCTGGTGTTGGAGCCAAATGAAGAACTCGGGCCTCCAGGCCATCTGCTGGCCCCCACCCCCTCTGGGCATAAGTGGTGCCCATCGAGCCAACCTCGGCTCTCGTGGCACTAGATCTGCCACAATACCTCCCGGGATCCGGAATATTGGTAGCCGCTCCAGGAAAAACGATACTATGATGGATCCATATCCAAACTGCTTATTGCCATCACGCTTACACTTGGTAAGCTGCCTCTTTATATTTGTTGTCACTGCCATTGCCCAATCAAACAGTGTCGGCTGCAGACACTCAGTCGCCAGCAGCAAGTGATTCTTGCTGGCCTCGTGGGGTGCCTGTACCCCAGCCGTCCGGGTGATGGTGAATAGTACCACTCGTAGCACCAGATCTGGGATAGTGACAATGTCTACCTTGGCACTGTTGGATCCAAAATGGGCCCCATAACAAACCCTTTCCATTACCTCACCCATCTTTTCCCCGGAAGGCCTGCTACCGGTTAAGATGGGCCGTGCACCCCGCCGAGATAGTCCAGTAATAAAATAGACATCAGAGACATCCAACTCCAATGTCTGGTCCTTCAGGCGGAATACCTGATCCTCAATATCCCAAGCATCCACAATGAACCTTAGTAACTCAGGCCGTGCACGTAAGTATGAGGTAAGAAAGAAATTTTTCAAGCCGCAATCTCGCAAAGCATCCATGCATGCGTCATCTTCCATTGCCATGGCATCTATGGCCTCATGTTCCCTTTCTCTCCATTCTATCGCCATTCTAACCAATACCTGCAATCAAAAAACCGAAGATGTCATCAATAAATCGATGGTGAAACCAAAAATCAAAAAAAATTGCAGGTTCAACAGTCAAAAGTGTGTAAAAACTTGGTTCGCACAATTGGCGCGACTGTTTTCAAAACAGTCGCGCCAATGGCGCGACTCCTTTTAGGAAAATTTCCCATTGGCACGGACCCGCGCGGGAAACTCGCGCCAATGGGCGAAACCCTAGTTTTTGCAATCCCCCTTGCAGAGGATCATTCTGTGGAAGGAAAACTAAATAAATGGAATAGAAATGGAGCTAAGGATGAGGCCTCTTACCTGCTTCCGACGGCGGCTCGAATGGTCTCCTGGATTGATCGCAATCAACAGTTGAAATTTGTACCCAAAACCCTCCAATGGTAAACTCACAAGGTAAAAAGTGAAAAGTAATTTTATTTTTTACCATTTCACTATTTATAGCTTCTTTTGGCTTAAAAATACATTAAAATAATGTTTTTTTTGGATATTTTTATGTCAAAGTGGGTTTTACGTTGTTTTTTTGAATGATGACAGGGTTTGGTGCAACTCAAGCAACGTAATGAGCTCATTTTCCCACTTTTTCAGGCTCAGTAAAACAAATGAAAAGGTTACTGTAAGGTCCGTTTTTAGCTCTTTTTCTGACCATTTAAAGAGAAAAGATTGCCGAGTTACTCCTCTTCACTCATTAAACGTTAATAAGGGGCGGTCGTTTTAAGTTCTTTTTGTTGACCGTTAAAACATAAAAAGATTACCGGGTTTTGTCGTTTCAAACTCATTAATGGTCATGAAACGACGTGGTTTTGACCGCTTTTTTACTTTTTCAGGTTGAAATCAGTATTTATGAAAAGTACTCCTCGATCGTAATGGTCGGGCGGTTCTTTCGGGCATTATTTTATACTTTTTCGGGCCCGAGAGACACAACTTTACGAAAAAGGATACCCTTGGAGTTTCCTTTTCTGCTGTCTTTTCAAACTCTCTAAACATGAAAAGACGCCGAGTTCTTCCTTTGTCAGACTCGTTAAAACCTGATGACATCGGATTTTGTCGAAATGACACACCACGAGCATATGTTATCCCCATCAAGCTTGTTAAAAATAACTGGGGTACTCGCCAGAAATGGCGGGGGAAAAGAAAATTTTTGAACCATAATTATTATCATGTCGGCAGTATGTCGCTCTTGAACATGGCACTTTTCTGCTTTCGTGTCCAGGGTGGGGGACATCTCATCTCATATTTTTCACTTGCTTCCATGGACTTGGGTACCCTATTTGACCTCTCATCTACTCATTGCCTCGTCATCATGACCTTTGATGCATTGATGTCAAATACTGCCAATTCCATTAATGTGTCGCCGATATGTTCAAGAGAAGTTGACCTCTGAAAAGCAACTCCGTCTGATAGTTCACATGATCTTGATTCACAACATTATCTCTCTGTCTCGTGTTGATGATGTGGGAAACATTATGGCCCACCTTCGATCAAGGTCACTTCCTGTCGACTTCAGCTCATTATCCAGGAAGCTGATCTAGAGACTCCCTGTCGGTGCCTTGGAGCCTGCATGCCTTAACGGCAGGTTCTTCGTGTTCGACGTGAGGTTTTCATCATTGGCCTCCGATCAAATTATTCTACGGGTGTTCGACTTCAAATCACTAATTCACACGCCGTAGATTGTACCTATAGTACCTTGAGGGCCATTGTCATTATTGATGGTACCTCTCGCGTCTGTTAACAGTTTCCAATATTGACTGGTAATCAGACGATGTTCATGCATGTTCGACTTCAGCTTACATATTCACATGCTTGAACTTGTACTTCTGTTCGGGTCGAGATGGAGCGCAAGACCCTAGATTGTGTCTGTTGTAATCCAGGCGTGATTCTTGATATATGACTCATTCACTAGATGGCTGCGACCATACCTGAGTCAATTCATTGATCCTAACCAGATGGCTGTGTCCATACTATGGATCTAGATTATTTATGTACTCTCTTATGGATGGCTGCGACCATACCACGCACATCATGTAATTGAACTATCAGTCGTGTCTCTCAATGCAGATCCTCGGCGGCAGCTATATGTGTTTTTGTGTGTTCCTATAAAGCATTTCACCCCTCTCTCTCCCTCTCTGACTTCATGCTTTAGGGGGCATCTGTTACACAGTAATTTGTCACCATTGGTCACCGTCCCTATCGCCCTGTTTCCATACATTGGAGGACGCATTCCGGGACCTGTGAGCAGTGACATAACCTAAAAACACTTGCATTATGATCCCCTTAGTATGTACTTCATGTTCCCTGAAGACACCTTCTGCAAATTATCCCTGAAAAGTACTCTTTTTCCATTGGCGCAGGTCCACAGTATCTTACCCGCGCCAATCACTGAGATCCTCAAAAGAGGGCGCGACTATTGGCGCTCTGTCACAGAACAACACCCGCGCCAGCCCAGTTTAGTAATGATTTTTGACAAACGCACGCCCTTCTGTTTTTTCCCTTTAGATCACGGAGTCTTTTGAGGGTAAAATCCATATGATAGAGGTCAAGAGTCATCATCTATCCTTGACATCTATCCACAGTGGCTTTTCAGAGATAATGCCAATGCACAATGGGTGTCCTGGTTCATCGAATCTTTCTCCCTTCTCCATCTATAAATATCTGTCCTCATGCATTAGACAAGCTAGTTCTAGTTCTAGAGTGCTGTAGTTTTTGAGTTCTTGGAGGAATGCTAGTTGTGATTATGCTTGTCGTGAGTGATAGTGAAGCATAGAAAGGTTATGCTGCCGGAGAGAAGGTACATTGCAAGACACATATAGTTGCTCGCCTGGCCAGAGGAGAGGTTCAACGTCAGAACCTTGGTTGTAACTTTTCCCGTCTATTATTCATTAATGAACGACTGCTGTTATGGTTCCAATCTCATTGTCTATTATAGTGATGTTTGATTTATTTCCTTTCTGACTGAAATATAGTTGTGCCTTGGTGGATTTTATGCTTGTATTTGTTTCTTCCTTTGCATGTGCAGGTGTCCGTTTGCAAGGATCGCAAGGATTGTGACCGGCCGGAGCGAGGGAGCGGAAATACCAACTCTGCTTCGACTATAGCATTGGATTCCAGGTTGGTCTTCTTAATTCACCTTTAATGTACAACTAGGAACTTGCGTGGCAACGTGAATTGATTGTGGCTAGTTCTGTTTTAGGCTAGTGGGATCGCCTCTGTCCGCAGAGGGGATTTACCTATCCAACAATGCCCCTAAAGGAACAAGGTCAACAAATGACAGCTTTTCCCAGAAGTTCTCCACCAGAAACTGCCCAAAACTAGTCAAGTCACGATCAATTCAGAGGCTCCACTAGCTGCCTGCGTTGAAATGTAGAAGCTACACTGGCTAGGTGCGTTGCAACGCAGGTGGATGCACTACCAGGGTACGCTGAGCGGGAAATGACAAATGGCAAGCTCATTCAACGAGGTGGAAAGACCCTGGAAGCTTCCAGAATCTTCTCCAATGACACTTGCCTCAATGAATTCGACTAGTGATGAGTAAGAGGCTCTCAGCCTCCAAGTGGAAGCAAGAACTGACAGAGAGAAGCCACAAGTCAAAACATAAGCTGACTCATCCTCTCTGCTTACATCTATATATGGATCTCTCACCCAGAGGTCCAGGAGGCTGGAATTTTGTACTTTGCAGAGAATTGTTGTTGGTTTGAGATTGAGATTAGTACATTGGGTGATTTATGCTTTGTTGGAGGAGAGGAAGGGATTCCTTTGCTGGGAGGTAGATGCTGGATCGGGACTCACTTGGTTGTATCTCCTCTTGGACTTTGTTATCATATCAATAAAGCTATTTGAGTTTCTCCTATATGCTTGTATATCAATGATGCTTTGTTATATTTTCATATTTAGTTTATATTTGATCCTAAACTAGTTATGAATGTAAATCCATGTCTTTTGTGTAGTTTTCCTCTCTTGTGATCTTGCAGGAACTTGGTGAAGTTGGACCAGTGAAAGAACAGGAAGCGGGAAGCGAACAAAAGAGAGAGTGATTGGATCGACAAACTAGCGGAAGACACCGGTTAGTTACATCCTTATTTCTCTATTTACATCTCATAAAGAAGAATACTCAGATAGATTTCCTTGTTTGTTGCTAAGGCACTATCACACCTTAGAGTGGGATAGGGGCATTCCGAATTGGATACTTTTCCCAACAACACAGAGAAAATTCTCGTTTCTACTTCAGCGCAGGCTCTGTGAAGAGGTTCTGCATTTCAACGCAGGTCTCGAGAGGGCTACCTGCACTGCAATTCAGTTTCTCTGTGCAACAGGTGCGCTGATCAACCTTTGCCCTGTGCAGCTGTGGTTCTTTGCTTCTTTTTGCTCAGTTTTATCTCTGATTTTTGCAGCCTGTTATTAGTGAGTGTACCTATCTGAAAACCCCTTTTCTTTGCCTTAATTCCGCCTCAGTTGTATAAAAGAAACTGTATTTGTTTTTGTGTATTTGTTACATCATTTGCAGTTTCCCATTACAAAAATAAACTAGTCATACTGTCGCCCTTAGATCTAGACCTGTCGTAAGTGTCGTTTTGATCTTAGGAGTAAGTTTGTTTGCTGTTGACAGTTGATTATGCTTTTACTTTTGTCTTTTGGTTTGAATTTGTGAATTTCTAGTGTCGAAACAAGCGTTTATTTCAAAATCATAAAGTGTTGTAATTGTCTTTTTGATTTCAAAAAGAAGCTTGTTTGTGTTTTCACTTGAAATCGAATTCAAATTTGTACAACAACTTTCTTTTTAGGCATCAATATTAAGAAAGTGAAAACAAATACATGCACAAGTGCATTTGCATTTTGACAGTTTGTATGGATTGATTTAGGAAAAGTGCATTTACAGTGTGCTCTATGCTCTTTGAGAAAAGATTGTGTCTTTCTTTTCCCCTTGTAGCTAGGATTTTCATTGTTGAAAAGAGATAAAAGCTTGCTTATCATCTTTAGACTGCATTTAGGAATTGTATCTACATCTCGTGGTGATCCAAAAAGGCAAACTTCTAAGAAAGATCAACATAAAATAAATTGAATGAACTTAACAACGCTTTGGAACTTAACGCACAACATAGAGGTCTAGGCTAGAGACGTGTTCCGGCATCGTAAAACCTGGTAACTGTTGGCCTCACTGATGGTTGGGTGATTCCTCCTGAGAGACAATAAGTGCCAGTACGGATTGTGCTCCCACGTACCGTCGAGTATATATTGGGAGACCCCTATAGGCTCAAAACCTTTATCCATAGGAAGCCGTGTCGGCCGCCCTACTGATCGCAATGCACTGAACACAGCATTCGGGAAGATTGACCGCCCGTACCCTAAAAAGTATTCTACGGTTTTGTGATTGGTTTGGCACACCCTCTACCTAGAAATCCAGGGCAGTCCCTTTCGTTCCTTTTCAGACTCCTTAACGAAAAAGGTCCATCTGAGCACTTGTCACTTCAGGCTCATTAAAAATCGAAGGAGACTAGAGTCATCTTTTATTTTTTCTCGACTCTTTAAAATTGAAAAAACAAGTTGTGTCTAAAGCGTCTAAAAAATCATTTAATTCAGAAACACACTTTCCCCTTTTTGTATTTTAGTTGATCGAGTAATCCGCAATCGTGGAAGAAAGTCAATTGAAACCCCGTCGTTCGCAGAGGCTTACGAGTCAACCGTCTTTGTCTCCGGAATCGAAAACAGTACGGACAAAGCGAACTCGTTTAACCGGTTCAAAATCTCCTATTAAAGTTAGAACAAGTGTTCCAACAACATCCGAGATTCCGGTTACTCCAAACATTTCTGGAAACCCTGCCTCTACAGAAGAAGTTCAACAGCCGCAGAGAGACAGTGATACTGATCCTAGTCTGAGAGCAAACACTTGTGTTACTAAACTAGTTCCATCTGCAACCAGTTCGGAGAGTCTTGCTCCTCAAACATTTGTCGCTGTCGATTCAGCCCCTTCTTCAGCACCAGAAATATTTTACGGACCTGACGGTCTTCCCCTTCCACTTGGTTTGATTGCGATAGAGGAAATTATAGAAGATCCGCAAGCAAGTACTCCAACACATTTTGGAGTCGGGGTCACTCTATTTCCTTCGACATCAGAAGTTAGTCTACCACCAGTGGAAGTTCCTGTAGAATCGCTAGGTAATCTTTTGGATAGACTCAAAATGTCTGAACAACCGTCAACATCTAGGACTGTGTCGACTGACACAGCGACAACAGAACTCCCTGCCGTCACTCCGACAATGTTTGCCGGCGTACCATCTGTCCCGACTAGCTCACAACCGCTAGAAGGAGTCCATCCAGGGGCTATTTCGACAGTATGGTCCGTTCCTATTTGTTCCTCTGGAATAATATCCGGCAACTCTTATGTTGATACTCGACAAATTGATCCATTTGGAGGTCAATTTGGGCAATCCAGTCCCCAAGGGCAGACAATCCCCTTGAGTTCTGGTTTACCACCATATGGGGGGCAGTATGCCCTTTCATTACCCCCTCCGGGAGGATATCCATACGTGAGTTCACAACAGTATTCAGGTTATACTGGAGTTACATCAAGTGGTTGGGTACCTATACTACCCCAACAACCAAGGGTTGTATATTCGATGCAACAATGCGTACCTGTGTCGAATATACCTACGACACCGGCTATTGTGACAGTGTCACAAGTTCAAACGCTGCTTGTTGTATGTCAACCTCAGATTTCTCAGGTTGTAATGCAACAGCCCCTTGACCCTGTGACTCAACCACAATCGCCAACTGGTGGGATGACACAGGTCCAAACGGGTACAATTACCCCACACCTTGGTCCAACAGTTAGTATAGCACAACAGAACATGGCTTCACAACCGTGGCTGGTGCAATACCAACAACCACAATACCAACAACCACAATTCCAACAAGTATACCAAGGTACTGAGCAGCAGATCTTTGCAAACAGTGGACAGCCGTACATTCAAAACGGTCAAAATCAACCACTTTACAACGGTCATGTCCACCAACCGTATCATTCGTACCAGCATCAACTACATTATGCTGGTATGCAAAGGCCAACTGCTCAGGCAATTCCATCGTATCCTGGGTATGCTTCACTTGACCTGAATCAACAGTTACCATTCATGGCAACTTTAGAGTTACCCGATTTACACCGGTTAACAAACGATCCAATTGCTTACGCCCCTTGGTGGCCAGCGATTCCTCATAAACTTCCATCAGATATTCCTAAATTTAATGGAAATCCAGGTGAAGACCCATCGAATCACGTGATGACATTTCATCTATGGTGTTCATCAAACACCCTAAATGATGATTCGATAAGGCTTCGCCTTTTTCAGAGGACGTTAACGGGTCCAGCGGCAAAATGGTATATTGAATTGCCTAGAGCTTCGTTCGACAATTTCAGTACCTTAGCCACGACTTTTTTAACCCATTTTCAATTACCGATAAGGTATGAAACGGGAACGGAAATCCTAACCAACTTCAAACAGACAACGGCAACTCACATATCTGATCATATACATGAGTGGCAACGTCGTCGTAGGATCGTAAAAACGTACGTTCCCGATCAGCTATTAGCTGAATGGTTTATCAAGTCATTACTTCCTGCCATCACGGAAGATGTGGCAAAGGGGGGAGTCGTAATGGAAGAGCAAGTTATCACTCGTGCGCAATATCTGGACTTGGTCTATACTCAGTCTGGCATGCTCTACGACAAAATACCTGATGCCCCTAGACCGGAATTCTCAATTCCTCCTCCTCCTAAATCAAACAATGACTCTCATGCCGGCGATGGTGTGATTGGCACGACAAACGCGAAATCGACAAAGGCCACATCCAAGAAGTCCCGTAAGATTTCAGATCAAAATGCAAAAGACGAAATTCTTGCTTCGGAAGTAAATGTCGTATCAGCAGATAAGGGCAAAGAAACCAAACAACCAGGAAGCAAGAAGAAACAAAGCAAAGGGAAGAAGAAGAAACAGGATGAGACATCTCCTGAAAAAACTTCTTCAAACCCTCCTGGAAATAGGAAACCCCCCGCGGGATGTCACATATGTGATGAGGATCATTGGACCTCACAATGTCCATACAAAGTTGAGCTTAAAAGATTCTTTAAGAGTTCGAAAACCTCAGCTGTGTTAACTGATCTGTTTCCAAATCCAGGAACAAATCTGGTTGATAGTGGAAATGCTTCCCCATCTCAAGTACTAATGTTGTCGATTTCAAGACAGCAGAGTGATGCTTTGATTTCGACGAGGAACAAAGATTACGGGAATCCACAGCTGTCGAACAACAAGGATAAAGATCAACCAAGTAGTTCGACAACAACTTCGACAGAAGTTGTACCACCCACCATTCCTAAATTAACAATAAAACCGCCAAAGGGAGTAGTACATAAGTCGACATTTAATCCTCGCGCTAGAGCGGCGCAGCATTATAACATAGTGGAAGATTTGGCCCAATCGCTATCCGCTATGTCGACTCTTGAAGTACTACAAAATTGCCCATCCCAAAGGCAGGCTTTGTTATCAGCCATTGGTGGGGTTGATCCAAGGGATTCCAATCTTGTATCCTTTGACCACAAAGGATACGATCCTCAGTTACCAGCTCAACTAGCTTTCCTTATTCAAGTGAAAGCCCTCAAAAAAATTGTTCATCGAACAATTATTGATGAGGGGCCATCTACATGTATCATGTCGATGAGTTGCTGGAAAAATTTAGGATCTCCAACCTTGTCGCGATCTTCGATGACATTAAAAGCATTCGACGGAAGGACATATACCCCATTAGGTATCCTAAATAACTTGAAAGTTGAACTAGGAGGGAAAACAGTAGAAATAGATGTTGAAGTCAAAGATGGGAATCTTGATTACAACATCCTACTAGGAAGACCATGGATATATGCCATGGCAGCTGTTGTATCGGCCTATTTCAGAAAGATTGCATTTCCCTTTCGAGGGATTACAATCGTCGATCAGCAAAACTTCCTCCCCAATGGTTCTCAAGTTACTGGAAGCATTCCAATGATCCATGGAAGCAATCATTCGCTCCAAAATATCAGAGTAGGTCTCCTAAAAGACCCTGCCTTAATGGGTACTTTTGCCCTACCGCCTCCGAGTAATCTGGCGGAAGTGGCCACAGTGGAATATGAAACCTTCTATATCTAATGGATTTGGACTCCGAGGATGGTTCTTATCTCGTGTCAACCTCGTTAAAAAATGAAACAAGGAGTCATGAGGATAGTTATTTTACTGTGTCAACCTCATTAAAAAATGAAACAAATCCCCTTTTCAAATCTCAAAGGTAAACCTTCATTCCAACCACCGAGTTGAATGCAATGAAGCTTGGGGGGCATGCACCTCTAGTTGCGTTATTATGCTGGGGGCATGCAAACTTATCATCGAGCAGTTTTAGCACATAGTTCATGCTCGTTAAAAAATAAACATAAGATCGAGCAGTTTTAGCACATAGTTCATGCTCGTTAAAAAATAAACATAAGATCGAGCAAGTGTTTCAACCTGCGTTTAAGCTCGTTAAAAAAATGAACTATCCTCCGGTAAATAACCACCGTGAATGTAACATTATCAGCCATTAAAGCCTTGGTTGTGTTTGCACCGTCACCTCCACTTTTCCATTGGCCGATCATTCACCTCCATTTGATTGTTTACCCATTTTGAGGAACAGTTGCGAAGAGTGATTTCACTAGCCATCCTTGTGACACTGTCGTGATTGGAAAATTCCAGCCCTTACCTGGAATCAGTTGCTACCTGTTTTATCACTTGTTCCTCAAAAGACGAGTCTTCTTTAAGCTCTTTTCATCGGACTCGTAAAATATGAAAAGATTGCCGAGTTTTGGCCTTCCAGCTCGTTAAAGTGACCGGAAGTGCTATCCCTCCTCTAGATTTTAATCTTTTTGGACCTGAGGGATTATTGCACAAAAAGATCAAGTGCTTGTTTTGTTCGGCTCGTTAAAACTATCGAAAATTCATCCCTTCTGTATTGTTTTATACTTTTTCAGACTTAAGGGATTAGATGACGAAAAAGGAACTTTGGAGTTACCTTTACGTTCCTTTTCAGACTCCCTAAAAAGGAAAAGGACCGAGTTATCTTTGTCGTTAAACTCGTTAAAAAGATTAATAGCGACAAACTTGTCTTTAGACGAGAACAAGTTTCACTATCGCTAAGCTCGTTAAAACATAGCGATGGGTTTGCCCGAAGGGCAAATTATAGAACAAGCATATGTTATCCTCCTCAATCTTGACAAAAATAAAGAGGTACTGGTCAGAAATGACTGGGGAAAAATTGGGGAGAAACTCAAAGAACCTTTATTGGTAGCAAGTCGCTCTTGAACATGACACTTCCACTCCGTGCCTGAGTCAGGTTAGGTTGTTTCATTCACCGGTCACATCACCATGGTCTCGCCATACCATCCACCTTTGGGGTAAATGCTACCAATCCATCATATAAGTGTCGTCGATATGTTCAAGAGAAGTCATCCAGAGAAGTCACCCGTGTCCCATCCACTACCATACATTATACTTCATTCTTTCATGACCGCCACCCTGAACCATATATCATCAGATCGTTTTCACCTCCATCAAAATCATTTGCTCCGTTCTGTGTCATTGATGTGGGATACATTAAGGCCCTCCTTTGACAGATCGCTTCTTGTCGACATCAGCTCATTATCCAAGAAGTTGATCTAGGAACACCCCCTTCAGTACTTTGAAGCTTGCATACCTCAATGGCAAGTTTCTCACTTCCGGCGAGAGGTATACATCAATGACCTTCGACCGAAAGATTTTGCGTGGTGTTCGACGCCAAGTCCTTTATTCACACCACATGAATTGTACTGCAGTACCTTGAGGGTCATTATCATTATCGGTGATTCCTCTCGCGCTTGTTAACAGTTTACATCATTGACTGGTAATCAAGCGATGTCTTTCCATGTTCGACTTCAAAACATTTCTCACATGGATCGACTTGTACTTAGAGTGAAGATCAGACGAGATTGAAGACCCCGGATCTAGTTTCATCCATCCGGGTTGTGATATATATTCAGGAAAAATAAAGACATTGACATGTACAACATTGCAGCACAGATAATCATCCTACCAAAAGGATGATGATTTCATCAAGATCATCAGTCTACCATCAGACGGTTGTCTGTCCTATGTACATAAAAATGAATTTATAAAGCTGAGCATGGGAATGCCCGCCTCAGCTAGATCATGAAAACAGTATGAAAAATAATGTATTGTATTGTATCTTATTACAGGTCTCCTCCCAGCATTGAAAGAACTTCGGATCCTCCTAATAAAGAATTTCACCCGATAAACGGCCTCATACTTTAGGGGGCAACTGTTATAGACATTTTTGTGCCTTACAGCTCTGAGCATAAAATGTACATAATCCAAGGGATCCAAAGTCCCTAAAAGTGTTGTTCCTGCCCCTAAAGGAACAAGGTCAACCAATGACATCTTCTCCCAGAAGTTCTCCACCAGAAACTACTCAGAACTAGTCAAATCAGGATCAATTCAGATGCTCCACTAGCTGCCTGCGTTGCAAAGCACCCCAGTACACTAGCTAGGTGCGTTGCAATGCACCTAAATGCACTACTAGGGTGCGCTGAGCGAGAAATGCCAAATGGCAGTGTCATTCCGCGAGGTGTACAGACAATGGAAGCTTCCAGAATCTTCCTCAATGACACTTGCCTCACTGAGTTCGACCAAGGATGAGTAAGAGGCTCTCAGCCTCCAAGTGGAAGCAAGAACTGACAGAGAGAAGCCACAAGTCAAAACATAAGCTGACTCATCCTCTCTGCTTACATCTATATATGGATCCCTCATCCCAGAGATCCAGGAGGCTGGAATTTTGTACTTTGCAGAGAATTGCTGTTGGTTTGAGATTGAGATTAGTGCATTGGGTGATTTATGCTTTGTTGGAGGTGAGGAAGGGATTCCTTTGTTGGGAGGTAGATGCTGGATCGGGACTCACTTGGTTGTATCTCCTCTTGTACTTTCTTATTATAGCAATAAAACTATTTGAGTTTCTCCTACATGATGTGTATCAATAATGCTTTGTTATATTTGCATGTTTAGTTTAAATCTGATCCTAAACTAGTTATGAATGTAAATCTATGTCTTTTGTGTAGTTTTCCTCTTCTGTGATCTTGCAGGAACTTGGTGAAGCTGGGCTAGTAAGGGAGCAGGCAGCGGGAAGCGAACAAAGAAAAGAGCGATTGGATCAACAAACTAGCGAAAGACACAGGTTAGTTACATCCTTCCTCTTCGTTTACATTTCATAAAGAAGAATATGAAAATAGTTTTCCTTGTTTGTTGCTAAGGCACTATCACACCTTAGAGTGGGATAGGGGCGTTCTGAATAGATACTTTTCCCAACAACACCTGGGTTTTCCAAGAAATTAGTCAAAGAAAGATACCAAGCACTGCTCCTAGGTGGACTGTAAAAAATTGATTCACGCTCCCTTAGTTCAATAGCAGGTTGATTTTCAGGGATAGGGATGCCTACCTCTTCTTCCGGAGTAGCAAGTTCTTCGATAGCTATAAGTCCAGAAGGAAGATTTTAGGTAATTATTCTTTCTACCCTAGCATAACCAGGACCACTCGAAGCTGGAGAAGTAAACCCCGATGTTGGAGTAGCAGCAAATTCACTTTCAGGTTTGGATATTTCAAGTTCCTCACCTATATCACTAGTAGATGAAAAGCTACCAGTAACTTTGGAAACAGACACTGATTGCGGATTATAATCTACTACTAAAGCTTGAAAATCAGGATGTACCACCAAAGAAGACTCTCCTTCTTCAGGTGACCCAACTCTACTGTCTCTAGGAGTTACGAGGGCTCTTAACCCTTCAGGCTGGCTCAGTGAAAACTCAGGAGGTTGGCCCTGAAGTCTACGGGACTTCCTCAGTAATTCAGCCACAATTAAAAAATTTTAACTACTTCACACACAAACAAAGTAAAATCTCAATGAAAACCACCTAAAGCCTCTAAAGAAACAAACAAATTTGAATCACACGCCTAAAGAATCTTGGAGATCAAACACACACAAACAATAACTTTCCGTACCGAAAACACTAATTGGTGATGAAGCCCAACGTCGCAGAGTTCAATACAGAAATGGCGGTTGGAACAGTTACCCCGACAACCTGTTTAATGAATATATTGGCACAAGTTCCTCCACTAAACCGTCTCGAGTGAAGAGAACCCCCCAGAAAATCCAAGTGAGTCTAGCCGACGTCTGCTCCAGGTATAGTGGGATCTTCCCACCACTGTCACCTTAGGAAGAATCCTAAAGAATATGGTCACTAAGGTTACCAACGGAAACAAATATACCTGGGGGAACAGTCTACGATCCGATATGCACGCAAGGGCAGAGTAACAAGTTCAATCCCCTTGAAGGCTCCTTGACATAATCCAAGGTTTACCAACAAGTGACCCCAGGCTCCTCGACAATGGTTAATCTGAGGTTTACCATTTTTAATACGTGAATATTTGGCATCATTCCCAATGAGGAAGGATTGATTCCCACACTGGTTCGGACACGATCTCGTGCTTCTCCTTTAAGAGGAGCTTTCCCAGAGCATAAATGCAACAATTGGATTTCTCTCCTACCGCAAGATACAGCTACTTGTTTGTTTTACTGTCTTGGAGAGTTAATTACTCCCTACTCCAAGACACTATCCTAAGCTATATTGGCATATCAGAGCCCTAGAAATAAAAATATTACTAGATAGATTTTACTTTAAGCGTTATTTTTATTGGCTTTTGTTTAATTCAAGAGGTGCGGAGATGAAACTCGTGGTATGAAGACTCGACTCGAAATCACTAAAAATGCACTTAAGATGATTAAGCAATCTTTTCCCTTCAATGAACTTCTAGCTAGGAAAGAGTTTGAGAATGCAAATACTTGTAAACACAAATCTTTCTTAACAAACAAATTAAAAAAAGAGATTTTTGTCTTTTCCAATGCACTCAAAACGATACAACTAGTTATTTTCACAAAAATTTCCCTTTTCTTTCAAAACACTCAACCACTACAAAAACAAACTTTTTCCAAAAAAGATTTTTTTATTTTTTATAAAACACTCAAAACTATGGAAATGACTAAATTTGAGATCTATAAACTATAAAAACCTATTTGAAGTCAAAGCTTACAAGATGTCTTTTTTAAGGATGTTTTACTTAGCTAGATGTAAACTAAGGACCAATTTATGCAGAATCACAAATCAGTCAAAAAACAACCAATTTTTGTTTTCTTTTCTAAAAATGAAATCCAAACTTTTAACACAAGCTTTTTCGAAGTTTTGTAAAGAGAAAACACAGGCGGATTCCTCAACAAAGGTAGATTTTACAAATGGTCAAACTCATAAGAAGGCTGGTAAAAACCAAGGTGATCTGAGGCTTCTACAACTTCTAAGCTTAGAGCTACTACAAGACCAAACTGAAAACCGAACCCAACAAGCAAAACTTCTAGGAATTTCACCTAAAACCCTAACACCAATGAAATTAACCTAATGAAAGCTTCTGACAGGTTATATGCAGGTCTGGGCAGGGGATAATAAAATCTAAACAAAAACTAAGCTGACTAACAGAGAAAATCTTAGGTTTTCCAAAATTTTGACAGGGTCCGCAGGTCCACAGTTAACACAGGTGCGATACCGCTCTGTGCTAAAAGCAAAAGTGCGGATAGGTCTGCACTGTGTCACAAGCCGAGGGTGCGGTCCTTTCCCAAAGTTATGAAAAACAAAAAATAATCCTGGATCTACTAAATCTACCCAATTCCACACACAACAAGCCAAAAACAGAAACAAAAGCATAGATTCTCAGGTCAGAGTAAAAACAAGGAAAAAAATCAAGTCCCCAGCGGAGTCGCCATTTTGTCACACGGAATGAGTCGATCTTGCGGACAAGATAGACCTTCCTAGAATCTAACGATATCTAGTGACAAGCAAGCCAATAAAAAACTATCTTTCTCTAAATATGCATTTACAAACAAAGGCAAACAAGTGTTTTAGGCCTACCTTGGGTCCAATGCAAGTTTGTGGAAGCCTCGCTCCTTTGATCCAAATGAGCTCCCTTGTTGCGAATCTGCAAACACAAACAAGCAAACAAATTAAATAGCACCTGAAAAGCCAATATCATAAAGCATATTTAACATGAAGATCAGGGAATTCATGAAACAAATGAGATAAGATAATTTGTTGAGAAAAATGAATCTGATTGTATTAATTCAAATCAAAGAAGAACTTTACAACCTGTGCCTTGATGCTGTACAATCTCCTCCTAGGGTCCAACAAGAAGTCTCCTCTACTTTGACAAGTTTCACTCTCTTCCCAATGAAGCCAAAAAGGTATGTGATCTCTCCTCTCAAGCTTAACTAGGAAGTCTCAATTCCACCAGCATTTACCCTCAAAAATGTTCAACTTCTAACCTCTCTAGCAACCAGCCCAATGCCTTAATTTATAGTGCAATGGAGGGAAGTTACCATGTCCTCCTTCAAAGGGATAAAGCCCTCCTTCAAAGGGATAACTCCTCTCATCAAGGGATTAGCTCCTTCTCTTTTGGGATGCATGAACCACCTAAGAGCGACCAATCCACGTCAAAATTCCTTCTAGAATCATCTAGAATTAACCCAAAGTGTGTTTTTTAGAATGAACTTGCACCTTTTTTACTTTCACAGGGGTCCGAACCCACTCCTTTAGGGACAGAGTGGGCAGGTCCGTAGTTTTTGTGAACAGTGGGTGCGGGACCGTAGGCAACAGCGAAAAGTGCGGAACCAGAGCTTTGTTGAATTTTAATGTCTTTCTCTCATTTTCAAAGCTTGACTTGAAGAGCTAAGGTCTGAGACTTTCTTAGGAGGTCAGTACAAGTGATGATATACCCATACTAACTGCAAATAATCATGGTGATGATATTTTTGTGTAACATCTACAATGTTATTCCTCAAAATATCAGACCTCCTCCAGATTTTGCCTTGATCAAATTCCCTGATGCATTTGATTTTGATATGGCATACCAACTTAAGGAAAGAGCTCCTCGAAACTTAAAATAGATGCAGAGTATAGCTGTCAGTGTTGAGGCCAACCTGATATCTAAACGATCTAGAGCCAGAGCTGAAAGGAGGACACCTTTCAAAGAAGAACATTCTGCCTTTGAACAGAAATTAGATGTGATTATTAAAGGAATGGATAGACTTGGAGATAGAGTAGAAATAATCGAGATAAAATCCCCTTGCGATGGTCAACCAAGCAATACCAGGAGAAATCCAAATTTCAGGAAGAACCAAAATCCTAACACTGGAAAGACAGGGCCTGACCAAAATATTAGGCCCCCATTTCAAGAAAATTATGCTGAAGCCTCAACTTCTGATGAACCAACAGAAGAAACTCAAATTAATCTGATGGGACTCAACAATGAACAACAAGTTTTCTTGACCCAAGAGGATCAAGAAGCTCACATCCTTAAACAATTCCAAACTTAGTCAGGTGAATCATTTGACTTTAGGGAGGGATATGACACAGCCATTTATGAAGTCCACAAACAATACAATCTGAGGAGCAGAAGAATAGATGTCCCTGAAACCAGTGAACAGAAAGATACCAAGCAGCCTAACAAAAGTAAGATCAGTGCCCCCCTGTACATATTTTTTCTAGAACAGGTCCTAACCCTAATAACCCAATTGTTGAAGATGTATCAGATAATCAACCACCTAACAGACAACCTTCCATTTCTATTCCTTCTAAAGGAACAGTAGGAGAGCCTCTAGAACTTGATTTGGAAGAAACTTTAGCCCATAATCCCACTCCTGAAGAGGAGAGAAATGAAGAAAATCCAGCTGTCTGAAATATAAGAACTCAGACCGAAAAACCTTTCAATCTTGAGATAGAAGTAGGAAAACTAAAGATAGTTGTTCCATTATCAGAATTAGCTGAACATGATGTCTACAGAAGTCAAATCAGCAGATCACTCAAAATTTCTGTGAACGAAGATTCAGTAAATGTTTTTGATGACCAGCCTAAATTGATATTTGGCCCCAGAGTAAATGGAAAAACAGTAGAGGGAGAAGCTCCTCCTTTCTATGTAAGTTTAAACATACATGATAAAACACTTCATAATGCCATGTTTGATTCTGGTGCTTCCCATAACTTAATGCCTAAATCTATCATGGAGAGGTTAGACCTTGACATCACCAAGCCATATAAATACCTTTTTTCTTTTGATTCAAGTCAGGTCAAATGTTTGGGTTTAATCAAAGACTTATGTGTGTCACTAGTTCAATATCTTGCAAAAACCATCTTAATGGACATAGTAGTAGCTGATATTCCGCCAAAGTATGGCATGTTATTGTCTA
Organism: Pinus tabuliformis; assembly: GCA_031772625.1. Classification (NCBI taxonomy): domain Eukaryota; kingdom Viridiplantae; phylum Streptophyta; class Pinopsida; order Pinales; family Pinaceae; genus Pinus; species Pinus tabuliformis. Next base: position 224,886,288 of record CM062811.1, on the reverse strand, counting down.
GATCTTGGGGTGAAAGGCTTCAAGGATCTCTACAGTTAGACATGTATTACACTACCATTTCAGTGTTTGGTCAACCCAAGAGACTATACAGAGAAACCTTAATGAAGTATGTAGTAAGTAGTTGAGAGAAATCTCAAAATTTCCCTATCTACTCAGTACATTCAGATATGGTTTCTTTTATCCTTTACAATGCTAAAATTGATCCTCCACATGAAATAAAAGTTCTAGAGATAAAACAGAAAAAATTGCAAACGAAAGGTCGTCTGAATCCAAGAAATTTCTGAAAATCATGAAACATTAGATAAACCAAAAGTAACTGAAAAACCAGATCTCCCTATTGAACGGATCCCTGAAACTCCAGATACTAATTATAAACATGAAATCATTTGGTGATTAGAATTTGATGGTTCTGTGAACAAATTAGGAGCAAGAGCAGCAGTCTGGGTGCACAATCTCGAAAACAATCATGTTGAAGGCCATGCTTACAGGTTAAACTTTAGGTGCACTAATAATATGGTTGAATATGAAGCTCTATTGCTAGGTTTTAAATTGGTCAAGAAATTGGGAGCAATTAGAGTGTCAGTCCTAGGAGATTCTAATTTAATCATTCAACAGATAAAAGGGAAGTTCTTAACAAATGATCCCGGATTAAGGGAGTACAGAGGAACAGCTATAGAGATCCTCAAACATTTCTAGAAAATCAGCTTGCAAAAATCCCGAGAAAACATAACTTACAAGCTCATAGCCTAGCAATGTTTGCCAGCACCTGTAAATTACCATTTGAACCAAATCATCAATTCACAGCTGAAATTAGACACAGGCCAGCCACCTGATAATGTAAAGAACTAGCAAGTGTTTGACAGTGATAATCAGATCAACAATTTTTTAACCCTAAAAGAAGAATTTTCTAGCACTAACGTAGATGGAGATACAGTTAGTGAGTTTGATCCGACATATCAGATAGAAACAGACATTTCAGCAGAAAATGCAACTCAAATGCTTCATCCAACGAAATTTACCGAAAATTAAATACAGGATCTTAAAGAAATAGATGTTGATGAGATTATTGAAGGAGAATCTGAAGTTATCAATTTGAAAGACAATCATTTTCCCAAAGGATTAACTCCTTTGGAAAATCTCTTTAATTTCAACGATATTCCAAAGAAACCCAAGATGGAACCTCTAAAAGCAGACATTGAAGACTACAACATAGGAACTGAAGAGAATCCAAAAATGGTAAAATTATCCAAATCTTTGCCCCCTGATCCAAAACTTAAGTATGTTGAATTGATCAAAGAATTCCATGATGTTTTTGCCTGGAGCTATGAAGACCTGAAATCTTATGACACCTTTGTAATTCAACATACAATACCCCTCAAGGAAAATCAAAATCCATTCAAACAAAAGCTCAGAAGAGTCAGCCCTGTACTGCTTCCTTTAATTGAAAAAGAAATCAAACGAATGCATGATGCAGGGATAATTGCTCCAATCAGATTTTTAGAGTGGGTGTCTAATTTAGTGCCTACCAGGAAGAAAACAGGAGAAATCAGATTATGTGTTGACTTAAGAAATGTAAACAAGGTTTCTTTGAAAGACAATTACCCCTTACCTAAGATGGATCATATTTTACAAAGGGTAGTAGGTGCTTCTAGGATTTCACTTTTGGATGGGTTTTCAGGTTATAATCAGATTCTGGTTCATCCTGATGACCAAGAAAATACTACATTTACAACACCATGGGGTACATTCAAATATGTTAAAATGCCATTCGGACTTAAGAATGCAGGGGCAACCTTTCAACGAGCAATGGACATAGCTTTTGCAAAAGAAATTCATGATTTTCTGGTTATATATCTAGATGACCTCACTGTGTTTTCTAGATCAGATCAGCAACATTTAGATCATTTGAGACAAGTGTTTTTAAAATGCAGAAAGTATGGTATTTCATTAAATCCTAAAAAGTCTTTGTTTGGTCTAGAAGAAGGCAAATTGTTAGGCCATATCATCTCCAAAGATGGCATCATAATTGATCCTGCTAGAATAGAAGCTATTCTGCAAATACCCCACCCCAGAAATGTCAAATAACTTCAAGATTTCCTAGGAAAGATTAACTTTTTGAGAAGATCCATATCTAATTTGACTGAATTAATTAGATTGCTGAACAATATGTTAAATAAGGACTCAAAGGTTAAATGGATAGTAGAAGCCAAACAAGAATTTGAAGAAATTAAAATGGCTTTGACCAAAACACCAATCCTTACAAGTCCAAATTTAGATAGAGACTTCATAATTTTTTCATTTGCATCATAACACACTATAGCAGTTGTTTTACTGCAAAAAGATGATCAAGGATGTGAAAAAACCATAGCCTTTTTTAGTAAAGCACTTAGAGAGGCACCTCTAAATTACAAAATCATAGAAAAACAGGCTTTTGTACTTGTGAAAGCTATTAAAGACTTTAAAGTCTATATATTGTACTCCCATGTAGTAGCTTATGTACCAAATGCTGTTGTCAAAGACATCCTGACTCAGGATGCAATTCAAGGTAAACGAGGTAAATGGATAGCTAATATATTGGAGTATGATATTGAAATAAAACCTACAAAGCTTATAAAAGGACAGGGATTGGCTAAACTCATGACTGAAACAAACTTTCAAGCCTTGGATATTAATGAACTGGATAATGAACATGAGATGGCGACTCCACAAATCAGCCAGGCGTTCTTAGAATCAACTTGGTATGCTGATATAATTCATGTATTATTAAACCTGCAGGCTCCTCCAGGGTTATCCAGAACAAAGAAAAGGTTTTTAAAGATGAAATCGTCAAAATTCTGTATTTTAGATAATGCTCTTTTTTGGAAAAATCATGAAGGTATTCTATTGAATTGTTTAACAAAAGAAGACACTGACAAAGTTCTCAAAGAATTTCATGCAGGGGACTGTGGTGGACACCTTTACTGGAAATCAACTGTAGACAAAATCCTAAGGGTTGGATTTTACTAGCCAACCTTGTTCGCTGATGTAAAGAAGTTTTTCACTGCTTGCCACAAATGCCAAATTTTTGAAGGCAAAAGGAAACTGTTACCCTTACCCTTGAGACCAATTTCCACTGAAAACCCCTTTCAACAATGGGGTTTGGACTTCATTGGAGAAATACACCCTCCCTCTTTTGGCCAAAATAAATGGATTCTTACTACCACAGACTATTTCACCAAATGGATAGAAGCCATTCCTTCTAGACAAGCCAATGATACAGTGATTATAAGATTCTTAGATACCAACATACTGTCTAAATTTGGTTGTCCTGAAAAGATCATAACCGATAATGTTGCTGCCTTCAAGTCCAAGAAAATGATAAATTCCTGTAACAAATACCATATCACTTTAGGCCATTCCACATCCTATGACCCTCAAGGTAATGGTCTAGCTGAATCTTCCAATAAAAGCCTAATTAATATTATTAATAAGTTGTTGGAAGAGAACAAGAAAAACTGGCACAAGAAACTTACAAATGCACTATGGGTAGACAGACTTACTACAAAGAGATCTATTGGAACTAGCCCTTATGAGTTAGTTTATGGCATGGAGGACGTGTTTCCTTCATCTTTAGGAGTTCTTGTAATGAAATTACTGCAAGAAGCTCAAGTGGAACCCAATGACATTCAAAGGAGAATAAATCAGACCATCCATTTGCAACAAACCAGAGAAGAAGTGCACCAAAGATCCCAAGTGTTACAAGAAAAACTCAAGAAAATATTTGATAAAAGGACCAAAGCAGAAGACTTCTACCTTGGAGACAAAGTTCTAAGGTGGGATTCTAGGAGAGAAGACAAAGGAAAACATGGGAAGTTTGACTTCTTGTGGAAAGGGCTATTTATCGTCCAGGCATTGCAAGGGAACAACACTTACTTTCTGAAAGGCCTGGATGGTACAGAAACAGAAGAAGGACCAGTGAATGAACGAATGCTAAAACATTACTTTGATCCAGTTTTTTAATATATTCTGACTCTAACATGTACATACTATATCCTTGATAATGTCACAGTTTGGATTGGATAGTAACTTGCTGCAATTGAAGCACGAAGAGAAGGCCCTAAGCTTCATAAGCATGCTGTCATACATACAATAAAGAAATCAGCAGAAGGAAATTCCATAGCAAAGTCAAATGTTATTTAGAAGGTCATCTGACCTGTTGTTCTTGACTTTCCACCAGGGAAAGCCATCCCCAAGTGGAGCCACTATTATGCTCCTATACCAATAGGTGTCATATTTCATGATTGACTTGATGAGCTCTGTAATATGTTCATTCCTTTCCTTGTTGCAAAGGTTTTCCATATTTTCAAAAAATCAAAAAATGTAAAGAGGGTATACCCTAAAAGAAAAATAAAAGGGTAAAAGGAATAGAATGGTTAAAAAAGTGAAATAAATGAACCCCAAACAAAAATAGACCAGGAAAGTGTGCAAGTCCAAAATGCCACTACTTTTTCATTTTCTGTAATAAGCATTGTGTACAACTTGTTAATTTATGCCACAATTGAAGAATGGTTAAACAGCTTAATCTTGGCTAGTTCATATTTGAATTTCCTGTTTTAGAGAATAAAAATCTGACCAAATTGTTTAATCTTGGCAGATAAGTAGATAGGTAGAGAATCAAAGGAGATCATCAGTTAAATCTAAACCCTTGGATGTAATAAGTGCAGACTTAGATAGGCTTGCTATGAAAAGAAAAGAAAATTTGATGAGGGTTTGCTAGTCCAAGTGCACCCAAATAAAGAAGGAAAAAATGATAGGCTAAAGTAGGCAGGGTAGGTAGATGGTGTTGCAAAATGATACTTGTGATAGATTTTGTCTCTAAATGTGTTAATATTTATCTCTATCTCAAGTGCAAGGAAGACATTATACATGATGCAGCTCAAGCAAGGCAAGGTTACATAATTAACTCCCCTTCATACTTTTCCCTAATCATTTACTAATTTCCCCCTAAAATATTAAGAATATGTTCTTAATATCACCAAAAAATCATTCATTTCACTTCATGAAGTTTTTCTTAAGTAAATCCCTACTTTACTTAGGAAAACGCACAATATCACCTCAAAACGCCTTTTTTCATCCTAAGCCTAAGTTTAACTACAAAAGTCAATTGTTTTTAACTTAGCACTTTCATTTCATTTCATATTAACTTCTAACTTTTATTATATAAATCCCGATAATTTTTACCCGTCTCGTATTATGTAAATATATATAAAAGAACCCCTGATACTATATATTCCCACCCCCGGTTAGATATAACCATATAAACACCATTTAAAAAGGATTAATAATTTTATTTGAAACTTATTAAAAACCTTCCCCGCGCGATAATGGAGTTAATCAACCATTTGGGTTGATTAACAACCATCACCCCGACATTAAAAAACCAACCCCGAAACTATTAAAATTGTTTAAAAAACACGTCGGCCCTGCAGCGTAACTCCCCGCCATCTACAAAACCTGTCAATCGTCTGATCCCTGCTCCACCATCCAACGGTCGACGATCAAATCGTGACCCCCCTTACCACCGAACATTAACTCGTGGGGGACCGACGGTTTTTCCCCTGTACCTCTGCCACGCATCACCCATCTGGGGTGCTTGCTCCCTCCCAGCCCGAAACCGCCCAACCCCAAAAGCGGTGCGGGCAAAACCACTTACTGGCCCTCTGCTGATGTCATCTGTCCTTTGCTGACATCACCTACCATGTCACCCGCCACATCATCATTCGTATTTCTTACGTCATCCTCCCGATTAAATGAAAAAATCCCTCCCAACCTTCGATTTGTCAAATAAAACGGGCAAAACTGTATTTTCTCTGTTATACACTACGCTCCGAGCTCCAATGCAAGCAGCGTCCTGCCCCAGTTTTTCAGCCGCTTCCTAACCAGAAAAAGCTCCAGCAACGAGCTCGCAGCCTCAACCAACTTGCCAGTTTACAGTTTCTTCCTCTTTAACGCAGTTTTAACCAACATCGAGGGACTTCCAAGCTTGAAGAAGAGAGAAATAAAGAGAGATACGGGGAGATTTTCTACCCAAACCAGTGGACTTTTAGAGACACAAATTTCCAGAGGAAAGATGATCAGAAGACACATTAGTAGTTTTGTTTTACCAGATCAACATTAAAGAGGGTCAGATCAGAATTAAAGAGTATCAGACCAGCATTAAAGAGTATCAGTTAAGACAGGCAGCCAGCGCAGAGTTACTGAAGAAGACTAGTTGTTTCTATTTTTCTTGTAAACTATTATTAATCATCCTAGATATTATCTCACAACTATTATGAGATATTTGTTTTACAATTTTGAGCATAAATACCCCCTCCATTGGAGTATTGAGGGGGGATTCCTAGACTTTGCTGTAATATTGATTTTTGGAATAAAGAGTTGTTGGAATCAACTGTTGTATGGCCTACTGGATGAAGAATTGAAGCAGAGAACTTGTCACAGATTTCTTGAATCAACCACTGGATCAATAAGTCCTCTATATCTTGTGTTTTAAAGTTTTATTAGTTTATTATATCATCTGTGTTTCACAATATGAATGGTAAAGAAAAGAATTAATTTCAGAATATGCTTGATTACACTCTGTTTTCAGTCATTATTGTTCTCTGTGTTTTCTTCAGAATTAGGATAAGCAGTGAAATCTTAATTGCTCCTATTTCCTAATTCTTTCATGTTGATTATTTGCTAAAGAATACTTAACTGCTCCTTATCAGTAATCATCCATTTTCCCTCTTTCAATAGGTTGAAGGATTCTTAATTTCCCTTCACCGAATTTGAGCCCATTCCATCTGTTTCAAGTCTTTATCTGTTCCCTGTTTGACCACCTTGCTCTGTGAAGCCATCCTCTATTAAGAAATCCAGAAAGCCATCCTCTTTGACTCCATTAGCCCAATGGACTGAACTGCTCTGTGTTACCTCTCTGTTCTATCGAATCTCACCACCCAAACTCAAACAAAACCCTTGAATTTCATAACTAGCCTAACACCTTTAAAAGCAAAGCTAAATCATAAAGAGAGAGCCCTCTCTGGATACAGATGGGCTAGATTTTGTATCTAAAAGATTGGTTAGTAGTTACCTTGGCCTCCTTTCCCTTTTTTACAACTTTTGGGAAAACCTGAGTGATAACAGGAGGGAGAGGGGGAGGGAGGGAGGGAGGGGAGAGTGAGAGAGAGCGAGAGGGAGGGGGAGAGAGAGGGAGGGAGGGATAGAGGGGGAGAGAGAGGGGGGGGAGAGGGGCAGAGAGAGAGAGAGAGAGAGGTATAGGTGGGGAGGGAGAGGGGGAGAGAGAGAGAGAGAGAGAGAGAGAAAGAAGGGGAGAGGGGGGCGAGAGAGAGAGAGAGAGGGAGATTGGGAGAGAGAGAGTGAGAGGGGGAAAGGGGGAGAGGGAGGGGGAGACGAGGAGGGAGAGAGAGAGAGGGGTAGGGGGAGCGGGGGAGAGAGAGAGAGTGTGAGAGAGAGAGGGGGAGGGGGAGAGGGGTAGAGGGAGAGAGATAGGGAGGGAGGGGGAGAGGTGGATGGGGAGAGGGGGAGGGAGGGAGGGGGAGAGGGATAGAGTGAGAGAGGGGCAGGGCGAGGGGGAGAGAGAGAGGGAGGGAGAGAGAGAGAGTGAGAGAGAGAGAGAGGGTTGGAGAGGGAGAGGGCGAGAGAGGGAGAGAGGATGAGAGGGAGAGGGGGAGAGAGTGGGAGAGGGAGAGGGAAAGAGAGAGAGAGATAGATAGATTGAGAGGGGGGGGAGGAGAGAGAGGGGGCGAGGAGAGAGAGAGCGGGGGGGAGAGAGGGAGTCGGAGGGGGAGAGTGGGAGAGAGGAGAGGGAGAGAGAGAGAGGGGAGAGAGAGGGAGAGAGAGAGAGAGAGAGTGGGGGAGAGCGAGAGGGGGGGAGAGGGCAAAGAGAGGGAGAGAGGGCGAGAGGGAGAGTGGGAGACAAGGGAAGAGGGAGAGGGGGTGAATGGGAGAGCGAGAGAGTGAGAGAGAGAGATGGGGAGAGTGAGAGGGGGGGAGAGGGTGAGAGAGGGAGAGAGGGTGAGAGGGAGAGGGGGAGACAAGGGGAGAGGGAGAGGGAAAGAGGGGGAGAGGGGGGGGGAGAGAGAGAGAGAGAGAGAGAGGGAGGGAGATGGGACGAGAGAGAGAGGGGGAGAGGGGGAGAGTGAGGGAGGGTTAGAGCGAGAGGGAGAGTGGAAGAGAAAGAGAGAGAGAGGGGGAGAGGGGGAGGGGAGCATGAGAGAGAGAGAGGGAGGGAGAGGGGTCGAGAGAGAGGGAGGGAGAGAGAAGAGGGGGGGGAGAGAGGGGGAGAGAGAGGGAGAGAGCGAGAGGGAGAGGGGGGGGAGAGGGAGATGGAAAGAGCGAGAGAGAGAGAGAGAGAGAGAGGGAGAGACAGAGAGAGGGAGATGGGGGGGAGAGAGGTAGAGGGGGCGGAGAGAGAGAGGGGGGAGAGAGAGAGTTAGAGAGGGAGAGGGGAGAGGGAGAGGGGGAGGGGAGAGAATGAGAGAGAGAGAGAGAGAGAGAGAGAGAGAGAAGGGGGGGGGGGGAGGAAGGAAGAGATTGGGAGAGGGGGGAGGAAGAGAGAGAGAGAGGGAAGGAGAGAGTTGGAGAGAGTGATAGAGAGAGTGGGGGGGAGAGAGGGGGGGATAGAGAGAGAGAGAGGGAGAGAGCGAGAGGAAGAGAGCAAGAGAGGGAGAGGGAGAGGGAGAGGGAGAGGGGGGAGAGAGAGAAAGAGGGAGAGAGTGAGAGAGAGAGAGAGAGAGAGAGAAAGAGAGTGGGAGAGAAAGAGAGAGAGGAAGAGAGCGAGACAGCAAGAGGGAAGGTGAGAGAGGAAGAGAGCGAGAGGGAAGGGGAGAGAGAGAGGGAGAGAGAGAGAGAGAGAGGGAGAAAGGGGGAGGGGGAGAGAGAAAGGGAGAGAGCGAGAGAGAGAGGGGGAGAGAGAGTGAAAGAGTAAGAGGGGGGAGAGAGAGGGGGAGAGAGAGAAAGAGGGGGAGAAAGGGAGTGGGGGAGTGGGGGAGAGAGGATAGAGTGAGAGAGCGAGACAGAGAGGGAGAGAGTTAGATAAAGAGAGAGAGCGTGAGAGAGGAAGAGAGCGAGAGAGGGGGATAGTGGGAGAGGGGGAGAAATAGAGAGAGAGAGAGAGAGAAAGAGAGAGGTGGGGGGAGAGTGGGAGAGGGAGAGAGCGAGAGAGAGTGAGAGAGAGAGGGAGAGATTGTGAGAGGGGGAGAGGGGGGGAGAGAGAGAGGGGTGGGGAGAGGGGGAGAGCGAGAGAGAGAGGGAGATAGTGATAGAGGGATAGAGGGGGAGAGCGAGAGAGAGAGGAGAGAGTGATAGAGGGATAGAGGGGGAGAGAGAGAGAGAGGGGTAGGGAGAGAGAGAGATAGAGAGAGGGGGGGGAGAGGTGGAGAGAGAGAGGGAGGGAGAGAAGAATAGTGCGAGAGAGTGAGAGAGTGAGAGAGAGAGGGGGGGAGAGGGGAAGAGAGAGAGAGAGAGAGAGACTGGGAGAGGGGAGAGAGAAAGAGAGGGAGAGAGACAGAGACAGAGAGGGAGATGGGGAGAGCGAGAAAGAAAGAGAGAGAGAGAGGGGGGAGAGAGGGAGAGAGTGAGAGTGAGAGAAAGGGGGAGAGAGAGAGAGGGGGGAGAGAGGGAGAAGGAGGGGAGAGAGAGAGGGAGGGAGAGAGCGAGAGGGAGAGAGAGAGAGAGAGTGGGGGGGGGAGAGAGAGAGGAGAGCAAGAGAGAGCAAGAGAGGGAGAGAGGGAGAGGGAGAGAGGGATAGAGCAAGAGAGAGAGAGAGAGATGGGGGGGAGAGAGAGAGAGAGAGGGAGAGGGGAAGAGTGAGAGATATAGAGATAGAGGGAGGGAGAGAGCAAGAGATTGGGAGAGAGAGAGAGAGAGAGAGAGAGAGGGAGAGGAGGAGTGGGGGATAGGGAGAGAGTGAGAGAGCGAGACAGACAAGGAGACAGGGAGAGAGAGCATGAGAGAGGGAGAGAGTGAGAGAGGGGTATAGTGGGAGAGGGGGAGATATATATATATATATATAGAGAGAGAGAGAGAGAGAGAGGGAGAGAGCGAGAGAGACGAGAGAGAGCGGGAGAAGGAGAGAGCGAGAGAGAGAGAGAGAGAGAGAGAGAGAGAGAGATTGAGAGAGGAGGAGAGGGGGAGAGAGAGGGAGAGAGAGAGAGGGATAGAGCAAGAGAGGGAGAGAGGTGGAGAGAGAGAGGGGGAGGGAGACATGTGGAGAGAGATAGATAGAAAGATAGAGAGATGGGGGGAGAGGTGGAGAGACAGAGAGGGAGGGAGAGAGGGATAGAGCGAGAGAGAGAGAGAGAGAGAGAGAGGGAGCAGAGGGGGAGAGGGAGAGGGAGAGGTGGAGTGTTATGCTCCTATACCAATAGGTGTCATATTTCATGATTGACTTGATGAGCTCTGTAATATGTTCATTCCTTTCCTTGTTGCAAAGGTTTTCCATATTATCAAAAAATCAAAAAATGTAAAAAATGTAAAGAGGGTATGCCCTAAAAGAAAAATCAAAGGGTAAAAAGAATAAAATGGTCAAAAAAGTGAAAGAAATGAACCCCAAACAAAGAAAGACCAGGAAAGTGTGCAAGTCCAAAATGCCACTACTTTTTCATTTTCTGTAATAAGCATTGTGTGCAGCTTGTTGATTTATGCCACAATTGATGAATGACCAAACAGCTTAATCTTGGCTAGTTCATATTTGAATTTCCTGTTTTAGAGATAGAGAATAAAATCTGACCAAATTGTTTAATCTTGGCAGATAAGTAGATAGGTAGAGTAAATAAAAAGGAACTCAATAGTTTAATCTGAGCCCTTGGATGTAATAAGTGCAGACTTAGGTAGGCTTACCAGGCAAAGAAATGAAGATTGATAAGGGTTTGCCAGTCTAAGTGCACCCAAATAAAGAAGAAAAATGCTAGGCCAAAGTAGGCAGGGTAGGTAGATGGTGTTGCAGAATGATACTTGTGATAGATTATGTCTCTAAATGTGTTAATCTTTATCTCTATCACAAGTGCAAGGCGGACATTATACTTGATGCAGCTCAAGCAAAACGAGGTTACATAACTAACTCCCCTTCATACTTTTCCCTAATCATTCACTAACTCCCCCAAAAGTATTAAGATTTGTTCTTAATATCACTCATAAACCACTCATTCCATTTCATAAAGATTGCCTAAGTAAATTCCTATTTTACTTAGGAAAATGGCAAATATTCCTCATATAAACCCTTTTTCCCCTTCAAAGCCTAAGTTTAAATGTAAATTTAGCTTAGCGCTTTCGTTTTGAAGTCATATTAATTCTAACTTTTATTATATAACTCCCATATACACATTAAACCCTTCCCGTATTAATATATTAAAAAAACCCCGTTATTTTACATATCTCACCCTAGTCGAAATACGACCATAGTCGCTGTATTAGCATGGATTAATAAGTTTATTTGAAACTTGTTAAGAACCGTAATTTCCCCGTCGTGTGATAAAGAGTTAATTAACCATACAGGTTAATTAATAACAATTTCCCCAACCAATCAAATTGCGCCCGAAACGATTAAAACACTGCTTATTACACCAGGCCCGATGCATTAACTCCCTGCCATGTTCCCTGCCCATCTGTTGTCCGATCTTTGCCTCCACATCCAACGGTCGATGGCGATTTCACAACCCACCTTGCGACCGTGCGTTAACTCGCGATCGCTGGCGGTTTTCCGCCCATACCTCCGCCACACGTCGCCCATCCTGTATGCTTGCTCGCCCTCCATCCAAAAACCACCCAACCCCAAAAGCGGTGCGAGCAGACCGCTTACCGCCTTCTGCTTACATCAACCACCTTCTACTTACGTCATCCGCCCTTCGCTGATGTCATTTTCCCAATTAAATGCAAAAAACCTCGCAAACCTGAATTTTGTCAAAATAAATAGGAAAAACGATATTTTCTCTATTATACTCTGCATACAGTGCTCCAGGCATAACAACGTCGAGTTCACAGTTCCAGCTTCTGACCAGAAAAGCCACAGCAACGAGCCCACAGCCTACCATTCAACCTGCATTGTGCGGTCTTCCTCTTTAACACAGTTCGAAACCAACGCCAAGGGACTTCCAAGCTTGCATAAGAGAGAAATAAAAAGAGATACAGGGAGATTTTCTACCCTAACTAATGGAACTTCAGAGACACAAATTGCCAGAGGAAAGATGATCAGAAGACATGCTAGAAATTTCATAAATTTACTCTTGGTAACGGATAAATTTCGAGGTATTTACCAGACAGAGATGAACAGGGGTCAAAACAGGTCGAAGAGTATCAGAGCAATTAAAGAGTATTCGTAAAGTCAGGGCGGCCATCATAGAGTGACTGAAGAAGACAACTGCAAGCCGAATCCTAGGGCCTGCCTCCAACACATTCAACAAAAACAGGACTAGCACAACATCAGTTTATCTTTCTTCTATTTTCGAGACTAGCTGTTTCTATTTTCTTGTAAAACTATTTTTAGTCATCCTAGATATTATCTCACTCTGTTAGGAGATATTTGTTATACAATTTTGAGCATAAATACCCCCTCAATTGGATTATTGGGGGTGGATTCCTATACTTTGTTGTAATATTGATTTTTTGGAATAAAGCGCTGTTGGAATCAACTGTTGCATGGCCTACTGGATGAAGAATTGAAGCAGAGGACTTGTCACAGACTTCTTGAATCAACCACTGGATCAATAAGCCCTCTATATCTTGTGTTTTAAAGTTTTCTTAGTTTATTATATCATCTGTGTTTCACAATTTGAATGATAAAGAAAAGATTTAATTTCAAAATATGCTTGATTGCACTCTGTTTTCAGTCATTATTGTTCTCTGTGTTTTTCTTCAGAATTAGGGTAAGCAATGAAATCTTAATTGCTCATGTCTCCTAATTCTTTCATTTTGATTATTTGCTAAAGAATACTTAACTGCTCCTTATCAGTAATCATCCAATTTCCCTCTTTAAATAGGTTTAAGGATTCTTAACTTCCCTTCACCCCATTTGAGCCCATTCCATCTATTTCAAATCTTTATTTGTTCCCTGTTTGACTACCTTGCTCTGTGAAACCATCCTTTGTTAAGAAACCAAATTCAGTTAAGCCATTTTCTTTGATTCCATTAGCCCAATGGCCTGAACTACTCTGTCTTACCTCTCTGGATACATATTGGCTAGATTTTGTATCTAAAAGATTGGTTTGTGGTTACCTCGGCCTCCTTTCCCTTCTTACAACTTCTGGGAAAACCTGAGTGATAACAGGGAGAGAGAGAGAGAGAGAGAGAGGGGGGGGAGAGAGAGAGAGAGAGAGAGAGAGAGAGAGAGAGAGAGAGAGGGGGAGAGTGAGAGAGGGGGAGAGTGGGAGTGGGGGGGAGGGGTATATAGGGAGAGAGAGAGAGAGAGAGAGAGAGAGATGAGAGAGGGGGAGAGGGAGGGAGATAGTGTGGGAGAGAGAGAGTGAGAGTGGGAGGGAGGGGGAGAGAGAGTGAGAGTGGGAGGGAGGGGGAGAGAGAGTGAGAGAGGAAGAGAGGGGGAGAGGGGGAGAGAGAGAGAAAGAAAGTGAGAGAGAGAGAGAGGGGGGGTAGAAAGAGAGAGAGGGAGGGGGAGAGAGAGAGGGAGAGGGGGAGAGTGAGAAAGGGAGAGAGACAGAGAGAGTGAGATAGAGAGAGAGACAGAGAGGGGAGAGCGAGAGAGAGCAAGAGAGGGAGAGGGAGAGGGGGAGAACGAGAGAGGGAGAGAGGGAGAGAGCATGCGAGAGAGAGAGGGGGGGGGAGTGGGAGAGGGGGAGAGAGGGGAGAGGGGGAGAGAGTGAGAGAGCGAGATAGGGAGAGAGGGGTTAGAGTGAGAGAGAGAGGGAGATAGTGTGGGGGAGAGAGAGAGAGAGAGAGAGAGAGCAAGAGTGAGAGAGAGGGGCATAGCGAGAGAGATAGAGAGAGGGAGAGAGGGAGAGATACAAAGAGAGAGGGAGAGGGGGAGTGAGGGAGAGGGAGAGAGTGAGAGAGCGATATATAGAGGGAGAGAGCGAGAGAGGGGGATAGTGGGCAAGAGAGAGAGAGAGAGAGATAGAGAGGGAGAGAGCAGAAGAGACAGAGAGTGAGAGAGAGTGAGAGAAAGGGAGAGATTGAGAGAGGGGAAGAGTGGGGGAGAGAGAGAGAGGAGGAGAGAGGGAGAGGGAGAGAGAGAGAGGGGAGAGGGAATGAGAGAGAGAGAGGGAGAGCGAGAGAGAGAGAGAGAGAGAGAGAGAGGGAGGGGGAGAGGGAGAGGGGGAGGGAGAGAGGGGGAGAGAGAGAGCGGGATAGAGAGAGTGAGAGGGGGAAAGGAATAGAGGGAGGGGGAGAGGTGGATGGGGAGAGGGGGAGAGAGAGAGAGAGAGAGGTAGAGAGGGAGGGGGAGAGGGAGAGAGCAAGAGACGGGGAAGGGGAGTGAGAGCGGGAGGGGGAGGGGGAGCGAGAGAGGAAGAGAGACAAAGAGAGGGGGAGAAGGAGAGGGGGAGCATGAGAGAGAGAGAGGGAGGGAGGGAGAGGGGAGGGGGAGAGAGGGATAGAGAGAGAGCGAGATGGAAGGAGAGAGAGGGAGGGAGAGGGGGCGAGGAGGGAGGGAGATGGGGCAGGGAGGGAGAGAGAAGGAGAGAGAGGGATAGGGGGTAGAGAGAGAGAGAGAGAGAGCAAAAGAGCAAGAGGGAAGGAGAGAGAAGGAGAGAGAGGGAGAGAGAGAGAGTGGGGGGAGAGAATGTCAGAGAGAGAGAGAGAGATAGAGAGTGGGAGAGAGAGAGAGGGAAGGAGAGAGAGGGAGAGAGTGATAGAGAGAGAGTGATAGAGAGAGGGGGGAGAGATAGAGGGGGGGATAGAGAGAGAGAGGGAGAGAGCAAGAGGGGGAGAGAGAAAGAGAGGGAGAGGGAGAGGGGGGGATAGAGAGAGAGAGGGAAAGAGTGAGAGGGAGAGAGGGAGAGGGAGAGAGAGAGAGAGAGAGAGTGAGAGAGGAAGAGGGGGGAGAGAGAGGGAGGGAGAGATCGAGAGAGAGAGAGGGGGAGAGAGAGAGAGGTAGAGGGGGGAGGGAGAGAGAGAGAGGGAGAGGAGGGAGGGAGAGAGAGAGGGGGGGGAGGGAGAGGGGGAGAGAGAGGGGGAGAGAGAGGGAGAGAGGGAGAGGGGGGAGAGAGAGAGCACGAGAGAGAGAGAGTAAGAGAGGGAGAGAGGGAGAGGGGGAGGGGGAGAACGAGAGAGAGAGAGAGGGAGAGAGCGCGAGAGAGAGAGAGAGAGAGTGTGTGAGAGAGAGAGAGAGAGCAAGATAGGGAGAGAGGGGGAGAGGGAGATAGAGAGGGAGATAGTTTTTGAGAGAGAGAGAGAGATATGGGAGAGAGAGAGAGAAATGGGGAGAGAGAGAGAGTAAAAGAGATGGGAAGAGAGAGAGAGATGGGGGGAGAGAGAGAGAGTGAGAGAGAGAGATAGATAGAGGGAGAGGGGGAGAGCAGCAGAGCGAGAGAGATAGATAGACAGAGAGAGGGAGAGAGGGAGAGATTGGGGGAGAGAGAGAGAGAGGGAGAGGGGGAGTGGGGGAGAGGGAGAGAGTGAGAGAGCAAGACAGAGAGGGAGAGAGGGAGATACAGAGAGAGAGCGCGAGAGAGGGAGAGAGTGAGAGAGGGGGATAGTGGGAAAGGGGGAGAAAGAGAGAGAGAGAGAGAGGGAGAGAGAGAGAGAGAGAGAGAGAGAGAGAGAGATAGAGGGGGAGAGCAGGAGAGGGAGAGAGCGAAAGAGAGTGAGAGAGAGATAGGGAGAGATTGTGAGAGGGGGAAAGGGAGATAGGGAGAGGGGGGTGGGAAGAGGGGGAGAGAGAGAGTGGGAAAGAGGGGGAGAGAGAGGGGGGGGGGGGGGGGGGAGAGAGAGAGGGGGGGAGGGGGGGGGAGAGAGAGAGAGAGAGGAGGGGGGGAGAGGTGGAGAGATAGAGGGAGGGAGAGAGGGATAGAGCAAGAGAGTGAGAGAGTGAGAGAGATGGGGGAGAGAGAGAGAGAGAGGGGGGAGAGAGAGAGAGAGAGAGAGTTGGAGAGAGAGAGAGGGAGACACCGGGAGAGAGAGAGGGAGGGAGGGAGCGAGATAGTGAGAGAGAGAGAGAGTGGGAGAGCGAGATAGGGGGAGAGTGGGAGAGGAGTAGAGGGGTAGATAGGGAGAGAGAGAGAGGGGGAGAGAGTGCGAAATGGAGAGAGGGGGAGAGGGAGATATTGTGGGAGAGAGAGAGAGAGAGAGAGAGAGAGAGAGCGAGCGAGAGAGGGAGAGAGGGGGAGGAAGGGGGAGAAAGAGCGAGAGAAGGAGAGAGGGGGAGAGAGAGAGAGAATGAGAGTGGAAGATAGGGGGATAGGGGGAGAGGGGAAGAGAGAGAGAAAGAGAGTGAGAGAGAGAGAGAGATGGAGAGAGAGAGAAAGAGAGAGAGAGGGAGGGAGAGAGAGAGAGATAGTGAGAGAGGGAGAGACAGAGAGAGAGAGGGGGGAGGGAGAGAGGGAGGGAGAGAGCATGCGAGAGAGGGGGAGAGGGGGGAGAGAGAGAGAAAGTGAGTGAGCGGGGGGGGAGGGAGCGAGCGGGGGAGAGTGAGAGAGAGCAAGAGGGTGAGAAAGAGAGAGAGGGAGAGAGAGAGGGGGGAGAGAGAGAGAGAGAGGGTGAGAGGGAGAGAGAGAGAGAGAGAGAGAGAGAGAGAGAGAGGGGGGGGGGGGAGAGGGAGACGAAGGGAGGGGGAGAGAGAGAGAGTGAGGGAGAGGGGGAGAGTGAGAGTGAGAGAGAGAGTGAGAGAGAGAGAGTCTGAGAGAGAGAGAGAGGAGATCGAGAGAGAGGAAGAGAGGGAGAGAGAGAGAGGGAGATAGGGAGAGAGTGCCCATGATCAACAGAGAGAGAGAGAGAGAGAGAGTGGGAGAGTGAGAGAGGGGGGGAGAGTGGGAGAGGGGGAGAGGGAGAGAGAGAGAGAGATATGGA
>CM062811.1:224851796-224864296 GCA_031772625.1 Pinus tabuliformis | reverse complement strand
TTTCTCGACTCTTAAAACATGAAAAGTTCAAGTTGTGTCTTTGCGTCTTAAAATTTATTTGGCCACGATTAACGTTACCTGGTTAGATCTTGTGTGTGTTAGCTTGAGTAGGCTTCCTTTTGTTTGCCATGGCAACTTTTCCAGGGTTCACCAACCCAAGTTCCCCTCCTGACGGGAATCCTGGTCATTTCCCTCCTCTCGGGAATGTTGGTGCTCCTTATATGGCAACGTTATCCCTTCTGGGGTTAACTATCGGGTTGCCTGTTTGGTTGTTTTCAACCTCTTTGGTCCCTACCGTATCGGCTACTACTCCATCAGTCCCTCCACCTGCACAACATCATGTTGATCCTAAGGTGGATCTCTCCCCTTCGATGCCTACTTCTACGTCTTCCTCTTGTACTTCGCCTGGTGAAAGTATCAATTCGAACAACCAGGTGGCTAAGAAGAAGAAGAAGAGGACCAAGAAGAAGAAGTCTCCTAATGGAGAGGCTACAAGTATAACTGTTACTCCCTCGAGTACACCTGAAGTTGGGCCCCCTTCCGCTCCTCCGTGGAAGGTTAAGTTTCCTTGTCGATTATGCAAGGAGGACCATCTTCTTCGCGATTGTCCTGGCATTCCCAGGGTACTAGAAGTATGGTCTCGTGATCCGGCCCACCCCTCATCATCCACTGAGGCTCACGACGATGTTCCCCTATCGACTCACAAAGGTAAGGAGAAAGGGAAGATTCGTATCCCCTGTAGACTTTGTGAAGGCAATCATCCCCTTCACCTTTGTCCGCTCATGGATAAAGCCTCCAGTGTTTTGGCAAGTCTTACAGCTCCTTCACCCCACCTACCCATTGGATATCAACGTCTTTCTGCAGCTACAGATCATCTGCCTCCCAACAATGAGATAGGTTCACATTCTTCTCTTGTCCAGGCCCCTCTTCCTGAACTCGGCTGTGTCCAGCCTGTTCCAGACCAACCATTGGTCGGAGAAGGTGTCGACTCGAGTCCGTCGCTTGCTCACTCTGTTTCCGAAGAGAATCACACCCATGTTCTTCTCGTCTCTTCAGATTCTCTTGAGTCCCGAAATGACTCTCCTAACCCAGCTGCTCCCGAAGGTTCTCCTTCGATTCCTTTAGCACATGGGGGCAATCATACGATTCCCCCACCAAGTAGTTTGGTCGCTTCCTTTGATTGGAATCGCCTGATCGTCGGTCGCCTTCCATCCCAGATGCCTTTCCAGATCATAGTACATGCCTATGCTAAGGCAGTACCTGGCACTGTTTTGGATGAAGGGGCGTCTGTCGGTCTTATGCCGTACACTACTTAGAAAGCTTTAGGTTCCCCGCAGCTTGGGCCAGTCACTCAGAATCTGTTGGCCTTCGACGGAGGAGCCTATCCATCTCTAGGAGTTCTCCCGAAGTTCCCTATCACTTTGGGAGGCAAAACCGTCTATATAGACGTCTTGGTTACCCAAGGTGTTTTAGACTTTAGTCTTCTCCTTGGTCGCGACTATGTTTACGCCATGGGGGCCCTCGTTTCTTCTCTTTTCGTGTGGTTTGCTTTCCACACGATGGAAGAATTGTGACTATCGATCAATTGTCATTCGTTAGTCCCCCAATGCCTCCTGCGTAGTTGTCGTCCCCTCCTAGTTTTTATCCACCAGTTGTATCTGCCCCACCGCAGATCAACTACGTGGCCACCTATCCCGTGCCTGTATCCAGTGATGACACCGTCGTGCATAGTGTCCTGGAGGCATTAGGTCCTGACTTCCAAGATGTGGTCCTTTCACCGGGAGTAACACTCTTGGAAGCACCGACTTCCTGTTCATTATGATGAAGTTCGGTTGGAGCATAGTTCTTTCCTTGTGTCAAGCTCCTTAAAAAATGAAACTAGGTCTGGTCGGAGCATAGTTCACTTTCCTATGTCAAGCTCCTTAAAAAATGAAACTAGGTGGGCGAGGATAGTTTTGATCTTGTGGCGACCTCGTTAAAAAATGAAACAAGGGTTATGAGGATAGTTCTTTTATTGTGTCAACCTCATTAAAAAATGAAACAACTCCCTTTCCAAATCGAGTCTTTTGATTAAGATCTCGTAAAATACAAGTCGAGTCTTTCATCAATCTCGAGAGCGAACCTTCATTCCATCCACTTTGTTGAATGCAATGAAGCTTGGGGGGCATGTACCTCGATTTGCGCTATTATGCTGGGGGCATGCGAACTCATACCAAACATAGTTTTCGTTTCAAGCTTGTGTAAACATGAAACCGAATCCAAGCAGAGTTCTCCATGGTTCAAGCTTGTGTAAAAATGAACCCATACCAGATTTACATCTCGTGATTGCCATTTTTATCTGCTGAATTCTGCTAGATGAGCCTTGGTTGTTTCATTCCATTGCTACCATCTCTTTGGCCGATCATATGCTCTCACTTGGTTGTTTATCCTTTCCTGAGGAACCACAGCGATGAGTGGTTTTATTAGCCAGCCTCTTGACCATTACATGTTTTGAGCAGTTCCACCATTGCCGGAACCAGTTGCAACCCTTTATACCACTCGTTCCTCTAGGACGAGTCGCCTTTAAGCTCTTTTCTGACTAGTAAAATATGAAAAGATTGCCGAGTATTTTTCCCTTTTTGACTCGTTAAAGAGAATAAAAATGGAGGTCTGCTTTCAGCTCTTTTCTGACCGTTTAAAGATGAAAAGATTGCCGAGTCCCCCTCTCGACTCGTTAAAGAAATGAGAGGTGGTCGCCTTTAAAGCTCTTTTTTCGACCGTTTAACTTAAAAAGATTGTTGGGTGTTTGTCGTTTCGCACTCGTTATTGGCTCCAAAACGACGTACTTCCGACTGCTTTTTTACTTTTTCGGGTCGAAGTCACTATTTACGAAAAGTACTCCTCGATCATACTGGTCGGGCGGTTCTTTCGAGCATTGTTTTATACTTTTTCTGGCTCGAGAGACACAACTCTACGAAAAAGGACCCCCCTGGAGTTTTCTTTTCCGCTGTCTTTTCAGACTCTCTAAACGAGAAAAGACGCCGAGTTTTTCCTTTGTTAGACTCGTTAAAACTTAATGACATTGGGCGTTGTCAAAATGACACTCTCCAAGCAAATGCTATCCCCGTCAAGCTTGTCATCCAAAAATAATCGGGGTACCTGCCAGAAATGGTGGGGAAAATGGAACTGTAATAATTGTCGCGTCGACAGTATGTCGCT
Organism: Pinus tabuliformis; assembly: GCA_031772625.1. Taxonomy (NCBI): domain Eukaryota; kingdom Viridiplantae; phylum Streptophyta; class Pinopsida; order Pinales; family Pinaceae; genus Pinus; species Pinus tabuliformis. The sequence goes on along the minus strand of CM062811.1, from coordinate 224,861,098 downwards.
ATTGAACATGGCACTAGTCTGCATTCGTGTCGGGTGGGGATTTCTCATCTTGTTTCACACTAGCCTCCATGGGTTCAGGTTATCCTATTTGACCTCCCATTTTCTCATTGCCTCGTCATCATGCCCTCTGCTCATTTGATGTCAGATACTGCCAAATCCACTGTCGTGCCGCCGATATGTTCAAGCGAAGTTGACCTCTGCAAGATTACAACCCCCCTCTAATGTCTCACACAAAATATTTTCCTCTGTCTCGTGTCGATGATGTGGGAAACATTATGTCCCACCTTCGATCAAGGTTACTTCCTGTTGACTTCAGCTCATTATCCAGGAAAGTGACCTAGAGACTCCCTTCGGGTGCCTTAGAGCCTGCATGCCTCAATGGTAGGTTCTTCGTGTTCGACACGAGTTTTTCATCATTGGCCTCCGATCGAATGATTCTGCTGGTGTTCGACACCAGTTCATTGATTCACACGCTGCGGATTGTACCTATAGTACCTTGAGGGCCATTGTCATTATTGGTGGTACCTCTCGCGTCTGTTAACAGTTTTCATCATTGACTGGTAATCAGACGATGTTCATGCATGTTTGACTTCGGCTCATGTATTCACATGCTTGGACTTGTACTTTTTTCGGGTCGGGACGGAGCGCAAGACCCTGGATCTCTGGCTATTATGGTCCGGGCTACGATTTTGTGGCTGATCATTACATGACTCATTGATGGATGGTTGCGCCCATACCTGAGTCTTCATGGATGGCTGCGACCATACCTTATCATTACTATGGTCTCTTTAGCTGGGTGGCTGCGTCCATTCCACAGACCTTCTTCATGTCTTTAGGATGGCTGCGCCCATGCCTAGACTGCATGTACTTGATTATCAGAGATATTCAGTCCTTCCTGGTGGTGTTCCAGTTCAGCGAGTTTTGTAAAGCATTTCACCCCTCCCACTCTCTCGGTCTTCATGCTTTAGGGGGCATCTGTTACACAGTAATTTCTCATTGTCTCCCTGTCAGTCACCCTACTGTGTCAGGAGTTCACAATAATCAAGTTCATGCTCTCTAAACTGGCCAAATAACCCACTTTTCCAAAGTTTTCATCATCAGCGCGATTGTTATTAAAATAACCGCACTGACTGGTGCTTCATAACAGACCACATGTGCTGCCAGCGCGGAAGCACACGAGTTTTCCGCGCTCGTCGAATTTCATGACCAGCGCAGTCTCTGTTTGTAATAAGTCGCGCTGACATGGGCCTGTCTATTATTACTTTGCGATGTCAGCGCTCCAGTCCAGTTATGCACCCGCGCTGATCCAGTTTGGGCGAATTTGTTCCAACAGCTAGCCTTCCAGATAACTCCAGACTTGGTTGTTGGCCTTGTGAGTATCGCCTCCCTTCTATGGCATGTCTATTCGTCATTTGAAACCACCTTCCTTGGAGATAAGCTCATCCTCCCACCATTCATGGAGACTCCTTCTCCTATTTAAACCTCTACCATTGCCATGAGCAGCTAGTTTTTGGGATAGTTTTTAGTTTGGATTGTGTGGAGTTTATAGTGCTCAGATTGCTGCTACTATAGGTAGTTGGTGTGATAAGTGTGGAATTGTTAGATAGCTTAAGGAAGGTTGTGGAGTGTTGCTTGTGTGAGAGAGAGTTCTTGTCTTGGGAGATCTATCTCTAAGGGTGAATGCTTAAGAGACTTGCTGGCTGGGCCCTCTTGAGAAGGATATCGACGTCAAAACATTTGGTTGTACTCTTCTCTGTTATTGATAAAATATAGATGACTACTATTATGGTTCCATTCTCATTTTCCTCTGTAATGGTTAATGTGAATTACATCCTTTCTGACTGATGTATAGTTGCTTTTATTAGATTTCACGCTTGTGTTTGTCTTTCTCTTCCTGTGTGCAGGTATCTACCCGCGGAGATCGTGGAGGATCGTGACCGGCCAAAGCGAAGGAGCGAGAGCGGCATCTCTTCATCAAATAATAGCGTTGGAATCCAAGTAGGTGTCCCTTGCCTACCTTTTAATTGCAATGAGGAACTTGCATAGTAGCGTTGACTGATTGTTGCTAGACCCGTTCTGGGCTAGTAGGGATCGCCTCTATCCGTAGAGGGGATTTACCTCTCCAACAATTTGGCGACTCCGCTGGGGAGCTGGCCTTTGTCCCTTTTCATTCATTCTTGCCTTGAGCTTGCTTGATTGCTCTCTCTTTGAAGATTAGGGGTTAGTCTTTTACTTTTGGATTTCCTGGTTCAATCTGGGAAGTGCTTTAATTGTTTGAAGAACCCTTGCCTTGGTTTGGGAGCTTTTTGTTTGATTCTACTTGTTTTTTAGCCTCAGCGCGTTTTTAATTGAAACAGTCGTGCTGACATCGCTTGCCTGTTTCTTGAGTCTCGCGGTCATCGCGCTTTCTCATTAAACAGTCGCGACGGTTCTGAAATCGAACCAGCGCGGATAACCCGTGTCCTTCCGCGCTGACAGCGCATTGTTGCTGAGTTCTACCCGCGCTGATCCTGTAGAATTCAATTTGCTTCAAATTTGCCTCCTGAGCCTGTTGGTTTGACTGTCCCTTACTCTTTCCACTTGGTTTATGGCTTGTTTTTCATTGTTTGAACTGTGAGACACTTGCTTGCGAAGTCTTGTCGGGCGGATTTTGTTTTGTGTCCGGTGACCTAGTCTTGTCATCCCGTTTTCGCTGGATTGATTTTGTTTTATCGCTTGTTCACGAAGATCCGTTGCTACTTGCCTTTGCTTTTGCGAAAACCTTCCTCTTTTGCTTTCTTTGCTTGGTTGTTTAGGTGATTGTCCTCGAACCAGTCCTTCGGTTGTTTCGATTACTTCTCGCCACCCAGACATAGATTACAATTGCTTGGGTTCAACCAGCTCTTTTCACGCTTGTTGTGTTTTTCATTGAGTGATTTTGTTTCCCTTTACTCGGTGTTGTTGTCTCTCAAAATTCATTGTAAGTGCATTGTGCCATTGAAAAAGAAATCGAACTAATATCTTTTGCATTCAATAGTTGATGAAAGGAAGAGCATTTTGATTGATTTGCGTTCTCAAAAGAAAAGTCTCGTTTCTTCGCCATTAGCTGCATTAGATTGTTTGATTGTTTGAGTTCGTTTTGTTTGATTGAAAACTCTTAACCTTCTCATAGTTAGAATTCATCGAACGAAATGGTGTTCTTTGGCATATAGCTTGCATCTAGGTAATTGTGAGAGATCACACGATAAGGCCTGAAATCGAAACTTAATTTCAAGATCAACCATAAAATAAACTGAATAAACCTAAAAACGCATTGGAACTTAACGCAAACATCTAGAGGTCTAGGTTAGAGACGTGTTCCGGCATCTTTAAACATAGTCACTATTGTTTCACATTACGGTTGGGTGATTCCTCCTTCTATGACTCGACAGTGGTCTAACACGGATTGTGCTCCCACGTACCGTCACGTATATAGGGAGACCCCACTAGGCTTTTATCCTTGATCCATAGGAAGCCGAGTCTGTCGCCTTGCGAACCGTAACGCACCGAAGACAGCATTCGGGAAGATTGACTGCAGTACGGAAAGTCCTTGGTTCTCATACGATTGCCAAGGTGTATAAGCAGTTTTACGGATTGCTTGGTAAACCCTTTGCCTAGAGTCTCCAGAGTAGTCACTTTTGATCCTTTTCGGACTCCTTAAAAGAAAAGGTCACAGTGAGCGTCTTGTCACTTCATGCTCATTAAACATTCGAAGGAGACTAGAGTCATCTTTTCGTCCTTTTCTCGACTCTTAAAACATGAAAAGTTCAAGTTGTGTCTTTGCGTCTTAAAATTTATTTGGCCACGATTAACGTTACCTGGTTAGATCTTGTGTGCGTTAGCTTGAGTAGGCTTCTTTTTGTTTGCCATGGCAACTTTTCCAGGGTTCACCAACCCAAGTTCCCCTCCTGATGGGAATCCTAGTCATTTCCCTCCTCTCGGGAATGTTGGTGCTCCTCACATGGCAACGTTATCCCTTCCGGGGTTAACTGTCGGGTTGCCTGTTTGGTTGTTTTCAACCTCTTTGGTCCCTGCCGTATCGGCTGCTACTCCATCAGTCCCTCCACCTGCACAACATCATGTTGATCCTAAGGTGGATCTCTCCCCTTCGACGCCTACTTCTATGTCTTCCTCTTGTACTTCGCCTGGTGAAAGTATCAATTCGAACAACCAGGTTGCTAAGAAGAAGAAGAAGAAGTCTCCTAACAGAGAGGCTACAAGTATAAATGTTACTCCCTCGATTACACCTGAAGTCGGGCCCCCTTCCGCTCCTCCGCGGAAGGTTAAGTTTCCTTGTCGATTATGCAAGGAGGACCATCTTCTTCGCGATTGTCCTGGCATTCCCAGGGTACTAGAAGTATGGTCTCGTGATCCGGCCCGCCCCTCATCATCCACTGAGGCTCACGACGATGTTCCCCTATCAACTCACAAAGGTAAGGAGAAAGGGAAGATTTGTATCCCCTGTAGACTTTGTGAAGGCAATCATCCCCTTCACCTTTGTCCGCTCATGGATAAAGCCTCCAGTGTTTTGGCAAGTCTTACAGCTCCTTCACCCCACCTACCCATTGGATATCAACGTCTTTCTGCAGCTGTAGATCATCCGCCTCCCAACAATGAGATTGGTTCACATTCTTCTCTTGTCCAGGCCCCTCTTCCTGAACCCGGCTGTGTCCAGCCTGTTCCAGACCAACCATTGGTCGGAGAGGGTGTCGACTCGAGTCCGCCGCTCACTCACTCTGTTTCCGAAGAGAATCACGCCCATGTTCTTCTCGTCTCTTCAGATTCTCTTGAGTCCCGAAATGACTCTCCTAACCCAGCTGCTCCCGAAGGTTCTCCTTCGATTCCTTTAGCACATGGGGGCAATCATACGATTCCCCCACCAAGTAGTCTGGTCGCTTCCTTTGATTGGAATCGCCTGATCGCCGGTCGCCTTCCATCCCAGATGCCTTTCCAGATCACAGTACATGCCTGTGCTAAGGCAGTACCTGGCACTGTTTTGGATGAAGGGGCATCTGTCAGTCTTATGCCGTACACTACTTGGCAAGCTTTAGGTTCCCTGCAGCTTGGGCCAGTCACTTAGAATCTGTTGGCCTTCGACGGAGGAGCCTGTCCATCTCTAGGAGTTCTCCCGAAGTTCCCTATCACTTTGGGAGGCAAAACCGTCTATATAGACGTCTTGGTTACCCAAGGTGTTTTAGACTTTAGTCTTCTCCTTGGTCGCGACTATGTTTACGCCATGGGGGCCCTCGTTTCTTCGCTTTTCCGTGTGGTTTGCTTTCCACACGATGGAAGAATTGTGACTATCGATCAATTGTCGTTCATTAGTCCCCCAATGCCTCCTGCGTAGTTGTCGTCCCCTCCTATTTTTTATCCACCAGTTGTATCTGCCCCACCGCAGATCAACTACGTGGCCACCTATCCCGTGCTTGTATCCAGTGATGACACCGTCGTGCATAGTGTCCTAGAGGCATTAGGTCCTGACTTCCAAGATGTGGTCCTTTCACCGGGAGTAACACTCTTGGAAGCACCGACTTCCTGTTCATTATGATGAAGTTCGGATGGAGCATAGTTCTTTCCTTGTGTCAAGCTCCTTAAAAAATGAAACTAGGTCTGGTCGGAGCATAGTTCACTTTCCTATGTCAAGTTCCTTAAAAAATGAAACTAGGTGGGCGAGGATAGTTTTGATCTTGTGGCGACCTCGTTAAAAAATGAAACAAGGGTTATGAGGATAGTTCTTTTATTGTGTCAACCTCATTAAAAAATGAAACAACTCCCTTTCCAAATCGAGTCTTTTGATTAAGATCTCGTAAAATACAAGTCGAGTCTTTCATCAATCTCGAGAGCGAACCTTCATTCCATCCACTTTGTTGAATGCAATGAAGCTTGGGGGGCATGTACCTCGATTTGCGTTATTATGCTGGGGGCATGCGAACTCATACCAAGCATAGTTTTCATTTCAAGCTTGTGTAAACATGAAACCGAATCCAAGCAGAGTTCTCCATGGTTCAAGCTTGTGTAAAAATGAACCCATACCCGATTTACATCTCGTGATTGCCATTTTTATCTGCTGAATTCTGCTAGATGAGCCTTGGTTGTTTCATTCCATTGCTACCATCTCTTTGGCCGATCATATGCTCTCACTTGGTTGTTTATCCTTTCCTGAGGAACCACAGCGATGAGTGGTTTTATTAGCCAGCCTCTTGACCATTACATGTTTTGAGCAGTTCCACCATTGCCGGAACCAGTTGCTACCCTTTATACCACTTGTTCCTCTAGGACGAGTCGCCTTTAAGCTCTTTTCTGACTTGTAAAATATGAAAAGATTGTCGAGTATTTTTCCCTTTTTGACTCGTTAAAGAGAATAAAAATGGAGGTCTACTTTCAGCTCTTTTCTGACCGTTTAAAGATGAAAAGATTGCCGAGTCCCCCTCTCGACTCGTTAAAGAAATGAGAGGCGGTCGCCTTTAAAGCTCTTTTTTCGACCGTTTAACTTAAAAAGGTTGTTGGGTGTTTGTCGTTTCGCACTTGTTATTGGTTCCAAAACGACGTACTTCTGACTGCTTTTTTACTTTTTCGGGTCGAAGTCACTATTTACGAAAAGTACTCCTCGATCATACTGGTCGGGCGGTTCTTTCGAGCATTGTTTTATACTTTTTCGGGCTCGAGAGACACAACTCTACGAAAAAGGACCCCCCTGGAGTTTTCTTTTCCGCTGTCTTTTCAGACTCTCTAAACGAGAAAAGACGTCGAGTTTTTCCTTTGTCAGACTCGTTAAAACTTAATGACATCGGGCGTTGTCGAAATGACACTCTCCAAGCATATGCTATCCCCGTCAAGCTTGTCATCCAAAAATAATCGGGGTACCTGCCAGAAATGGTGGGGAAAATGGAACTGTAATAATTGTCGCGTCGGCAGTATGTCGCTATTGAACATGGCACTGGTCTGCATTCGTGTCGGGTGGGGATTTCTCATCTTGTTTCACACTAGCCTTCGTGGGTTCGGGTTATCCTATTTGACCTCCCATTTGCTCATTGCCTCGTCATCATGCCCTCTGCTCATTTGATGTCAGATACTGCCAAATCCACTGTCGTGGCGCCGATATGTTCAAGAGAAGTTGACCTCTACAAGATTACAACCCCCCTCTAATGTCTCACACAAAATATTTTCCTCTGTCTCGTGTCGATGATGTGGGAAACATTATGACCCACCTTCAATCAAGGTTACTTCCTGTCGACTTCAGCTCATTATCCAGGAAAGTGACCTAGAGACTCCCTTCGGGTGCCTTAGAGCCTGCATGCCTCAATGGCAGGTTCTTCGTGTTCGACACGAGTTTTTCATCATTGGCCTCCGATCGAATGATTCTGCTGGTGTTCGACACCAGTTCATTGATTCACACGCCGCGGATTGTACCTATAGTACCTTGAGGGCCATTGTCATTATTGGTGGTACCTCTCGCGTCTGTTAACAGTTTTCATCATTGACTGGTAATCAGACGATGTTCATGCATGTTCGACTTCAGCTCATGTATTCACATGCTTGGACTTGTACTTTGTTCGGGTCGGGATGGAGCGCAAGACACTGGATCTCTGGCTATTATGGTCCGGGCTGCGATTTTGTGGCTGATCATTACATGACTCATTGATGGATGGCTGCGCCCATACCTGAGTCTTCATGGATGGTTGCGACCATACCTTATCATTACTATGGTCTCTTTAGCTGGGTGGCTGCGTCCATTCCACAGACCTTCTTCATGTCTTTTGTATGGTTGCGCCCATGCCTAGACTGCATGTACTTGATTATCAGAGATATTCGGTGCTTCCTGGTGGTGTTCCAGTTCAGCGAGTTTTGTAAAGCATTTCACCCCTCCCACTCTCTCGGTCTTCATGCTTTAGGGGGCATCTGTTACACAGTAATTTCTCACTGTCTCCCTGTCAGTCACCCTACTGTGTCAGGAGTTCACAATAATCAAGGTCATGCTCTCTAAACTGGCCAAATAACCCACTTTTCCAAAGTTTTCATCATCAGCGCGACTGTTATTAAAATAACCGCGCTGACTGGCGCTTCATAACAGACCACATGCGCTGCCAGCGCGGAAGCACACGAGTTTTCCGCGCTGGTCGAATTTCATGACCAGCGCAGTCTCTGTTTGTATTAAGTCGCGCTGACATGGGCCTGTCTATTATTACTTTGCGATGTCAGCGCTCCAGTCCAGTTATGCACCCGCGCTGATCCAGTTTGGGCGAATTTGTTCCAACAGCCAGCCTTCCAGATAACTCCAGACTTGGTTGTTGGCCTTGTGAGTATCGCCTCCCTTCTATGGAATGTATGTTCGTCATTTGAAACCACCTTCCTTGGAGATATGCTCATCCTCCCACCATTCATGGAGACTCCTTCTCCTATTTAAACCTCTACCATTGCGATGAGAAGCTAGTTTTTGGGATAGTTTTTAGTTTTGATTGTGTGGAGTTTATAGTGCTCAGATTGCTGCTACTATAGGTAGTTGGTGTGATATGTGTGGAATTGTTAGATAGCTTAAGGAAGGTTGTGGAGTGTTGCTTGTGTGAGAGAGAGTTCTTGTCTTGGGAGATCTATCTCTAAGGGTGAATGCTTAAGAGACTTGCTGGCTGGGCCCTCTTGAGAAGGATATCGACGTCAAAACATTTGGTTGTACTCTTCTCTGTTATTGATAAATAATAGATGACTACTATTATGGTTCCATTCTCATTTGTCTCTGTAATGGTTAATGTGAATTACATCCTTTCTGACTGATGTATAGTTGCTTTTATTAGATTTCACGCTTGTGTTTGTCTTTCTCTTCCTGTGTGCAGGTATCTACCCGTGGAGATCGTGGAGGATCGTGACCGGCCACAGCGAAGGAGCGAGAGCGGCATCTCTTCATCAAACAATAGCATTGGAATCCAAGTAGGTGTCCCTTGCCTACCTTTTAATTGCAATTAGGAACTTGCATAGTAGCATTGACTGATTGTTGCTAGACCCGTTCTGGGCTAGTAGGGATCGCCTCTATCCGTAGAGGGGATTTACCTCTCCAACAGGGGGGAGAGGTGGAGAGAGAGAGGGAGGGAGAGAGGGATAGAGCAAGAGAGTGAGAGAGTGAGAGAGATTGGGGAGAGAGAGAGAGAGAGAGAGGGGGAGAGAGAGAGAGGGAGACAGCGGGAGAGAGAGAGGGAGGGAGAGAGCGAGAGAGTGAGAGAGAGAGAGAGAGAGTGGGAGAGCGAGATAGGGGGAGAGTGGGAGAGGGGTAGAGGGGTAGATAGGGAGAGAGG